>KB307685.1:59034-70335 GCA_000328365.1 Capitella teleta
CCATATAATATTATTCAATAAGGTCTACTCATAGGACTCACAGTATTATGAGTATAGGCAGTCATCCACAAGACTATTCACGGTGACTAGGTCATGAAATATACAGAAATCTAGTAATTCAGTCATGCAATGTATACAGTATGATCAACAGGTGATGACTGACTCACCAAGTCAGCGACTGTCAATGTCACTTACTGAGAGTAACTGACAATTTGACAGTGACATTCATACTGCACTAACTGTTGTCTACTCAGTAGGGCCTATATACTCACTCAGTCACTATCATAATGATAACTATATCATATGATATATGGCTGCGTGACTGTCAAGTCTCAAGTCTGTCACACTCACACTGTGACTGAGTCCCTGACGCGTCGTGAGAGGAAGTTCAGCTGGATAATACATGCAACGAGACCTGCGTTTGAATGACCTATACACCTGTAAAAATTATGATTCGTATCTGCACTTCATCAGTTGCCACAATCCGGAACGACAACCTTTTTCACCACTTTCACACAGCCAGAAGAGCGATAATGGGTCCGTTTCACACTCTCGTTGCTACGACGCGGAACCGGTTGGTGTGACGTCATTTGAATTCAGAACGAGGCATGTTGGCCGGGGGTATATGCGCACCAAAACCGCTTTGAGCAATCCAGTCATATTAACATCCTTGACTCCCGGTTATCAATAATCGCGGCTTGTAGCATGGGTCGAGATCGACAGCGACAACAAATTGCCTGATATATTACAGCAAAGTGGGAATTATCATTGACATGAATCTAAAAATTTTAGATGAAGTAATTGATGATTTTTAGAGCGAAGATTTGGAGCCAAAGTACAACGCAATTGTTAAGAATCAGCTCCCATCTGCAGGATTTGATGCATTGAAAATAATTTTAAAACAACAAATAGCGATTTCAAGAGAACAGCAAACCCTGATTGATGCATACAATCGAGGTCATTTTTTAATGTATTACTACATTAAATTAACCCACTTTAATTAATTAAAAATTCTAGTACAACACTCCATATCATTTGCAGCCTATAACAAATAATAATAATAATAATAATAATAATAATAATAATAATAATAATAATAATAATAATAATAATAATAATAATAATAATAATAATAATAATAATAATAATAAAACCTATACATTTAAGATTTTATCCAATGTCTTCTATTGTCTGTTTAATTAATCGCGATACCCATCAATCGAATCATCCATAATGTTCATAACGCATCTAGAACTCGGAGTGGAGTGCGTTATGACTTTGATCCGTACTGAAAAACGTTTTCAAATTGACCCTCCGTGATCAACCTCCTGAATGGCAGCCATGCAAGTATCAGAGATAGAATCCCGCCCTCTGGTTTTAAGTACTCCGCCATTGAGTTATAAAGCATTATAAAGCAGAAATTCTATGATTCTATGCAATTCTCTTCCCTCGACATGACCACGTAAAGAAAACGCAAATAAATATGTTTGATCCTAATTATAAAACATAAAATTCGATCGCTGCGTACTCGAAATTTCCCGCAGCGTTGAATTGGTCGATTTCATTCGATAACCCTGATAAGGTATTATTGACCCTGTGACCAAAGCTACTCCTCCATTAACCTAAATGGAGTATCTTTGCTGCAATATTCGAGGCTATGGTCACGTGATCGTTAGGTGAACGCTGAAAAAAAAATACAGAAGAATATCAAGTAATGCAGCACTAAACAATTAAATTTTAGAATCTGAAATTAAAGGATTCAATTACTAGTATGCAATAATATAAATCAACACCTGAGATACCCTAGTGCATCAGAACGAAGCCGTTTCCTCGATTGACTTCATGCTATCTTGCAGGTTTACATTTGTATAATGCCAGGTGTACAATCAACACGGGGACAAGATGTGGCCAGTAAAGAAAGTTGAATGCATGCTTCTCGCTCAACAGATCCTTGGATGTTCTTCAGCGCCACGATGGCGACAGCACTCAATAATTCAAGTTATGGCTGCTACCTGTTATTTCATGTACACTGTATGTGAATGCTTGGTTGAACACGGATACCAATTATATGATAAAGTACAGCTTCCATAGTACAAACCGCAGCAGCTGCACATCTCTCTCCCTACAGGTTTCTCCATTAGATTGATTTACCTCGATCTAATCCACCATAGCAACGCTTCCATGGCAACGCAGGATGCAGGTGAACGAGCCCACCTGGCGGTGGAGGAGCCGAGCCTCTTTCTACTCTAGAATGTATCGGGAGCTCACTTAGCGTTCGGGCTCCAAGTTTGCATCGCGTTGCAGGCAGCATACATGTGCTATTCATCGCCTCACATCCAAGTGCTGCCAACTGGATCGTACGAAGAGCTGAATTATCGGGTGAGTTCACATCATTGCATAATGTATATATGCCCATCATATAGTATGTGTTACAACGTAGTTGTTTGTATGTAGCATACTCCATTTAGAAAAGTGTTGAATTCGTCTGAACTTACCATCGTCTCTTTCCACACGTAATACAATATAATCAATTTTACCTATTCGATCCACAGTGAAGCGATTCATTTCATTTTCATGCCGATGCTCTCCTAAATTTGTAGAAATCAAGGATCCAAAATTCGCCCTTTTGAAATCGCATGCGATGGCACAGACACAAAGTACGCCTAGTGATAGGTTTAATTACGAGGAGCGGAAGCGTGATTCGGATGCAGGATGTAATCAGACTTCTGATTGGCTCAGCGATGGACAGGAAGTCATACGTTAATTAGACTGAGGTATTCGCCGAGTTCATTCAGATTCAATTGCTGGCCCACGTGTGCAGAGAGACTCCAGTGATGCAATGCATTCATGTCGCCAAGGACGGGAGGGTCACACGGAAATCTATGCTAGCACGATTGCTGTGATATACATGAGTCTCTGATCACAAGAGACTATAGAAGAACGCATGAATAAATCACGCTGTCTTTCGCTGATGAGGCTTTTTTGTTGTCGGTGTCATGTGTGGAGCTCAGATGACTCAATGATGGAATAATAGAGGCCCACGGTTACCTTTTGCGTGAATCGTTGTAGCGGGTTACAGCATCGTTCATTATTACACCTTTGGAAGTACGATGCCTTTAAAGGTTATTGCTCTTATGTCCGTTTATGACACGCAGCTCATAATATCCCCACCAGGAATACAATTTTGTTGACATAGTTGGCAACTTGGCACCACGTTTGACAATAAAATCAAGTGATATGAGAGTTTTGTCGTTGCGACCTAGTGGGATACGAGGAGTATGTCTGTTTGAGTCACTGTGTGGCAGCGTAATGTGTTATCAACTTATCACTTCCCGTGAAGCCAGCTGCCTGCAAGATCAAACTGACTGCATCAGCGGAAGCATCTCAGCAGTGATGTTGAGCCTCTTGTTGGCCGTGTTACACGTGCAAATGCCACAACATTGCAGTCTGCGAGAGAACAGCAGCTGTTCGACCGAATTATCCACTAATGCCACTGGCGCCGATTGCAGGCCTTTTGGTTGAGCTAACGTTCAATGTGTTGGGTTGGCTGCCGATACCGTCTTGAGCAGCGAGCTCAGCTCCGCAGCCGATGCTGTCTGATTCAGAATATTCTGACTTATAGAAATTTGAGCCTCTCTCACAGAAGTAGCAGCCCTTGTGTCTTGTTACTTCCTTTTGGATCTTATTTCCCTTCTTTCCTTCCTTATCTATTCCATCTCTTCTCTCCTTTGTAATCTCCAAGAAGAATCATAATTGACTCTGTTCAGAATGCGATTTTGTCTCTCGCATGACTACGCCCATACAGGGTTGATCAGGGCTTCACTTCATCATAAATCCCTTGAGTACTTCCTGATTGATGCCTATAAATTATGTTTTGAACCAGACACCATGGCACCCACCAAGAAATTCTATCACCCGTCTATTTAAAACCGTGAAAAATATCTCCTTGGTGATATAACATAGCACAGTGGAGAGACATCAAGGTGGCAGTTGGAGCAATAAATAAGTGATAAAACGGAAACGTGAATGCATGCATAAGTCACTGACAGAGGGGTTTTCGCACTCGACACCTGAGCCACCTCACTAGAGGTAGCTCGTGCTGCACCTCGTCGAACGGCTCCTCTATAAATCATATCATCGCTAAGCGTGGATCTCTTCTTGTTTCTTTTATGTTTCATGGAAACGTTTGATTATTTGGATATCCTGAGTACTCCAGCTGCGATGCTTCAGTCCCTACGATGGTGGCAATGTACTCCACATAAATCAGATCGGCATGAGGACGGAGGCGGGGTGTCGCAATCGCACCAGATGGAGGGATAGAGAGAGTTGATCAGGGACAAGGTGGCTGGAATTTAGTTGGGATCACTTTTGACTGTGCCCAAAGTGTCCTTCGTGTTCTGATGGGACCTGACTGAGAACGTCAGTGCATGATGATCTCATCTATGAGCCAAACCCCTCCTACATAGCAACTCAATTCACACAGTCGATTTATTTGTCACTGAAAATTCAACTCAATCAATTCTGCACTGTTAGACTCTCGAGTTGGCATTTCTTTTTCAAACCCAGCACCGAACAGTAACATTAGCCTTCGGTATTGATTGATCCTGTCACACCTATTAGCGGATATAGTTTCTGCAACACAACTTGCAGTCATCTTCTCATTTTGCAGTTCCCTTCTGTTCTCCCCTTTTCATAGAGTGAAATGAGTTGAGTATTCATTGGGTGTAAAGTGGGAATATCTCCTCAGGTGGGCGCTGTGCTGATTTGAAGACTTCCAGGTAAGTGAGCCACTTGATTGCGCTTGAAGAGGTATGTAAAGTGCTTTTGGGAAGAGGGGAAAAGAGGGATTCCTTCCTGTTTCAGCTGCTGCGTCTATTGATTCCTTCTTGCAGCAATGTGACTTACGCCAGGTGACAGTCCCTCTGAAAAGGTAGTTGAGCTCTTTTCAAATGTGTTACGCAGGAGGTAGAGAAGGAGGTAAGGGAAACTCATTGGGACGTAAAACGCCAATTATCTGGTTGTTATCTGTGATTCTTATGAATCTCACGATTGCTTCAAGCATCAAGGCAGTGACATGGAAAGGAAATTAGGCGAGCGGAATAAACAGAGCTAACAAAATGAACAGATATCGGATTAATCAGTGCACTCTGATGTTGTTTGCCTGTGCTACCTGAGGATACATCACTTAGTACCTCCATGAGGACGCAGACGGTCATTCAATGCCTCTAAAATAAGGAGGCATTCGTCGTCTTTGCAGCACACCTGCTCTCATTATGTTATCTTCCACCGCGACCACCAACCTCAGAAGATCCATCGGCAAGCAGCAAAGTACGCAATTTCATCAAATATACTTTGTATAAAATTGTATCTGTTATAATTTCAACACTCGAATTATTGTACATTGCATAACTAGCAATGTGTAACCCCCGCTCAGCTTCTTGGATCCGATATTTTTGCTGTGGTCTGCTCGTTAGACATCGCGTAACTAGAAGATGGCCAGTTCTATCATTAGCTTCATAATTATCACAATTACCGCCATACGTGTGAATTCCTTGTACAGCAGTAATCATCTTCCCTGGATCCCTTATAATCCCTTGTCCCAGGCAGATGAGAGACGAGCTAAGCAGGAGCTACAGCTGCCTTCTTTCGCGGCCAAGTATTACCTAATGCACCGCAGGCAAGGTTTGCGAATCAGGGTGGCATCCTAATCAGTGTTTACACGAATGCAGTCTGCATTAGTTTGCTAATCAAAACTTTGGCTGACGGCGGGATTACGTTTCTTGTTTATTTCCCTTGTGCAGCTGCAGTGTGCCCTCGACCATTGGCTCCAATGCGCAGCTAAGAGGGCTTATAATCTCCTACCTGCATCCTCATACCAGGTGTGCCTCATCGATACCCCGCTCCTCACTAGGTCAATCTAACAAGGGAATGAGCACTCCATGCCTTCTCTTTGGGTCGGATAAATGTGCTAGCGATCTGACTGTATTGATCACTCAAAGCAGTAGATGCAGTACCTCCAAACAAACACTCCATCACTTAAATGGATCTTCGGGTGGCCGACCCATGCGTCAGTTATAACACCGTTTCGTATAAGTCTCCCAGGTATGATTGCAGGCCAATCGCTCAATCTTCGTATAATATTATTCCCCCATCTTCCCTTCGCACCCTCTTCAACAGGTTCCCCAATCATTGAACCACATTTTGCCCGATCAATACGGCGACGCTCGAAGCTATACGGCTGAATAAAAATCCTCTCGAATACAATATGAATGATCGCTATTGACATTTCATTCGGCATTGGGTGCAGGCATAATGTGCAAACGCTCCCTTGATTCACCTGTGATTAATTAAATTCATGCACAATGCAAAACAGACTTTAGTAATTGATATTTTTGTGCGTGCAACAACTTAATCATGAACATCCAGCAATCATATAGATTAATATGCTGCTTCATTCGCAATGTGGATATAATATTGAAAAGCTGATGCCATCACTGTGTGTGCGCGCAACATAAAGGTTTATTATTAGTCATTACGCATGCAATTTATGAACCCCGCGTTAAGGAAGCTCAGCATAACAGCTGCAACTTATATGTGCAGCTGAAGGAGGCGGCTGATAATATCCTCTTTGTCCTTCATATGTGACATGCCTTCCATCTCGACAGACGCTGTCAGACAACACCCCCCCCCCTTCCTTGCACCATTGATTGAGCGGAACACTTCGATATCCTTTTAATTTCCCGTCAATTGATCAATGGCAGCATCAAAGGACTCGCTATGCACTTGCATCGATCCGGTGCCTCTTATTCATAAGCGTCATTGTATCTTTGTTTCGCAGGATGACGCGTCGACCGTGATTCTTCTGAGCTCCAACATCGGGCTGTACTTAAAGTTCGCGTGAGCAATGAGACAGTACTTGAAGGTCAGCAGGAATCCCAAGAAACAAACAGTATGGGGGCTTTGTATGAAGACGTGGAGCAGTTCTTCGGTTCGATTTTCGCCCGATATGGACGCTTCCTGGCTCAGAACCCGGTTGTATTCATCGTGTTGTCGCTTCTGACGTCATCGTTGCTGGGCATGGGCTTGGTCACTCTGCGATACGAGACCCGTGTGGCTCATCTATACACACCCATGGACAGCATAGCGATCAAGGACCAGAAATATCTTGCAGGCATATTCACAAGTGACAACCGACAGACGTACTACAAGCACCAGCTCATACAAGAGGGCACCTACGGGGAAGTGATCGTGTTTGCCAACAATACTGACGATCCGGATAACGTGCTGCAGAAAGATGTGATTGAAGAGATCTGGGATCTGTATGAGACGTTGACCTCTGTCATCTCGGAAGACGGAGGCTTCGGGTACCAGGAGCTGTGCGCCATCAGACAGAACGTCTGCGCTGTCGATGGCTCCCACCTCTTGAAGTACCTCCACGAGAGTGAAGACTGCCAGATGCCATCAAACCGGAGCCTCCGCTTTCCGGATGGCACTGGCTACTGGGAGGACATGAGCGATGTGCTCGGCCACATTAGCTTCGACAACCATTACCTGCGCGCTAAAGCATTCCGACTGAGGTTCAACCTGGCACATGACATCCAGAGCACCAGGAGGTACGCTCAGTCCTGGGAGAGACAGTTTCTGCGAGCCGTGAAGGAGTACTCCTCTCTGCATCTGGACATCTCTTACGCCGTGTCCGGTTCCCTGGACATCGAGCTGGCCGATGATCTTGCCTCTGATACCAAGTTCTTCTCGCTGACCATCATCATCATGGCTATGTACGCTTCGTTTGTGACCAGTGGGGGAGATTGGGTGTCCACCAGGATGCTCCTGGCCCAGGCAGGGGTCGTGGCCGCTCTACTGGCCATCATGGCGTCGTTCGGTTTGCTGTGTATGTGTGGCCTGGTGTTCGTGGACATTTGCGGGGTGATGCCCTTCCTGGTGCTCGGTGAGTTCCTTTTTTCCTTCATCATATGATTGACAGGGTGCGCAGATGCATGCTGAATTAGGTTAAGCTCATGCAGAGAACACAACTCGATCAACGTGGGAAACGGAATTCTGCAGATCAATCACGTGTTCGCGAAATGAAAGATTGTAGTTCTATGTATATCTGACGAAGACGGATGATGCACCAATTTAGACTCTGCTGCATGCGTGCTAATTGAGGGTTGCGTATGTCAAGAGTACATTGCCATCTACCACGTAATGCACAGATTAGGCATAAAATTCTGCTGGAGAAAAACAATTCTTGACATCTGCTACACTGGGTCATGGACCACGTATTGATTGTTTCGTAATTATGATCTTTCCCTTAATTCCAGGTAAAGGGTTGGATGACATGTTCATCCTGCTGTCTGGTTGGAGAAGAACCGACGTCCACGCAAGCATAGAGGACAGAATTGCTGAAACATTCAGGACTTCAGCCATATCAATGACCATAACCTCACTCACAGACCTCTTGGCATTTTGCATCGGAGCCACAAGTCCGTTCCTGAGCGTCAAGAATTTCTGCGTATTCGCAGGTAAGTGAGGCCAGGCAGAAGAGTGTGCTTGATTTGTATTCACGCAGGTGTGGCTGTCTTCTTCTGCTACCTGAATCAACTCACCTTCTTCGGAGGATTCCTAGTCCTTCATGCGAGACGTGTGTATAGTTCGCGACACTGCATGACGTGCCGCGTTGTCAGTGATCGAGACAACATGGAAATCAACCACAGACTTTTTTCTAAAGCGGACGTGTTGTGTTGCAGCGGAAGCATCCCCAAAGAGAAAGGGGAAGAGGACAGTGTTTGTGAGAAGATTCCCAGTTCGTTCTTGCCAAAGTTCCTGATGAGCACTCCGATGAAGTTCTTTGTGATGGGCCTTTTCATCGTTTACATTGTCATGTCTACCTGGGGAGCCTCAGAAATCAAGACCGGAGTCAAGTTCAAGAATGTCGTTCCAGAGAAATCGTACTTCTCACAGTACATCCAACACCAGAGAATGTACTACGTGGGCAGAGGACAGCCGGTCATGTTCGTTATCACCGAGCCAACTGACTACAGTTCTGAGAAAACGCAGCTGGAGGTTCAGCGCATCCTCGCTCTGGCGATGTCATCCGGCTACGTATTTCCAGACAGCATATCGTGGCTGAGCACATACTTGGAATATGCCAACAACAACTCAGTAGAGTGGGAGTCGAAGCAGCACTTCTTGGAACACCTCAGAAATGATTTCTTACCCAGATATCCTGAATTTCAGAACGACGTCATCTTCAGCGACGACCACACATCAGTCGAAGCGTCCAGGTTCTACCTGACCACCAAGTCCTTCAATGACTCTGACAAGGAGGCCAACATGATGATATCCATGCGCTACATCGCCAGCAACAGCACTCTGCCCATGCTGGCTTACAGTCCGCAGTTCATCTACTTTGAACACTATGTGTCAATTCTGAAAGACACTTTACTCGCAGTTGGAGTAGCCATCATTGGCATGCTGTTCATCGCTCTGATGTTCATACCACACCCAATTGCCATCACCTGTGTAACGCTCACCATGGTCACAATTGTGCTCGGTATGTTCGGCTTCATGAACTTCTGGGGCTTGGAGTTGAGCGTCATCACCAAAGTGCAGATCATCCTCAGCGTCGGTTTTTGTGTTGACTTCACCATCCATACCAGCCACGCCTTCATGGCAGCAACCGGAAAGAACCGCAATGAACGCGTCCTCTGCGCGATGGAGGCGGTCGGCGTGCCCATCATGAACGGCGCATTCACCTCCATCCTGGGCATCCTCATGTTGGCTTTCGCCAGCTCCTACGTCTTTAAGTCTTTCTTCAAGACGATGCTTCTGGTGATCGTGCTTGGCGTCGCGCACTCGCTGCTCTTCCTGCCCGTCATGTTGTCGTTCATAGGACCGAGGAGGACGGCCAAACCCGTCTTCATCCCCGTGCACCACTCCGCCAGGGGCATCCTGGGAGGGGTCGACCCCACGGTACAGCACTCTTTCCCCGAGACTGATCCCTGTCCATCCAGTCCGTCCACCAAGGAGGAGGACTTGAGTGACATTGACCACAGTCCAACCAAGCATCATGGTTTGGATGAGTTTGAACTCATTCGCATCGACTCAGATGGAGACGAGACATGCCGGAAGACCTTGGCGCCTCTCAGCGAGGAGATTGTGCATAGGTCACCATCAGGGGTTAGGTTCAAGGTCATGGCTCAGGACTCACTGGACACCGCCAGTTTCCAGTCTTTGGATATTATGAACACGTGATAAGGGGCCAAATGAGGACTTTTTTTTATTCTACACAGTACATTTAAATAAACATCTAGGTTTATTATCTTTCTCACTTTATTACTTATTTCATTAATTAGTATCATTCATTTATTTATTGTATCTTTTTTTTATTAGTCACTTTATTTAGGACATAGAAAGCACACTCTAGATTTTACTCAATTAACTAATGCCAATAAACTCGGATCCTGACCACCACTGGTGTTCTCCATAAGCATGTAATTCATTGTTTAAAATCTTTAGTTTAGATATACACATGTTAATTATCATGTTTGACTTATACAATCCGGCCTTGTGGTCGCAATCTGATCATGATTACAGGTAACGAATCATTCTTGTACCATTGCAAACTGATTGTCAAATCCAATCTTTCCATTTACCCGGCCGTTTCAATTGTTGCCCAGAAAGTCGGAATAACAAGATGTGTTGTAGCTTATCCAAACTTAGTATAGACATAATTAATAGCAGCGGCATCTTGCATATCAGTCTCGGATAATTTCCAACGCACAATTTGTCAATTTCCGTACTGCCTTTCGTGTATCGATCATAACGCACCATGAATTGAGTGCTCCTAACAGTGATATTTGCCTTGCGCTTATGCGCTGCTTACCAGCAAACGCACCGGAATTCCGTATTCAACATAGCGCTAAGAATTCATTGGACTTATTCGTGAATTACAGCTGGTGCCCTACTGAGCACACTGTGTATATCATTACATCTATTCGTCAGGGTGAATCGCGGCATCTAAATCCTTGGTGTGCCTTAATTTTAGGGTTCACAAACCCTGAAGCTAAAACATCATACGTGAACATATCTTATTCATTGTGATTGGATAAATAACATAATTTAATAAATAAATAAATAAATAATAAATTAATAATATGTAATATATATATATATATATATATATATATATGTGTGTGTGTGTGTGTGTGTGCGTGTGTGCGTGTGTGTGTGTTATGTTATGATAACATAATTTAATAAATAAATAATTCAATAATAAATTAATAATATGAAACAAACACT
>KB307685.1:77036-89759 GCA_000328365.1 Capitella teleta
TCAAGACTTGTTCTGTGAGGACGTCTGCGTGGTTGTGCCAAATTCTAGAGTCGCTGCAACAATCTTTCCCGAAATTGGGCCAATGCAGATATTTCAGATTCCGTTTCTTTGGTTTTTGTGGTTATGTGCCCTCAGGTATTCAATAATCAAATAATTCCGCTCATTTGGAATGCTATTGCAATTCTTCAGGTCATTCAATTTTGGCTCTGACCTCTGGCATTACAGGAAATGTGAATCGCTGAGTTTGCACTGACATGTAAAATGAGTATACTTCATACTCATTTATATTTGTCAATGGCTGTGTGTTTGCTTTATTGCTTGTACGTTATTTTAATTTCATGTCGCACCTTTCTTATCTGGAACTAAATGACACAAGTATCAAGAGAAGATTACATCAATCAGCCCGGTGTCAGCTATCGAAGAGTTGATGTGAAGAGATTAAAGACAATCAGCAAAAAATCAAGAGCGTCGTGTTTTTCGTTAGATTATGATTAATCTCAATTAATTCAAGTGCTGCTCTCTCGGAATCAAACCATAGTGGCATGAGTCTCTCTTTCACCCATATTTTACATCATGCATTTTCGTTTTCTCGGAAACTTTTATCCTTCTTTTACATCATTTTTATTTTACTTCTATCTTTCATGTTCTATCCAAACATAGCTCCCTTCTTTGACATCCTCCTTTTTGACTTTCTATCCTTTGCTTTCTTCTCTGCTATTTATATGTCTACCTTCATTTACATATTTCGTGTATCTTTTATATCTAAATTAATGTAAATAATTACTGCTACTATTTTTTAATCTATTTAATCATAAAAATAGTAACAGTAATTATTTACATTAATTTAGGGCAGTTTCCAAACATGTTACTGAAATGCATTGTGTTATTGGACTAATCAAACCAAAACAAACTCAACTATGTGAAAGCATAATTACAAGCAAGCGTAGCCTCAAATGCGTAGCCTGCTTAAGCATGCACCCATATCCAGCACTGTCCAACCAGGTAACACAATTCGACAGAATGCAATGTGTCATGCTGTGGTGAACATGAAGCTGATCAGGCCTCAACATTCGAACCCAGCCAGTTGCTCGACCTAGAATCAAACCCATCACCGTCTGTATACTGGACAAGTGCACTACCATCGTGCCATCGCAGGCCCTTTTATATCCTCTTCTTCCTCTCTGGAGCTTTCCTTCTTCATTTACGTCATTACTGTTTTCTGTATATGTGTCTTCACGATTTTCTTCATACCTTCAAATTCCCTTTATTTATTTCATATTTTTCTAGTACTCTTGAAAAATGTCTTAATGTCTGCCACTCTGTTTACATCTCCCTTTCTTTATCACCCCCTTCCCTTCGCTTTTTTGTTTTGCTACCTTCCTTTTTATTCTCTCAGTCCTTCACACCCATAGTTCAAGTTGATCATTGTATTTTGATACCTTCACAAGTACTCTCAAGTAATCACCTTTGATAAATTGACTCCACAGTATTGATAACGTGAAAGCCAGAAAAATATAGCATTTTCTATTTTGGAGGAGACACTCACTACAAGGAGTGGACATATAACAGATGAACTCAATCCATAAATAGCCAGGGCGCATTTAAACGCTAATTTTCGGGAATTATCGTGACATCCTTGTGAAAATCTCTTTCATTTGCATTACGTTTACCAATTTTTTTAATTGTCTAATTTAAACACAGAAATGAGTGTTTTGATTGGAGTACTCGACAGGTGAGCTGATCAATTTTGTCTTTTCAGGAAAGGAATATTGATTAATCCCATGAAAATGTTGATTGCGGTTGGCATTTGACTCCGCAGCAGTGCGAACCAAGATATCATCACGTATACCTTTTATAAACGCACTGAAAACGTAGTGTAACACATATTGCTTAACAAGTATGTAATCATTAAGTATCATTGAACATGCTGGAAAGTACCAAAAAATCATCACCTTTTTGACTCCAGATAAATTAATCTTGATGAATTACTTGCTTGAGGTATATGAGAATCACGATTTATCACCTGTTCAAAAAGGTTATCTATAGCCCCTGATAATAACTCTAAATAGTTATATCATCTCATTTTTGTGAATCAGTTCTGTGGATTTGCACACGGTGTGGGGGACTTCCTCTGATTGTGCTGATTCCGTTTTATTCCCAGTTAGATTCTCCTTTGTTTCAATTGTGGATGGGCCTCTTCAAAGACATCCCACTTCCGGCATCGCATAATCAGATGGTAAGTTCAATCATTTTAATTTAGTGAAACATAGAGGTAATGAAATGTAAAAAAAATGTTTGAATTGTGAGAAAATTGAATGGATTCGGTTGGTCACAAGTCACAATCGAACTACAATGAAAAGTTGAGAAGTGTGTCGTTATTAAAATTGGATAAACGTGCATAAACGTTGGATAAACGTTGAACATGAGTCAAATTATGACCAATGAAATAAGAAGATGAAACTTGGCAATGAATGAAACGGTTGTGTCAATCATCTTACATCAATGATAATATAACCTGACCATGAATATAATTAATAAATAATTTATTCATTTATATAAAACAAAAGTACAATTATAAGATTAAGTTTCTATGCGCTTGAATAAGTGGGATGAGTTGTTTTTGTTTTTTTTTTTCGTTTTTTTTTTTTTTTTTTTTTTTTTTTTAATTGGCAAAGTTCCTCGATTCGCCCTTCTGTATCGCTGCAACAGCTCACGATTAATCACAGACTTGAGCACCACCGCCCTCCCCTCCTAACTCCTCCCCCTTCCTCTTCACCCCACCATCCGGATCATCTAAGGGGTCACGTGATCCCTTTCCCCCTTACAAGGGAGGAGTGGGCAAATAAAAAGATCTCCCTTCCCGTTTGCTCAGCAATTTGGCCAGAAATGTTCTCAGCACGGAAATATCAAACTCTTTGGATAGATCGAGCGATTATCCTCATCCTGTGCATCAGTCTGTGATGGTACATTTCACTGAATTTTTATAACATTGGGTGGCAGAATTACTTGTTTATAAACTGATTGAAGTTGAGGATGTTAAGTTAAACCAAACAGATTCAACCAGAAGAAACCAGAAATGGTTTTCTCTGAGGCATTTTATCCAAAAAAATTCATATGATAAATTCGAAACTTTAGACTGACACAAATTAACGAGATGTCCATTTACAGGACATCAAGTGCTGATGAATACCACTAATCTATTACTTTTCCTCGCAGGCAAGAGGCGAGCTTCAACCTTCAGTAAGGAAAAAGTTGCCCTAAAGAGCGAAACAAAGTGAACGATAACAGAATGGAAGAACTTGACCCGTGCTTCCCTCCGCCTAACCACGCCGCAATGTTCAGCCGCGACTTCAATGGCTTCCTGCCTTCCTCCAACCCTTACTCAACATCTGAGTCACCATCATGTGTGTACGACACGAGAATGGGCACCTCGTACAACTCTGGCATGGTGGAGGACACCTACAATCACCAGTACGAGAACCCACTGCCTCACCAACACCAACACCAGCACATCAGTCGATCCAGGGTCTACGCCGACCCCAGTGTTCATCTCCGCAGCCCCAATGAGCACCTGGTTGGGGGGATGGCACACCGAGCGATGGACGCAGATAACCACGTGATGCACCACGTAGGGATGGCGCCCTCTCATCATTCAGCGCCGGATAAGGTCAAGGAGCAGGGAAAAGTTCACTTTCCTTGGATGAAGACCACCAAGTCGCACGCACATCAGTGGAAGGCAAATTGGTCAGGTGCGTCAATGCGTTGCTCTGCCTGAACACCTGTGATTGTAATCTCGGGAGAATGGGAGGGGACACGGGGTGCCTTTCAGACGGTTTCTAAACCCAAAGGGAGGAAGGTTGACACAAACAATAGGAAAATTTACTAACATACAGAACAGCTAACCAGATGAAATTTGGTTGAATATCGCTTGACAACTTAATTAGGACGCGTAATTTTATTCAAACAATAAAAGGTCGGTATTCGTCAAAATTCAACTCGACGATAGACATGCATCTTAAATGTATGTGGCGAACAAATAAACTGAGCCTAGTAGCAAAAAATATCTTAAAGTCTGCTTATATTTATTAATTACAAATGTAGGATGATCGAAAATGCCTTTTGCAAATGCCCTGACAACTTTAAATGCGGTTCTCTCTTTTCGAGCCTGTTCTGAATGCATCGCTCTAATGGTTACAAGCGGATAGTCGCTAGGTCAGAGCTCAAGTGCGGCGACTACTTTTGTAGTGAAGGAGAGGTGGAGGGCGAAGTTACACGAAACGGCCAATAGTACACGGGGAAAATCTAATGCACTCTATCCAGAACCCATATCAATGAACACGTGTATAATTAATTCAATTGCGTATAACATGCATAGATAGCGCGTAATCTCTCAGCTCAAGACAATGTTTTTTCTTTTAAATTGAGCAACGAAGTTAATGATAAAACTGCTTATCGCTTCACAATACATAACATTTAAATATCGCGTATTTAAGACTATGAAATTGCGGATAGTTTACGATGTCCTTCTACTGTCCTTCTTTGTGATTGAGGTAAATTCTCTCAGAGTTCCACGATATCACCTGAGATGAATCTCCATGCAAAAGGAATAATAAGTGAGTTTGAAGCGTATCGCTGAATGGCATGAAACCCCGGTTCCGGGTTTCTGTTCTAACCCGTACTACCCGCAATGGGTTGCGTGGAGCCGTATGTTTTATGTCTGTGTACCAGCTCCACAATAACCGACTGTCAGGCTATCGTGAAAGTAACCAGTACTTTTTTATTATTTTTTTATTATTCAAACTTCATGCATGCAGTAACAGAAATAATAAAAACATGCAAACGCACGACATAACAGGCAATGCCTTTTAATTGACGGCGACCGACAAGGGGCAGACAAACTTGCTACTTCATGTTCATTTCGCTTTTAATTTCACACTTCTTCCTCGTTACTCGATCCAAATGGTATCGGAGGAGAGTGTACATGCATACAATTAAAATAAAAAATAAAAATAATTCAAACTTCTCTCAAGCAGGTCTTCTATTTCAGTACATGGTGCACGAATATTAAAAAAAAAAGAGGCCTAAGTTGATGCGCCATGTAAAAGAACAATTGACAGACAATATTAATTCAAGTCATATATTGCAAGTATAAGGCATATAATTATAATCAGCATTGATCACTCCACTGTACTATTATACTCAAAAGACATCTTAAAACTGCTGTTGATACTAATATATTAATAGGATAAACTGAGCCTAAACTGATCATTCTTTACAAGCGTTGTTCATTGCAGTCCATGCTCAGTGTCTATTGTCCATCGTTTTCCACCATTTTGAGCACGTTTGAAATGAAATTAAAGTGTCGATTGCCAGCCAAACAGGATACAGAACTCAGAGAAATTAGTGTTCAATCACTAACTCATCGCACATCGGCCGTAGGCGCTCTCTTCCTCATTTAGACCGTAGTCGCTCTCCTGCTCAGTTGGACCGTAGTCGCTCTCCTCCTCAATTGGACTGTGGGTGCTCTCCTCCTCAATTGGACCGTGAGCGCTCTCTTCCTCAGTTTGACCATAGTTGCTCTTCTCCTCAATTGAATCGTAGGTGCTCTCCTCTTCATTTGGACCATAGTCGTTTGGAAGAACATGTTGAACATATCATGGCCCAACATCATCCATTTCTGGATGTTGTCACGATATTCTCCCTCTCCCTCTCCTGTTCTTCACTGGAGGTTTCCTTCCCTTGTTACAGTGTGTTAATTATTAATTATTGGGAAATTTCCTGTACATTCCAGACTTGTTTACTGGGTTTTATTATCCATTGCGTTTGGAGCAGTTTTAAAAGATTTTAGCAGAAATCAATTCAAAAACGTACTAATCTGAATTATTCATATAATTCAACCCAATGCTAAAAATCATTTATAAGCAAATGACAAAATAGCATCGATGATCCCGAATCGCCATAACGCCATTCTTATGACTTTATTCTGAAATGTTTTTTAAATAATATCTCTATAAGGAATATAGTGAATAACTAATCACTAAAATTGATATTCAAAATTGATGGGATTTCAATTGTTTAACCAAGATGCAATTCAGCAACTTAAAAACGATTTTGTTCATCTGTTTGTTTGTTCCTATGAATAGGGTGGAGATTAGGACAATCCCAACTAAGCATAACTTATATAAATATGCGGTGAAGTAGTGTACCTAACACTGTAATTCGAGCTGATAAAAATGACTATAAATACCCCGAAGAGGTTTTGTAATATGTACGTTTAAAGACAAGTGGCATAAAAATTGAAAACATTCGCTTCTTGTGCACATTGTGTCTAGGTGGTGAGAGGGCTTATAATTATGGCTGCTTATAATTATGGCTGACTAATGTATGTACAAGTATTTCATGGCTGAGTATTAGGCCCACAATTCGGGGTTTTTTTTTTTTCAAAATGATTTTTGAATTATGAATGCCTGGAAGAAGTGAGCTGTTGATATGGGTACGAATGCAGAGAGAAATTATGCACTTTAGAACACCGATGCAAGAATTAATCAGAATACTGCAATGCTTGTCACATAATGGTGCAATTCTGTGTGGCGTGAATTTTCTGGGCCATGCAACAGCGCCACATTGTTTAACAAACAGACGACGGCCACACCGAGCGGCCAACTGGGTGTTGCACACTGACAGCGCCCCCTGTCGTCGGGTGAGTTAAAGTAGTTTCCGTCGATGGGTGACAAGCGGTCATTTTTCTCGGCATTCAAGCCGTCTATTCATGAGAAATGCACGAAATCATCATCTTGGTTGCGCATTCATTAAATCATAGTTCTTAAAGGGAGGGAGAACTGGTTAAAAATGGACTTTGAGTCGTTATTTGATGCACCAAAAATGATTCCTATGCCTGACCCACACCAAGAATATCATCGCTAACGATTTCGCGGGAGATATATTGCTAATTAGGCGTGACGTCATGAGCTGTGATGAAACACCGAGTTCCCTATCTTTTACAAATCAGCGTGTCCTGCGACTAAACCCCTGGATATTTTTTTATTTTATTTTCGGAAATAGATAGAATAATCATTTTGCCACCAGTCATGCGCAAAAAAAAAAAATAGTTTTCGCTATTTTTCTTATTTTAACAAGCGATTTTCTAGGACACCTCCTATGGTTTCTCATCCTGAAACAGTAAAAAGGTCAGCCAGAGTGCACCACGTATGCGCAATACTGACGCTTTCGTTTCGTAAACAACAAAGATGTCCTTTTATGGCGAAGATGCTCTGCTCTGATTGGCTGAACTCGATGGCTTCACGAGGGCAACGGGACTCCTATACTTGCAATGGAAGCCATTCTCCCATAGGCGCAATGCTAACCCCGATATTCGGAATGCATTATTTCCTTACGCTTGCATCCAGGCATGGTGTTTTTGGCACGGAATGCTATCAATTGGTGCTATGAGTCAATAGAACATCACTTAAAATTCAGTTCCCCATCCCTTTAAAATACAATCCATGTAATTACAGTATAAACTGTATTAACGCACCATTAGCAAGTATATTCACTCACGGTGGACTCGTTCATCAGATATTGACCGCATATGGAACACCGACTCAAGAGAACAATGTTGATAATTTTGGTACATGCACTTCAGGAGGTTGAGATATAAGGACAAAATAAGACCTCTCAAAAATAAACTTATAAAGCCCAGCAAAAATGTATGCCAATCTTGTCACCTGAAATACATTAATCTGCTCGACCTCATCGATGTGAATAGCAGTTACTTTTAATGGCTTGATTTGAAATTCTATGACATAAGACCTATCACAATGATCTGGTAAAAACGATTGAGTCACTTTTAGAGAGCACGAAGGGTCACTGAGGTCAAGCATCCATAGTGACCGGGGGAAGCAATGAGCCTTGGTCATTCATCTTGCGAGTGGCCGTTGCTCGACCATCAATCACCCTTCACTGACATCTTTTTGCAATCAAAAACATTCCACAACCAAACGGGGAATTTAATTTAACTCGTTCATTAGCCATCATTATTGACAACAAGGGCTCTTGAACGCTTCTTGATACTCTGTAGTCACACCCTCACGCTACCGTAAGTGATCCGGCTCAACTCCG
Source organism: Capitella teleta (assembly GCA_000328365.1). Lineage (NCBI taxonomy): Eukaryota > Metazoa > Annelida > Polychaeta > Capitellidae > Capitella > Capitella teleta. The sequence goes on from KB307685.1 coordinate 85,155, forward strand.
GTATTGTTGCGGATCTTGGATGCAATTTTTTGCATGTGGAATTCTTGGCAAATATTGGTTCTCGCATCGCTAAAGTGTTGTTCTTAATGTCTACACAGAGATAATTTCCCTGATAAGGCTGACAGCCTGAATGCAATCGACAAATATTGTGGCAGTCTGGCCATCTGTCATAGCTTGTAGCTATGGTAACGTAATTGCAACAAGCAACACTCGACAATATCACTTGCGCAATCGAAATCTTCGAGCACCTTTTTGTCTGCTGCAGGTCGGCAACCTCCAGGATTAATCCCACTGCTCCCACTGCCCTCAAATTTTGAATTCTTGAACTGGAAGATGACAAAATAAATAAATAAATTAATTAATAAATTAAAAACGCAAATCTCATTTACAAAGAAATTCATTCTAACTTTTAGTTCTACGCATGCGCAGTAACCAGAAGCGTTGAATTGTTATCTCCATGAGGATAACATTCGATATTTCAGGCAGATGCGAGTTTCGTCAAGTTGCTAATTAATCTTGGTATGATCACTCAGTTTGATAAGGACCCTGCCCTCCCAGTGCTGAATAGTGTTCTACTGTAACGCATGAGTATCACGAGCACCTCAGCCCTTTTGACCTTAACTGCATTGTGATGTTGTTCAAAAGGCCAAGTATCGATATTCCAAGGATCTGTTGTTACCAGATATGATTGAGTTGATGCGTACTTAGTGTCACATTATAGTATTTAAGTTAAGTACACCCTCCTCAGTATATAGACTCCGCACCAGTCACAGTGCTAATAAAACACCTATTTATACAGTGGGGCTTTACTTCACCGATAATAGCAGATACTTCATCGGTATTTCCATCTGTTTCGCTATTATGAGTGTATGTACACATATGTATCTCAGTCCCAGGCGCCCCTCCTATACAGCGTGGTTGCATGGTGTCATTGGGTACACAGGTAGACACTCACCTGTGTGTGTGCGTCTATATGTGATTTTAATGCACTCTACACTGTTGAAAATAGACTCAAGTGTTCGTATTATTTTGCTCGTTGGCTTGATACTTAGCATTAATCTATGTTTATATAATTATATCCCGTATCAGCCAAGGTATTTTATTGAATTGCCACCGGCATAGATATGGAGACTAGATTTTTATTTTATATCAGATATGTCAACAGGGTATCTTCCGTAAACTTCGAGATGCGTTTTCAGAATAAAAATCTTTTCGTCAGAATGCGTTATAAAAATAGAACATACAAAACCAGGCCAACTTTGCTTAAAACTTGGGTTATAATTTATTTGCGCATATTTATTATTTTGAGCCTTTTCGGTGCACCGAAACAATACTAAAATCTCAACTCCTTGTCAAATAGATAAAATTACGTGTGGTGCTTAATTGGCGCGTAGAGATTCGATGCCAGTAGTGGGATCCGCCTTTTGCTACCCCCCCCCCCCCCCGCCCCCCAATCCCCTTAATATTCTGCTTTTCTCTGCATTAAAATTAATATTATGAGTCAATTCGTCTCATGAAAAGGGGCATTATTTCTAAGAATTGTGATTCGATCTTGTTCTCGGATTTCTCTATTTTCAACCACGGAGTTGACAGTGAGTGAGATAGACACTTTTCAGTCCTATCTGGTATAAGAAGCTAGTGCCCATATCTATGTAAACAGGAAAATAATTGAGATTTTGTTCATACCATTCTTCGTAGCAATGAAAGTATTACCATGATTGCTCAATAATATTTAATTTTTTCTTACATTTTTTTCAGGGGCCAATTTTCAGACATTCAGCGAGAACAAACGAACCCGAACAGCATACACACGAGCACAGTTACTAGAGCTGGAGAAGGAGTTTCACTTCAACCGGTACATCACCCGACCCAGAAGAGTCGAACTAGCGGCTCACTTGAATTTGACCGAACAGCATATTAAAATTTGGTTTCAGAACCGAAGAATGAAATGGAAGAAAGACGTCGATAAGAAACGTCCGCAACAGTCAGAACAAGATGGCGCCGATGATGACGTCAGTAGTGACGTCACTGATGTCAAAAAAATTGAACCGAAAATCGAAAGTGTACAAGACGAGATCACAGACGAGATCACAGACGAGAACGTGAATGGAGTTCAGTCTGATCAGTCACTATGAACTGTTTTTATTGGACTAGGCGTTTTGATTAGTTTATTATATTTCATATTTTATTATTTGTTCCCGTTTTGTGCTGAAAACTTTAGTTCTCTGCTTGGATATTTCGTGGGGAAATGTTGAGAGATGTAAAGTACTTCCACGCGGAACACGACTCTATTCTTATAAAACGGCGAAAAAAACTGATGTACATTTTTTTTTATGCGATTGTTTGTTTTAATAAAAAATGTCTCATGCGTTCAATATTATTATAGTTATGAAACTCAATTTGAAAATCAATAATACATGTAGAACTTCGAATAAGTTAATCGCGAGAAAAAGAATGTTAGAAATCGGATAGTCAAACATAGATTGAGGTAAATAAAATAATTTTCAATAAGCAAAATGAATTGTGAAAAAAATAAATCATGCATGCATATTATTTGACAGACCCTATACTAAACAAAAAATCTTCGTCAATTTAATTGTGCGTCGTGCAACACCGTGCATTGATAAACTGCTTTAGAGCGACTTGTCCATCAGACATAGCGATAGGGTGCCAAGGAGGAAGAGAGTTGGGGCTCGCATGAGGAAGCGTCATGGGCTTCGCACCGCCGGCTGACAGGATTCAGTTTTCTCGGCATTCTTGATGAGCTTATAACAAAAACAAAGTGACGCAAAGTTGCGGCGATGATGAAGGAGGTTGATAGCAGCTGTGGCGAAGTGAGATGCATAATGCGCATGCGCAGGGCACGACGTTGCAGACCCTCCAATCGGTTTTGATTCGTAGAGGAGAGGCTGGTCCACCGAGGTGAGGCATATTCCAAGATGGAGGAACTGAAGGATTTATACGCTCTGTATACTGACTTGGGCGCAGTTAACAAATAAGCGCTTGATGAAAAAGATCTCGGAACTTAGTCGAAAGCAGCCTCTCGGCAAATGGTGTCGATGTGAGGGTCAGTCTGAGGTCAATACCGGGGAGGACAGTGGGAGGCACAGTAGCCTTTGTCTTAAATTCTTTATTTTCTTCCAAAATTACCCTGTTCACGTCTCTGATTTTCTTCTCTTTCATGCAACGTCTTAAAATTATGTTATCTTGCGAGGTGCCTTATATGAATATGAATGAGTGAATTATTAACATCATCATTTTATTTGTACTTTATGTAGTCAGAAAACTGAAAATTGGTCCGAAATGGCCGTTGTTTAACGGGGTTCGCGCAGCGAGCGGAATTGGCGATGAATCGATGTCCTGTAGAAATCAACAGGTTTTACACACAAAGTAGTGACGTCACATAATGAATATTCATTATTCAAATTACCTGCATATCAACAGGATAAACTTCCGTTTTCCGCTGATTCAAAATTTCAATTTGTGCTCACATCATCTGTACATCTTCGACTCTGACTTGGTTCTTCTACACTTTTTTAAATTATTAATTTAAAAAATATTATATTATTTTTTTTAATTACTAAGGTTCTTGCTGTTTTATCACTCCATTTGGAAATCATTTATTCCTCTGAAATTCATGGATTCCTTCTCCAAAAAGGCTCTTATTCGGCGGGTGAGAAAAAGAATCTGGAAGGTGGGTGAATTTATTCCCTGTTTAAAGTTATTTTTATATACTTTTTATTTATTTTCTCATGATTTATATATATTTTTTTATTTGCTTTCTTAATTATCTATGGAGGAGGGACGGCATGCCGAAGGATATGCACTACATATAATATTCCATAAAATATGTGATGAATGATCATGAACTAAAGAGAAAACTGAAGAATTACTATCAGCTTATTTATTTATTACTCAATAACTTGAAAATTAATGAATAATGACCCTAATTTTATAAATAACAAATGCTTAAATCGTAATGTGAAACCTTTATTAGATGATTGATCACAGGATGCCATCGTCTCTCGCCCATTCACCAAAACTGTAATTTGCTCAAGTAGGCAGAGGAAAGACACGATGAGGCAAGTGAGCAGCAATTAATATCCACTCATATACACTGATTTCTCTCCCTCTCATTCAGGTTAGTGATCACTCATATGCAGATGGGAACAAAAAGAGCGTTAAAAGAAAAACACCAAAAGACTTTCTAACAAAAACCTTACCAACAAGAGTGCCTCCTTGATTGCCTCTGGACATCTAGTCATCCTTGATTGCCTCTGGACATCTAGTCATCCTTGATTGCCTCGGGGCATCTAGTCGTACTTGATTGCCTCTGGACATCTAGTCATCCTCGATTTCCTCTGGACATCTAATCATCTTCGATTTCCTCTGGACATCTAGTCATCCTTGATTTCCTCTGGATATCTAGTCATCCTTGATTGCCTCGGGGCATATAGTCATTCTTGATTGCCTCTGGACATCTGGTCATCCTTGATTGCCTGCATCTAGTCATCCTTAATTGCCTCTGGGCATCTAGTCATCAGTTATTACCTCTAAACATCTAGTCATCATTGATTGCTTCAGGACATCTAATCATCCTTGATT
>KB307685.1:89809-111310 GCA_000328365.1 Capitella teleta
CTGACGCTACATTATAAACCCCAAATTTATGACTCATGCGTGGATCCAGGTTGCACTGAATTATTTTTACAAAATTATTTATTTATTTAGTGTTTTATTAAAAATCGTCATATAAGGATTTTGCTAGTTGGTGTTGTGAGTTTTTAGCCCAGGGGGAAGGTCAGTAAAGAAACATCATCCGGTATATGCAACTGAGCTGCAACCCTCTTTGAAGCAATGAGGAGAAGCTCTGTTTTGTCATTGTTCATTTTCAGTTTTTTCGGCGTATATCCTCTGAGCAGCATTGCATTCGAGTGATGGCATTTGCAAGCTCTGGCGTCTCAAAGGTGATGTAAAGGGACGTGTCGTCGCGTAAAAATGATATGCCAGGGAGTGAGACTGAATGAGTGACGCATGCGATGTTGTATAAAGGGAGAACAACACAGGTCCAAGTACAGATCCCTGATGGAACTCCCGATTTTAGGACTTTTGGTTCTGAGCAGTGGTTGCCAATTTGTACACACTGGTAGCGATCGTTGAGATATGATCGGAACCAGGCGAGAGCAGTGTCTCTCAGTCCGAAACCAACTTAGGTGTTGATGAGGGCATTATGGTCGACTGCATCAAAGGCTACCGAGAGGTCCAAGAGTAGCATGAGACAGGCCTTCCTCTCGCTCAAAGCCAGGAGTATGTCGTTATGCACTCGGATGAGAGCAGTCTCTGTACTATGGCTTTTCCTGTATACTGACTGGTACACTTCATGGAGGCTATTAGTATCCTATATGCTAAAGATGAGGGCTTGTATTAAGTATTGTAACAAATAAAGATTTATTTGTTTTCAACGTGGTCTTCCTTGTCATTCAATATCTTAATTGTACATTCCATTTTTGAGAGTCTTCAATAAGTTTTTTTTTTTATGTTCATTCGGCTTCTCGATCCAACTAAGTAATGAAAACTATATGTATATCTGCATGTTTGAAAGACCGGTATTATCGTAGGATATGACACCAATAATTTGGAATAAATAATTAAATAAAGAAAAATAATTATTTGTATTTTTTTCATTGCAATCCAAGTACAACCTGGCCATCAATATTTATAATAGGTGGTCTGGCTATTAGTCCTCGATCGTTCTATAATATATTTGCAAGATATACATTGATGTAAGGACATTACATAATTGTATTTTTACCTATAGAATAATACCAGAGCATGCATCGGACATGAGTCATGGATATCATAACGCACGTTCTCCGTCACGAAAAGAAAAATCGACGATAAAATGAATGGATTATAATAATAAAATCGATCTTTAGTGAATACAATGATTGAACAACCATCTATTTATCATTTCCGTGCCTAATTTCACGCTTTTTTTGCATTTTTCTTTGGTCGAATGAATCAGCTTCTCATACTTTTATTACGAACGCGATATCGGCTAATTATCCGCGGCTGTCACTTAAACTTTGAGCTTGTTCAACTATCGAAACAGGGGGGTTGTTGTAAGTGCAATTAACGATGTTAAAATAATTTATAAAATTTCAACAATGCTATTAGTATCTTTATGAAGGTTTAATCTCTCGAAAAAGTTTAATTGTGAAACGAAATGTGCAAGAAATTATTCATTTATTGTTAGTTGAAAGTGCCGATTTTTCTACTTTCTCCGGAGTTTGTCGAATTGCGCGTTATGATTGTGCTCGATTTTTCGATTCTGGTCGATTCACGTTATGATTACGAGAGTTAAAAATCGTGAATGGGCCCAATAATATTTATTTTTTTCAGATAAAAAAATATCAAAGGAAGAAATAACAGTCAACTTTAAGGGTTTCCATGCACGATTGGCAATGTTATACTAATTATATTGTTGGATATGATTTTTCCATGTTATTTTCCGATGTTGCAAAAGTATCGTAAACAGTGGAGTTGTTTGAAGCATAATTAAAAATGTTTAACGAATTTATAAGCTTCCCAAAATGCTTCCAGTATCTTTATGAGGATTTAATCTCTCTAAAAATGTTCAGTTTATATCGAAATGTGCTCCAAATTATTGATTTATTGTCAGTTGAAAAGCGCTGTGTTATCATGAATTGCGCCGTGGTGATTTTGTTCGATTTACCCACTTCTTCTCAATTTACTTTATGATTACGAGAGTTGAAAATCGCGAATGGGCCCAAAAATACTTTTTCCCGATGAAGAAATATCTAAGAAAGAAATAACAGTCGATTTTAAGGGTTTTCATGCACGATTGGCGAAGTTATACTGAATTTACTGCGGTTGGGTATGATTTTCCATGTTAAAAGATAGCGGAGGCTCCGTTTCTAAGAAACAAAATGACGCCCATGTTCTAAATTTCCAGGAACTCGGTTTGCGCTACTCTCTTTAGCATATAGGATACTAGAGGCTATGTTCATTGATGTAGTCGTTTAGTCTCCGGCTCACAACTTTCTCAAGGACCTTCGGAAGAAAAGGTAGATTAGATACTGGTCTAAAATTTGACAAAACTGCAGTGTCTAATGATGGCTTTTTCAAAAGTGGTGAGTGAGTGATGGGGTTTTACGGCTCCACCCAATCCGATCGGATGATACGGGCACCAGAACAGAAGGCCCGGGACCGGGGTTTCCCTCTACTCTTATCGATAAATCCCAAGAGTTCTTTATCCTGCATATCACCATAGACAGTAGTACACAGCGCCCGGCCCTGTTACGCAGTTGGGCAGCACTGCAGAGTCACCGAAGAATTACAATTATAACGAATTACAATTATAATTCACAATCATAACGCCCGTGATCGGGTCTCGAACCCGGGACCTCGACCCCCACGGTCGGCATTGGATTGTAGTCAGCTATTTTGAATGGCACATGACCGGCTGGTTGGTGGTTGAGGTGATCAATGGTAGATCAAGGGACGAGTGTTCGGTTACAGAGCTGCTGATTGTTGTCAGCACCTCATCCTCAGACACAGATCTCTGAACACACAATGAATATTCAGGCTGTGCGGAGGCTGGAGTGGAGGCAAGGATAACAGAATCATAATGCTGGTCCGAATCTTCTCTACCTTTTCTTCGAAAATGTCACTGAATTTGGCGACTAAGGAATTGATGTCTGGGTGCTGCAGCAAGGGATTTTCTTTTTCGGAGCCCAATAGCTTTGATACAAATTGAAAGAGGTTTTTTTTTTTTTTTTTTTTTTTTTTTTTTTTTTTTTTTTTCAATTGCTTTCATGTTCTGATATAAGTGCATGGAAGTAATTTGCTTTTGATGCCTTGACTAGCTATTCTGTCTCTTTATTTTTTCTGTATAAAAAATATAATATTGAACCTCTTCAAGTCCAAAAAAGAGGCCGACGCATCGATGTTTTCATGTTTGAAGGCCTTGGACAGGTCAACAATGAAGGCTTTAATGAACTTTTTTGAGAAACTAATTATGATATTTATCAACCGAATATGTGAATATTCATGATAGAACAGATGTACCTGTATAAATGGAATGCTTGATTGGAAGGTTAACATTCAGAGAGACGAACGGAACTAGAGGTTTAACCCAGTGTGTTTTTAAAGAGGTAAAACTTAAATAAACAATAATTTAAACACACCTGGCAATATCGTTACCTGGTTGTACAAAGATGACACTCTCTTCACTTGGGTATGACTTAATTATAGATACATATGTATGCTAATTAGTTAATCCATGGTTGTGTCTACAGGTATATTCTACACAGTACACTAGTCTATTCTCTTCATTTTCAAACCGTTTGCGATCTAAAATTAATTTTCATTCGCAATCAATTCATGAATCCTGGTAAACACATTCTTTCGGGTACTCTATGACAATTAAGACGGTGAAAGTGATTGGAATGATATTTCAAAGTGTACTTCACTCGAAAGCATACACAATTCCAAGAAAGAAAAAAAAAAGAAGAAAAAAAAATAATAATAAAAAGAAAAGATCAACAGCTTCTTGCTATGAACCATCCCCAACCCGTCGTTTGCATTCTTTGTTTTATTGTGTTATATATAATAATATTATGTACATTATTATTATTGTTATATCTTTATGGATTTTAGATTTATTTTCTGTTTCATGTTATATTTATTGATAATTGTTTATACAGAATGTTTCATGTTTGTCTGAGAATCAAGATATAATAATAGTGAAAAAAAGTCCTATGGTCTACTGAAGGTCTGAATCTGCGGTATCCCCTATGTAACCAGAATTCGCCATCAACCTGGCGCTGGTCGCTGTGTTGGGAGAGGAGGCCGTGAACTCCAGAAATCATAATCATGTTACTATAAATAGCAGCCAATGAGATACCACCTGTCGTCGGTGTGTGCCTGTGCCATCATATATATGACCAGGGGAACCAGCGAAAAAGACTTTGGTGACGTACACTGCATAGTTTAACGCTTAATCGCATTCCGATCGCCCGTAGATGCATGTTTTCATGCGGCATATGATTGACCAAGACACCCTATCCTGTACAATGTAAATGTTTATGTACTAAGCATTCTTAATTAAGCCTATATTTATTGAAAATTTTCTTGGTTGTCTGTGATAATTTGTCATCAGCAGATTATCCAGGTTGAACTTTTAATTACTCTGGCTGATATTACGACTTATATTTTTTTCATTCATCTTTTTTATTTGAAGATATTAGAATTCTTATTAATGATCAAATTACAAGTAAATAGATTTCTGAAAGTGTGAGAGCCACGCTCCTCTACGATTCCTCCTTGTACGTAGATAGTTTGGTATATTATGCTCACTCCTTCCTCCTGCTGTAATCTAAAGCAACGCATGTACATGCCTCTAGATTCCTGTGTGTTGGCCAATGCTACTTTCATTAAATACACCAAATAACTGTCTTCTTTCACGTGAGGCTCATCGACGGTCAAATTACCCCGTCTTATCTATACATGCATCGCAAAATATAACAAAATCGAATTTATTGAAAGTAATAATAGCACCATTTAATCAGCATATACACTCTGAAGTACAAGAGAAAGAAATGAAAAGCGAGTGAAAAACTACAACCGAGCAACCCGTGTGAGCTATGGGTTCACAAATGCCAAAAATGTGTCCAGTTTTAACAGAAAAAAATCATTTCATGGGGGGTCATAAAATCCAGCGACACGCCGCTTCTCCAGCTAATGACTATATAGCTGCATGTTAATTCAAATGATTTCCGACGGGTTGGCTTTTAAAATACCGACAAAAATATCTCTTTGGCTTCATGAAAATAAATAAATAACTACACATGAAGATATAATTAATGTACATTGAACAGCATGTTTAAGTAGTGATCTGGGCATTCTTGGCGAGGATCTCCTTCTGGTAATCATTCTTGCAGTACAGGTTTCCCTCTGATTGCTGATAATTGTTCAGCCTGCGAAACAAAACAAGTTGTAACACATGCAAAGTGCCCATCGAGCGCCAAATCATAACGAGCGCCATAATCATAACATCAGTATCATAACGCATTAAGCAATCATAGCGCACTTACTTCAATGGCATCTTGCAGCACGTGCATTTGAAGCACATCTTGTGGTAGATGTTGCCGCCGGCCTCCATCCTCTCAGCAGCGTAGACTGACTTGGTGCACGTGGTGCATTTCTCGGTTTTCGGGGGCTGTGAACGATAACAGAATAGAGTGTAAACGCCTTTGATATCTGCATTTGTTGTTAACTCGTACTTCGGCTGCTTATCTTTGCTCTTGGAATGTTTACAGGTCAGTTACGGATAGCTGGCATTTGTTGTTATCATGAACAATCTATGTAGAAATATAGCCTACTTTAAAACCTCATTGAGGCCTCATATAATAATTCGTTTAGTTATTTACAACTTTGGACAGAAGGCTCCCGCAATTTTTATAAGGCACTCTTTAATTATAATCTACCACAAATTTGCCCAATCTAGCAACCATCCACTGCTTAGATCCCTTGCTAGACTGAAGAGTCATGTCAATCATGTACAGAGCTACATATCTAATTATTTATTTACTCTATAGTCATAAGACTCACTAGAGCAGTCTATTGAGCGTTGGAGTGAAGCCATCGACAGACGACTGCAGAGGTCTGTAGGCCTACATTCATGTTTCTGGGTGTGGAATACACGGCCAGTGAAGCTGAGTATACTTCTGACGTCTATTGAAAGAAGGGCTGATTGCAGCCGCCAAGGAAGACGTGTGTATCTTTGCCTGGCATCAATTTACGGCTGTTTGGCTTCTCGGTCTCACACATGCTGAACTGTGCACCAATTTCCCGTTGCTTTGCCGTGCAGCCAGGGCAAAAAAAACATTCGTACAATGAGTGCAAATACACGCCCACTAAATATCATAACAATCTCTATACCTGCTCGTCCGAGTTTCTCAAATTACATCTCCAAAAACTAAGAGAACGACGTCAGAGTCTATTTTTAGAAACAGGTGTAGAGGTCAGGAAGGTGACCTGTTCTTCGTGTTTATCGTACTTGTGCCGCGAAATTCCTCCGAGAGCCAGTGTTTGGAATGGGATGCTAAAGCAAGCACTCAAGAAACCTGCGTTACGCAGGGTTACGTCATCAATGCAGTAATTAATTAACAAACCCCGGGAGCTTCAGGTTGTAGCAAGAAGTGTATGTTTGTCCGGTGCGTGCATGCGACTAGATGTAATTCAATTTGGCGTAGGAGGAGTACCTAAAAGACCGTATACTACAGAATGCGATAATTCCTACCATAAAACTCACAGGGCTATCAAAACTCACATCATTCTACGCAGTGATAACTGATGGACGGAGCTGTCGGAGAACTACGATGACCTTGGTAGAAGGTCAAGGTGCTATTTTGATGTACAGAGCTGCCTGCATGGGGTAAGCCTACATCTGCATCCTAGGCCAGCCCCACCCGACTATATTTTGCTGCTGGCAGAGAAATATTTATTATGGTTCTCATTGGAGAGGAAAAACCCCGACAAACGGCGCTGCAATTTTCGCCTATCTACTGAAAAAGTATTTCGAGCTGTATGACTAAGCTGCATGCTATTATGGCAAATATTAATATCTTCCATCTATTCTAGACCATTTTTTCCTCTCTTATCAAGGTATACCAATTGCTATGATATATATAATACGTATGTTAGCCCAGTATCTGTATAGATAAGCATACACTTCTCAACCAATGATGTGTACAGACAGGCCCTTTCCGGTCCTTACTTGCACAATTCTTCATTGTATATGGGGAGTATATGCAGTCTTCAGTCAATGCAGTCGCCAAAGAATTCGTTATTCATTTATGGAGGACTGGCATTTTTTTTATCTCTTAACCGAATTGCAGGGCAGAGGCCGACAGACGAAGCCTCGGGAAGTTCTGACGTCAGCACTTCAGAAGTGAGGTGTGTGTGTGCCTGAACGTATTTGTGTTAGAAGAGCAGATGAGTATCATGAATAATGCAATTCGTGGGCTTCCGTTATTTTTCCGGATGCATTCAATTTCCGCGATGAAGTCAGACCATTGAATGAATGCGAGTGTGAGTGATCAGAAAAATAGAAAGAAAAATTCACACTTATTGAATGCATCGTATGTTGACATACACTGTGACCGACGACCGCCTTTAAGCACGTGTTAGCAATAAAACTCAGAAGAGGAAGATGAAAAAAATAATATAATTATAGCTTTGATGTCACGTGGCTTTCTCTGCTTGGCTAGATATGCCGCCACCAGCCACCAATTTGAAATCCTCATGGCATTCAGCCAAAACCGTTGTGTGACAATTAATAGTCGTATAATACAACAAAGGATACATTAATTTAATGGAGTTAAATTAGTGCTGGACTGAACAGAGGAAAATAAGGAGGGTAGTTTCCAAGGTGATATCCATCATGCTTTTTTTTTTTCATTCTCCTTTGGCAGATACAAAACAAGGCTGTAAAGGAGACCTAGGTTCCCATGGAAACGGGTGCTTAATTCCCAGGACGAACTCTTCTTGGTGGATAGCAGAATCAACACCTCATTCCAGGGCTAAATATAATGACTGGTGGTAAACCAAACATGCATTAACGATTCACTTCCGCCTTTGGCTCGGCGGCGAAGAAAAAAAACCCTACAACCCACTACAAGTTCATGCTTCAGTAATGATTCCAATAAGGTCTGATCGAGGGATCAGGCGTACTTTAGGGGAAATAACCTGCTAAATATCGGATCTATTATTATCAAACGTATGTACTTTTTTTCTGTGTCTGGTTTTGAAAGGAACAGAAAATGTACGCTCAACAAGCTGGTTGACGTGACAACAGTTCATGGTAATAATGAAATATTCGAATGATGGTTCACCTACTTGGAAAGGCATGGTGATGAAGATCTAACGGTCTGTTTGCAAGATGACAGGCTTACAGATAGCTCGCCAAATGTGCGAGGTGTTTTTAAAAGGGATCAAGTAGCGTGCCGTGTGAATCGACGGAAAGAGACGTGTGCAAATTGGTGTGGGAGTTCAGTTCACGTCAGACGCACTTGGCAAGTACTTTTGTTGCGATCGAGAGAACTTCTTTGAGTTTTTCTTGATATGTTATGAATGCGTCATGTCGAAAATAGCTAAATCGGAGTTTAATTCAAAGAAATTTAAGAGCGATCGTGTCCGGGTCGTTGCAGGCATACCTGCTTAAATTACACCAGATCAACGCGTATTATACACATATGCAGTAGCTAGCTTAGGAAGGTGTGATTGCATGCACAAGGTGAAGACGCATGTAATTGGTAGGCTCATAATGGCAAACCTATAATACCAATAATGTAGAGCACGCAGCATTGCCTAATACAATGCTATGTCGCATATAATTATGAGCTGCTAGTCTTGAGATTTTGATTGGCTCAAAAGCAGACAGTTCTTCTCGCGTTCGGGAGTGAGCTTACAAGCATTTCTCGCGCAGCTGGTATTTGCGTAATCGCGGTATACGACTTGCTTGATTGCGAATTACGTGTTATTAATTTCCTACACTTAAAAAAAAAAAAAAAAAAAAAAAAAACAACAACTATATATTCACTGATTTCTGTGCGTGCTAAAATAACACACACTAAATGCACGAACACAAAGAACAAGCTATTTTTGTTAAAGGGGGGGAAACAATGGAAAACGTGGAATACTGAGCAACATCAAGCGCTGGCATCCATGGAGGAACATAAGCAAACAGACCAGACTGGAAATAATTATTGAATCCTGCTGCCGTTGCATCTTCATCACAGAAACATTCGGATGCGGAAGCTGCATTGTGAATCAAAATGAAATGACAACCTATATAGAGCTATGATATGATTATATATGCACAGAAAATATGCAGGTGAAATGACGACATATACATTGTATACATACATTGTATACATGCATAAATAATTTTGATTTGCAATCTGAAAAAATAACCAAGGTTGCAAACTCGATTATTCCAACACATCATAAGAAGTGGAAGATTGAACCACTGGCAAAGTTATTCCGAAGGGAAAAGTATTCGACGCTGGGAATTAAAGGGAGGGAGAACTGGTTAAAAATGAACTTTGAGTGGTTATTTGATGCACAAAAAAATGATTCCTATGCCTGGCCCACACAAGGAATATCATCGCTAACGATTTCGCGGGAGATATATTGCTAATTAGGCGTGACGTCAGTCGCTGTGATGAAACACCGAGTTTCCTATCTTTTACAATTAATGGGTCTCGTCATATCAGCGTGTCCTGCGACTAAACCCCTGGATATTTTTTTATTTTATTTTCGGAAATAGATAGAATAATCATTTTGCCACCAGTCAGGCGCGAAAAAAAAAATATTTTTCGATATTTTTCTTATTTTAACAAGCGATTTTCTAGGACACACGCGGTTCCAACGACTTTAGGCGTCTACGGCGTCTCTGCCGAATAGGCCAATATTATTGTTTGATCGATCCCCATCTGAATTGTTTGGCCTGAACTTATTTCATTATGATCCGTGATTTGTTTCCTCGAGAAATCAGGACCGGCAAATGTGCGTTATGACTTTCCAGCACTTCTGCATGGGCTGTTCCGCTTACAGTCCAAATGATTACAGCCGAGCGATAGAGAGAAATTAATTAATGCTTGGCAACACAGTGACAACATCGTGTGTGTCCACCTCTGACCCTGCTGCACTGATCAGGTGACTGGTTCTTGTATCTTATTTCGGGTATAGGTCGGATCCAACTCCCCTTCCCAATGCATGCGTGCTGGGTCATTCCAACAGCTTGTGCCACGTACCTGCCATGGTGTGGGCAGGACACACATTCTCCGTCTAATTGGCCAGCATCGCGATTCAGTCCATATTGTAGGCAGCCTTATGGACAACCGAATGAATGGCGTGCTGAAGTGGCCGCTGAATCAAGAATAGGAGAACATTTGGCGGGCTTTCATCGGTCCCCTCTTCGCCATATCTTGAATTTAAATTTAAATGGTTTGGCTTATATGGGAGTCGTGCCACTTGTATTCCTCGACACCAGCGGTCCTCTGGCCAGTCGACATCAAGGTCGACGTACGTCAAACGTACGTCAAACATAACCGACCATTGTTGGAGAGTGCGATGATGCTCCATATTTATACACGGTGGAGATGGGCTCCCTGAGGCGTCTTTGGGCATTGAGATTGGACTAAGGAATAGGCGGCGTGCAGTGGCGACGGTGCAACCAATTTCGACGAAATACTTGGAATGGTAATCTAACATGTCGATGATATTCCAATTAATTTCATTGACAGTGATGCCGATTTACATTGTATCTCAATCAATATAATATTGAGTGCACCCGGCGATATTTTCACTTTTGGCGGCAAGCAGTCACAGACCATGGATTAAGCATCAGTGAATTAACGCACAAAATTCCACAAATAGATAACTGAAATTTTGTTTGAGGGTGCTGTTGTGATTGTAGCACAAATGATTACATCATATATATTTATTTTTAAATTCAAAACAAACTGAGAGTTTGTATTGAGCCACCATATGCTACAGCTGACATTCTGCAATATGCTTGCTCGGGGCTCATCTGATTCAGCTCACCAACTATTTATTCACGATCACACACACCACTCGCATTTATACATGTATAGCTCATCGACCCTCATTCCATGTATCCCATACCGGAGTCAGACCAATTCTGGGGCTTTTGTGAGCACATGCATGAAATTTGGTACACGTACTCTTTGGGTCCTCTCGATGATTTTTGGCCTAGCTAGACACAACCTTTACTTTATTTTATTTTATATTTAATTTTTTTATTTATTTTATTTATTTATTTATTTTTTTTTTTTACAAGTCTTTGCATCATAGCATATAGTATATCAAATTGTTCGTATAAAAAAGTTGAGAAATATCAATTCATTTGCTACTAATTGGCATTAACATAAAGCAATATTGATAAAATGGAGAACGTGAAAATTTCAGATGGCATGTATCGTGCATGTATGGTGATGAGTTTTATATATGCAGAATAATCGGTCCACTCCTTCGAACTATGACGCACATCATTAACCAGCCTCTCCGCTCAGGCGTTGTACCATCAGCCTTCAAGAGCGCAATTGTGACACCACTGATCAAAAAGCCCTCCCTCGATCCTTCTCTACTCTCGAATTCTGGAAAAAGTTGTACTAGCAGAGATCAACGACCACCTCACCATGAACAGTCTTCACAATAGACTCCAATTTGCTTACCGACCCGACCACAGCACGGAAACCGCACTTCTAAAAATACTGAGTGACCTCATCTCATCTATGGCTGAAAAGAAAGCGTCCATGGTGGTTTTACTATACCTAAGTGCAGCTTTCGACCTGGTGGAGCATGAGAATTTATTGTACACATTGGAGCATGAGTTTGGCATAGCGGAAGTGGCATTGGACTGGTTCAGATCATATTTGAGTGGTCGGACGCAGAAAGTGTCAATCGGAGAACATTTCTCGGAGAGTGTTGAGCTTCTTTCGGGAGTGCCTCAGGGATCAGTAGTGGGACCTGTACTTTTTACTTTGTATACCACTTCGCTTGCTTCTCACTTTTATTGCCTGTTTTATTGCGTTTTGAACACTTTTCGTGGATATTACAAAATAAATTTTACTATTATTACTATAATTGGTACCTCCTATAGGGATGAATCCACCTCATTCAACGTCAAGTTATGTCTCATAATATTGACAAATTAGCAATTTTAATTAATCAGTAATTATCCCATGAAATCACCATTATTGATCTCAAATTATTGAGTTTGGTATCCCCCAGGCTTGCCAAGCGGATCGCTTTCCCCGGTCAAAAAAAATAATGAAAGTGTATCACAGCCAGAAAGGGCATAAACGGTACATGCAATGCTGGCAAATTACGTGATCTGAGTCGACCAAGACTTTCCCAAGTTTTTTGCCTGTGCTCACAGAAGCCCCCGATCGACCTTTTTCAGGTCCCATGGCATAAATACTTTATTAATCCGTACACTTTTCAAGCACATGTATTCAGTATAGAGGTTGTTGAAATTAACACATGAAAAATTAGAGGCCTAATTTAATTTGAACAACACAAAACACAGCCGCATATTAGCTACGTACACCAGGTAACTTGCAGTTTATTAAAAATGCAGGAATCTAATCATTAGGTAAGTAAAAACGGAAGTCAAAAATAAATGCCAAATTGGATTAAACTAATAATCACATGCACATACATGTACAATCACACGGAACACATGGCGGTCATGGTTACGTTAATCAGGCAAAAAGACAACAAAAGAAACATAGAAAAAAAAAGGAGGAAAAAGGATAATTATTTGGAGCAGTGAATGATCTTGTAATGCGACTTGTACAGAGCCACCGTCTTGAATTTCTGAGTGCAGCTGGGGCAGCCGTAGAGGACGTTCTTACTGGAATCGGATGCAGCTGCGGCAGCTGATGACTTCGCAGAGGCGTTAGCCGCAGTGGATGAACTGACGACCGCAGAGGAAGCAGGGGCAGAGGTTGTTGATGTCATGGATGACGTCAGGGCGAAAGTGGAGTTAATGAGGCTCTGGCGCTGGCTGGAGGGCACCGTGCTGGAAGGCTCAGCTGCGGATGGTTCGCTGCTGCGGCTGGCCACGGGCGCCCAGAGTCCCGGATACATGGCAACCGGGAAGCACTTGTCGCCCACGTTGATCGTTTGCTGAGCGGGAGGGCGCTTCTTGCTGGCCTTGGAGTTGCCTTTTCTCTTCCCTTTGCCAGACTTCTTAGTGCTGCTGTCCTCGATGGCGTAATCAGGGAGGACTCCAACGAGACCATCGAGGACGTGGCTAGCTGTTGGGTCAGTTTCAACAAAGGCAGCTGCGTCCTGCTTAGCCTGACTGTGGCTTTCCTCCTCACTGTCTACCACCAGCACGTCTTCCTCCTTCCAATGCGGCTTCTTCGGGGGCTCTGGCAGGGCGGCACCCCGCCTCTTCCTCCCGGACGACGGAGCTGTTACTTCCATTGCGGCAATTTCCGGTTCAGCCAGCATCTTCTGCCGGTCGATATGACTCTGAGATTTCAGGTGGTTAAAGTAAGCAAAGTGCACTCGGAAAGACCGATCGCACGCCTGGCACTCCCATGATTTCTGGCTGGCTTTGGTGTCGCGCTCTTTCTGCTGGTGGAAGCTAGACTTGATGTGATTGAAGTACGTCAGTCGTGCAGTGAAGGAGCGATCACAAACGGTGCACATCCACTCAGATGATTGAGGGGCCTCCACATCAATGAGCGGCTCATCATGCTTGGCTTTCTTCTTGGAATGAGCCTTGGATTTCATGTGCTCTAAATATTGACTGCGCACTGGGAATGTCAGATTGCAGATGCTACATTCAAAGGGAATCAGCTGCTCCGTCATCTCTTCAGCCTCCTGCTTTTGTCGATGACCAGCTGATTTCAGGTGGTTGAAGTAACCAACTCTGTACTTGAACGTCATCACGCAGACTTTGCACTCGAGAGCGCCTGGTGCAGCCGTTGCCGCAGCTGGAGAAGCCGGCTCATCAACAGGTTCTTTCTTCATCCGAGATCGCCCTTTCTTCACGCGACTGACTGATTTCAGAGTTTCTTCCTGAGCTGGAGGGGATGGAGGGGGAGGGGCGGAGCCTCGCTTCGGTTTCGGCTGCGACATGTCAGGAGCGGCAGGAGTCATCTCTTGGAGTTGACCTTTGTGCTCTGATGTGCCCTTATGTTGCTCCAACTCAAACGGAGTCCCAAACGCCATTTTGCAGGGTTCACAGTAAGGCATTGTCTTCTTCAGCAGCTCTTGCACATGCTGCTGACTAAGAAAGTGAGCATTCTGCTCTTGTGAGCTTCCAAACGTCAGGGAGCAGATGCTGCATGCAAAGCTTTCCACTTTGAAATCTGGCTTTTGCGGCTGAACATTTGACTTTCCCTTCTTTCCCTTCTTCCTCTTTTTTGAGGATTTCTTGGCCGGTTTTGGAGAAACAATTTCAACTTCTCCTTTTTCAACTGGTTGTACATCTTGCGCTGCTGCCACTGTTTCTCTGTGTCTCACAGATTCCTTGTGCACACTGAATGTGCTGGGATAACGCAAATCCCTTCCACACGGACCACACCAGTAGGGGCTGTCCTTGGGATCAGGCTTCTCGTTCACAGGCTGTACTGGGGTCCTAACTGGGCTCGCTGCTTTCACTGGCTTCTTGGCAACAGCAGGGGATGCGGCTGCCTTCCGAGTTGCCTTGACAGGAGTAGGGCTGATGTCCCTCAGTCGCTTAGCAACCGGTTGCACCACCAGAAGGTCATCGTCCTGTTCAACAACTGTGACGTCAGGAGAGGGAGATCTGCCGCGCTTTGAACCCAAGCGTCGCTTGTGAAGCTCAGATTTCTGATGGTCAACAAAATCAACGTAGTGGCCAAACTGGATGTCACAGGAATCGCAGTATTTGTAATGCTTCCCAGGCAGCAGTTTGCTGTGCGTGGTCTCCTTCTTGCTCTTCGCATGCTTGGGACTAATATCCTTCAGAGCCACATAGACTTCTTTGGTGACTGGCTTCTTGGATTTGGCTTCGTTTGTCCGATGTGAAGTTGAGGTACGTTTGTGGCCCAAAAGCGCGGGTAAGGTTTTAAAACTGACATTACACAAAGCGCATTTGAAATTCTTCTCATGATGGCTCTGACCAACTTTGGAGACTTTTGCAACTTTGACAGGAACATTTTTCTTCTGGTGGGACTTGTGCAAAGTGCTGAACATAACATGCTTCCTGAGGCCAGGAGAACTGATGAAGTATCTGTTGCACACATCGCAGTAGTGCTTCTTATTAACAGGGGGTCTCGCAAGTAAAGGCGCTCGCTTGGCAACATCTGGAGCAGCAGTGGCCGGCTTAGGAAGTGCAGGGGGGTTGTCTCTCTTTCGCTCTTTCTTCAATTGCGGTGCTGAGTTTTCAATGTGCTTTTTCGACCTATAATGCCTCTCCAAGTGCGCCTGCCTGAAGTAAGTTTTATTGCACCTCAAGCAAGAATACCGTTGGCTCTTTGGCTTCTTCTGGGATCCTGTTGCTTCCTCCTGGAGGGTTAGTGAACCGATCGCTTTGGGTTTCAGAGATGGTTTTCCTTCCCGGCTCAGATTTTCCAAGTGAGCACGTGAATACTGATGAGAAATGAAGGACTTGAGAGGGAAGCTGAGACGACAGACTTTGCAGTCCATGCTGCCCTTGGAGCCGTAGCGCTTAGCAAACTGTTCCCGATGAGGCACACTCATGTAATGCAACTTCATACGAATGATGTTGTTGAAAGTCTTGCTGCATGCTTCACAAAAGAAGCGCTTAACCAACGTGACCGGTAACTCGTGTTTTGGCTTGTGGTCAGACGACTTATCACTAAGTTTGATTTTCATCTGGAATTTCTTCTCAGTTGGTGAGAGGCTTGGCTTGTTCGCTTTGCTGGGCTGGGGAGTAGGCTTAGCAGGGCCGTCAGTCTCCGGCCTGT
Source organism: Capitella teleta (assembly GCA_000328365.1). Lineage (NCBI taxonomy): Eukaryota > Metazoa > Annelida > Polychaeta > Capitellidae > Capitella > Capitella teleta. Next base: position 105,694 of record KB307685.1, read on the forward strand.
TGATCTTAGGCCTCTGCTTGAGGAAAACCATCTTATGCGCCTTGCTGTTGTAGTGGAGCAGCAGACTTCGTTTATCGCACAGAGTCACTTGGCAAACAGGGCATCTGAAGCGCAGTTCAGGTCGCTGGCTGACTTGCTCCCGGTGAGCAGGGTGCAGGAAGTGCGTGCGCAGCTGGCTTTCCCCTTGGAAGCAGCTGCGACATGGGAGGCAGATGAAGCGGCGGCTGAAGGCAGCCATTGGCCTCTCCATATCTTGCATGTGCTCCTTGGCTCGCACATTCTCCAGCCGCACCAGCCGCACAACACTTGGCCTGACGCGGTGCCTGAGCAACTCGGCCTGATCGCAGCTGTTCTCCTCCACGTCCCACATCATGGCACTGTGCCTGGGTTGTGCCACGTGCCTGCGGTGGCTGGCCAAGCGAATGTGGTGCAAGAAGCCCTTCATGTTAAGGCAATCAAACGCACATGCTTCACACTTGTAGAAGACGTCCGGCACGTGGTGGTGGATCTGGATGAAGTGCTTCAGAGCGTCTCCGTCTGACGGCAAGCGAGTGCCACACAGTTTGCATACTGGGCAGCTGGGTGGCTTCACCTCAACTGGCAGATGGTGCTCGTCCGGCTGACCCATGCTTCGTCCAAGCGTGATTCCAGCGTTGGTCGCAGTGAACGTCAGCACGTTGCCTGGGATCTTCTCGGACTCCAGAACGGAGAGCAGCGACCTCTGCAGCTGAGAGGGCGACATTTGAGCCTGCTGCTTGGTGGTGCACACGACGTTTGCCAGAACCGCGATCTGAATGTGCGAAGGTGACGCAAAGGGGTCAGATGAGGTCTCTGTAAAGAACACAATAGTGATAGCGGCATGCTTGGAGGCTCAATGCACTCACCCTCCTCCTCCTCCTCTGGCACTACTGCATCAAGAATCTCGGTGAGAATTGTGCTGCAAATGTCGGATGGACTGAGGGTGATGGCTTCTTCCACAATGGAATTCAGAACAGATCTGCACACTTCAGACGGACTCTCCTCAATGCTCTGCTCAACAACGTCATTCAGAATAGATGCCACAAGCTCTGAGGGGCTGCTGTCCACGCTTTCCTCCACTAGCTCACTCACAAGATCAGTGGCTATCAGCTCAGCATCTTCATGCTGAAAAAAGTTCATAAATTAACAAAGTTCTGATAAAATAATCAGCAGATTTAACCTGGGCCTCCGATTCATCCATGATCTCAATGCACTCCACAGGCAGTCCCAACTTCTTCAAATGTTTCATATCCGTCAAATGTTGGACAAAAGAAGCCGCATCGAGCGATTCATGTTCACAAGGTTCACAGAGGAAGATGACATCCAGGCACAAGTTGTGCGCTTGCATCAGATGACGCTGGCATTCAGAGTGGACATCAAATCGAGAACCGCACAGCAGACATTCCAGCCGCATGTTTCTGCTCTTGCCAATTGGCAGCTGTAGCTTGGATGCCAGCTGCGTGCACTTCATGGATATGCCATTCTGATTGGCAATGAGCGCCAAGCACACATCCCCTCTGGACTCAGCAGAAATGTTCTTCTCGAGGAGACTCACCAGCTCAGGAGCACTCATTCCAGCGAGCGATTCCAACGACTGCAAAAGAACAGAGTCCACTGACACCGGGTTCTGTTCATAGGACGGAGCCAATGTTGAACCGCCCAGCTCCAGAACCATCTTAGGCACTGCGGAAGTAATTGTTATGTTTTTTTTAAAGCAGAATTTGCTGACAATCTCACCGGAAGATTTCCTCTTCTTAGACTGGCTAACCTTCCTCACTGTCCTCTGAATAAGGGAGTCAATGATGCCGGCACAAATAGTGCTGGGGCTGCTCAGGTACGCTTCGTCCACACACTTGTCCAGAATCCCACGAATCAGATCAGTGGAAATTTCCTCTTTCGGTCTCTCCTCCTCAAACTCCATCACTGAACCATCAGCCTGGTAAGAGAAAATTAATGCATTAATTCTGTCGTCTCATTCATATAAAGAACTCACGTTGTGAGGTGGGGAATCTTCTGTCGCTGTATCCATGTTTTCTTCATCCTTGACCTTCTTCTCTTCTGCTAGGCTGTCAATATCAGCAGCCTCTCCTTGTGGAAGATCAATTTGCATCATCTCTGTTTTCTTCTCCTTATCCTCAAAAGTGATATTTCCCTCGTTTTCCAAGCTCTTTGTTTCATTCTCCTCATTTCCATCATCCTTCTCAATCTCCATTTGCTCTTCGTTGGAAACACTGGGCTCAACAGGTTTCTCCAAGCTTTTTCCAGAAGTGGCATCTTGATGGGGTTCTGAATTGGCTTGCTCATCAGATTCAGAAACCAGTTCAGAAATGGCTTGTTCATGTGGTTCAGAAACGGCTTGTTCATGGGGTTCAGTGATTTCTTCTCCACATGGTTCAGAAATGACTTGTTCATGTGGCTCAGAAACTGCATCTTCATGTGGTTCAGTGATTTCTTCTCCACATGGTTCAGAAATGACTTGTTCATGGGGTTCAGAAACTGCAATTTCATGGGGTACAAAAATTGTGTCCCCATGGAGTTCAGAGATGGTATTGTTGTGAGGGTCAGCGATATTTTCCATATCTTCGATCTGCTTCACATCATCCAAAAGAATTTCTGCCTGCTCACCAGGAACATTGGTGTAAGTGACCTCCTGCTCAGTTCTTGCAGATTCAACCATTCCATCCATGCAGTCTGCACTTTCTGCTCCTACAGGCACACTCCCCCCACCCTCTCCCATCTCCCTCTTTCCATTTACTTCCACATTCCTAACAAAGTCTTCATGATTTTCCTCTAATTCCTTCAACTGTTCCCTGATCTTCTCCACTTCTTCGCCATTAGCTATGACTTCTTTGCACTTGGCTTCTTCTTCATTTATGTTGATTACTTCGTCCTCGGCTGCCATCAACTTTTTTTCCTCCATGGATTCTTCGTCATTCACTATTACTGATGACACTTGATCATGCTGTGAAGCATCTCCTTGCACAAGAAGCTCAAACCCTAGATTTTCTGTTACCTCAGCTACTAATTGTTCAGTCTTGGCGTTGCTCTCGATCGCATCTTTCTGACTGTCAGAACTATCAGCAGCTGCATTATTCTCATATTGTTCTGATTCATCCATTAGATCGTGACTTTCACAATCAGCTGCATTACTGTTTTCCGCAGCTTTCAGACCATTTGAAATCTACATTTGGAAAAGGCAAATCAATAAGAAAATTCTATCCTTAATTCAATGCTGCTTACCAGGATCTGCTTAGCGAGCGGTTTATCTTCTTGAGGTGCAATTGAAGAGGCTGAATGGCAGACCTTGGTCAGATCAGAGCCCAGAAGCTCATGCTCAAGCTGATTCATTAGAGCGCAGGCATCGAACAGACCTGAGAAGAAGACAGAATTTAATCAATTGATGGCTGATGAAAAAATTCCAAAATGAGAGCCAACGAAATTCTCAAACCTGCAGCCAGTCAAGGCGTGCGATTTGAGTATAATTTTTACGATAACGATGTTACGTAGTTCCAGAACTGAGGACCAAAACTGGCAAAAGCAGATTAATTTCAATATTAATATATCTAATCTCGAATTTAGTGGATCAGTAATGAAAATTACAAGATCGGTCAGTAAGTCATTCTGTACCTAAACCGTCGTTAGGGTGAAAATCATAATTGATAATCATTGATGATTTGATTCATCATTTCATGATAAGGATTTCATCTCTTTCACTACACTATCATATGTGACTTCCATTTAAAAGTCAAATCAAGCTTTAGTAGAAACGATCGATCAATATCTATGAATTAAAATCACCAAAAATGTATTATTACATATCTTTTTGTGTGTGAAATATCGTGACCATACCTTAGAAACGAAGAAACTGGGAAAAACAGCCACAGAAAAATGCAAACTGCACTTCAAAATGGCCGGACGCATGCGCTCGTCTTGGCTAAATTCCGAACGCTGAGCATTAACCACCTTGAAATGGTTATTCGGAATTGCAGGGAAGATACTCGTCGTGCGAAAACGGAAAAAAAAATGTAACTTATATACTAGTACTAGTAGCTAGTAGGCCTATAGGCCAATGTCCTATATTTTCGCAATCTACTAAGACTAGTGTATCATTATGATAATTAAATACAGTCACACACAGAGTATCCCTTTCACAATTTTTTATTCTAGCATTCTGACGGCTGAAATATCCGTCGTCTTTTCAAAAGTAGAAATGTAGTTCCAATTAAAGCGCCGTTTACACGCAGTGTATCATTCGTGAGTATGCGCTGTAAAACGTAAGAAAAATGTTGTAACAGATAACCGAGGACTGGAGGACATCGACGTTTGGTGGGATGGAAGTGGAATTCCAATTTCGAGTCGAGTTCCTATAAATATAATTATTCAGTCGAGATTCCTAGGGCCTACTCCTTGTGATTTTTTATGCTTGATTTTTTTTTTGGGTGTAAACATGCAACGACTTTGATTTAGGCCTATAAATATTTAATATTATGGTCAATATGATGGATTTGTTTATGGATTTCTGCTTTTATATCTAATAGATGTGAAATGACAATAAAATGATCAGCGAAGCACAGATTGTATAATTATAATTATTATAATAATTATTATAATTATAATCTGTGTTGCGAAGCAAGGCGAGTTTTGAGTTCTTGATGGCAGGATTCATCAGGTTGACTGCCCTCGCGTCGACTCGTATACTGACTTTCTTGAGCGGCCGGGTTTTCTTTTCTCACGATTCATTCAAATTAATGTGCTACCTAGGTGGTACCTGCAGGGCGGTCAGGGCTCAAATTAAGTATATAATTGCATGCATATTATATATATATATAATGGGAACATTTATAAATAATGCTATGTGTTCTTCACTCATTGATTCACGCCGAAAAGTTCAGATTTTCAAATTGATTGGTGCCGTAATTCAATTACTTTTCTTCAATCGTGTATTGATTTGTTTATTTGTTTATTTTAATTGGTAATTTATTGTTTATCGTAAAAAAAAGAAAAGAATGTTCAATCGACCTGTAGGCCTAACAAGAATAATAGCACTGATCGGGTCTTCTTAAGTCCGAGCACTGGCAAAGTGCTATTTCTCTGTGCATTGTTGCAGCCACATAAATCCAATAATGGAATAATTGTTACTGGTATGTTATCGTTTTGTGAAGGGAGCATTGACCAGTTGACCAGCTGAATCGCCAATGCGCGTTATATGGTGCGACCATTCAACCGAATCTTTCATACAGGTTCTACTATTAGCTAAATACCGAACGCAGGGATTGCCATATATTTGTATCTACACTTGTAGGACATAATATATTCTTTTATGCAAATAAGGGGCTTTTTATTTGTATACTACGCGCTGCTCAGTCTCCTAATCTCAAAAACTCCGAAAACTGACAATTACAAAAACATTCCACACTCGAGAAGTACTGGTAGGCCTAATTTTTCGTTTCAACAATTTAATCTCGATCAAATTTACCATATCTAAAATAGTGCAAAACTTAAATTTTGCATGTGCGGTGAAACAATAAACATCCCCATGCATTATTTGCTCACATCCTTCAGCTACAGCCATTTTTTCTCTCTTTCTTCCTCTCTTCTG
>KB307685.1:128367-183239 GCA_000328365.1 Capitella teleta
GGCTGATTGGTTCCGTTCCCCTCGTGAAGCTATCGATTTCAGCCAATCAGAGCAGATCATCTTCGCCATAAAAGGACATCTTTGTTGTTTACGAAACGAAAGCGCATGCGTGGTGCACTCTGGCTGACCTTTTTACTGTTTCAGGATGAGAAACGTGGTAGGTGTCCTAGAAAATCGCTTTTTAAAATAAGAAAAATAGCGAAAAATATTTTTTGTTTGCGCCTGACTGGTGGCAAAATGATTATTCTATCTATTTCCGAAAAGAAAATAAAAAAATATCAAGGGGTTTAGTCGCAGGACACGGTGATATGACGAGGCCCATTGTAAAAGATGGGGAACTCGGTGTTTCATCACAGCTCCTGACGTCACGCCTAATTAGCATTATATCTCCCGCGAAATCGTTAGCGATGATATTCCTTGTGTGGGCCAGGCATAAGAATCATCTTTGGTGCATCAAATAACGACTCAAAGTCCATTTTTAACCAGTTCTCCCTCCCTTTCAGAGACACCTCAAACCAACGAGTGTTTTGCCTCAAACGACGTTGTTGTGCCTCAAACGACTCAATGGAGGATTAACTTAGCACAGACGGTAGACATTTTAAAGCAACGGTATTCTATAGCATTGGTCATTTTCGCATTGCATATTATTTTACAGAAATAGTTAATAATTATAATATATTGTAAGGACATAATGTACAAACGAACCGAGAACATAATAATAATGAACACGGAAGAGAAGGGAAAAAAGACTGGGAATGGCGGCTGATTCATAGCTAATAATTATGGCTTCTCTGCATGAATAATTAAACACAGAAACTTAAATGAACAACTATGAAAATCGGCACGAGTTGGACTTTATTAAATAAACACCCAGTATAATATTACTGTGGTCAAATCAATCAGCAATGCAGAATATATAGGATGAACACATAACTAATATTAAGATAATTGTAAATAAAAAGCAGCACTGCACACCACGTCTAAATTTCAACTGCATTCATAACAAAAAAAATTATGCCCCCTGTACATGTAGTACATAGCATTGAGTGCAGACGCAAGATTGTGTTTAATCTGTAACATGTTGAAATGTCCACGGGGTAGATGTAGTTAAACGATATCTGCGTAAATTCAGTCGACCACATAAATAACGCCCAAGTGGAAATAATTATATCTCCACTATATGCCCCTCCACTTTCAAGCCTATTGCACCATGTCTGACTAGAATTCTGCCCCACCCCAACCCAAACCCCAAGCGGCCAGCGGAGATCTCAACCTCCTACCTTATGTCAAACACACATTTTCGGTGGATATATTTTTATGCATGGATTAGATTAGATTAGATTGATTTACATACACATGATTGTATGCATATTTTCAAAAGCTTCATGCATACCCATTTATGAACATGTAATCAACCCACAGTGCTATTCAACAACTGGCTATTTGCATAATGGTTGTGCTGCTTCATACTGTTGTGGAGGATGAAATCTTGTCTGGAGATTGTGCTTCATATAACCGAAATTGCGTCGAATCGAGGTAGCATCAAAGATGAGAACCAGAGAGACAATGATGGCCATGATCATGATGGCACTGCTGCCGATCACGTGCGCCGAGGTTCGCCGATCAGCTTCGGTGTATGTCTCTTCTTCGACCATCTTTTCGATTCGCACAACTTTTTTCTCTTTACCTATAAATAAAATTAACCTGTAGGCTATTGCTGAGCGAGACATCCGACAATGCTAAAGGATACTGTGAATTATGCGAAGATTGCAGCAACTCTCACATTCTTGCTCTGCGCACATTTCAGTCTGGTGGTCATCATCATCACATTCATCTCCGCCATACATTGGAGGCAGACACTCTCTCCGCCTCTGAATCACTCCAGTACCACAAGTAGCACTGCAGGCTCCCCATGATTGCCATGGCAGCCAGGCTCCATTGATCGGGCAGTGGTGAGTATTGCAAGTGTCAATTTGGATGGCGTAACCTGCAGGCATTATAAAATAAATATACACATGCATGTACTAATTTATAATTGAAGTAATTCAGGCCTATTGATATAATGGTTAAAAATTCAAAACCATGCAACAAAAGCAATTGTTACCTATATCCAATCCCGATTGAGTAGAGATGAGTTGCCGGGAGCAATTAGGGTCTTCTACGGTGGCGCACACCTTCAACCTAAAACGAGTACCGCCTGCACATGGCAGAGTACACTGTGTCCATGGCAACCACTTGTTCCAGCTGACTTGGTAATACTCAGACACTGAGATAGTTAAAAATCAGGTTTAAATAACGCACAAAAGTAATCATGGAAGAGAAGAAGCATTCTGTTAATCTTTGGTTTTAAAGTGTCAATCTGAATTCTTGCAATGCGACGTTACCTGAAGTCATCGTCAGCTGTGGGTCAAAACTGAAAGGTGTCATCACGGTCTCGACTTCTGTTGTTTTCGATTGAATTGTTGCAGAACTGCCGCCAGTGGTTGCTGTCAGATGGGATTCTGTTGTGTTGGACGTGCTGTGTGTCATTATGTCTGGGGCTTCTGTTTCATCCTTTAATACTGGTCTTTTTGGTGGAGGTTTTGGTGTGATAATTGGGGTCGCTGGTGAGTCTTCCAATGTCTGTGTATCTGTCAATGTTTCGAGGTCTGTAGACTGTGGTGTAAACTGCAAATACGGTGCATCTTGTATAGTTGATGATTCTTGGATCAATGTTGCGTCTTTGAAATGTGATGATGTTGCGATCGGCAGTGTAGTTCCGGCCATTGTTGCATCTGGCAATGTTGTTGCGATCGTTGTTGCATCTGGCAATGTTGTTGCAACATTTGTTGCATCTGGTAATGTTGTTGCAACAGTTGTTGCATCTGGCCCTCTTGCTGTGATCGTTGTTGCATCTGGCAATGTTGTTGCAACAGTTGTTGCATCTGGCAATGTTGTTGCAACAGTTGTTGCATCTGGCCCTCTTGTTGTGATCGTTGTTGCATCTGGCAATGTTGTTGCGATCGTTGTTGCATCTGGCAATGTTGTTGCAACAGTTGTTGCATCTGGCAATGTTGTTGCAACAGTTGTTGCATCTGGCCCTCTTGTTGTGATCGTTGTTGCATCTGGCAATGTTGTTGCGATCGTTGTTGCATCTGGCAATGTTGTTGCAACAGTTGTTGCATCTGGCAATGTTGTTGCAACAGTTGTTGCATCTGGCCCTCTTGCTGTGATCGTTGTTGCATCTGGCAATGTTGTTGCAACAGTTGTTGCATCCGGCAATGTCGTTTGGTCTGGTTGTGTTGCGTAGTCCATTACTGTGGTTTCCAAAGTTGTTACTTCTGAAAGAAATTAGAATAGAATTAGCTGTATATATCACCTGTAGTGAACTTATATTATGTGGGAGTACATGTAAACGCCATAGCAAGGTGTGCTCAATATGAATATCATTGCAAGGCCACGATCATATCCTAACTTCCGAGTTCCTAAGCAATTTAAATTTGATCGGAATTGTAATTTTATTTGAGTAAATTTATTTATGCATTCACTGACCTTCGCATACCAGCTGGTCCTCAGTGATGGAAGCCCACGCAACCCCAACAAGGTGGCTTGGTGACATGCAAGGATTAGTGTCAAAGTTGAGAGTGGGTGTATCAGCATTAAGTGTGTTGATTTTGACCCATCTCCAACAGCAGTCGCAGGTCATATTGATTCCATTCAAGTCGATGACCAGTTGTGTGGTTAACGATGAACTGATCTGCGAAGGGAATGAAAAGAATTTCTGGTGTTGTTCTTTGTGTATATTTTAAAGAGAAACTGAGATTGTTATCAGGACTTATACTCCTTTTGACCGACGTGTTTTAAGGCATCATGCACACCTGCATGATGTGGGCTAATTCCTCGGTTAATCAAATTTGTGAGGCATGCACTCTTTCTTTCACGAGCTCATTTTCATGCCTTGGTGATGTCACCAACACAACCAAATCACATAAAGAGACCGTTGATTAAAACTCTCAAGCTCATTTCGTTTCAGGACAGGAAAATCTTTGCTCTCATTTCCCACCACCAAGCTTCATATAAAACACTCAATAAGATGTCTATTAAATATCTTTCTGTACACTACTTTATCAATTTTTTGCCCAAATTAAGATGGTCAAGGCTTAATGATATATTGATGAATATGATTGTTATGTCTGTCTTAATTCTGCACACTGGCACACAATGCAATTGAACCCATGTCAGCATGGATACTAGTACTCTTCTATCGCAGATCATGTCAAAACAAACAGGTATACAAACATAGATCGACCAACACCACAGGATCGCGTTTTAGTCTACACGTTCGGTTGGTGTAACCAGCTGTTCCTTCACAGGACAAAACCCAAGAGAGGCCTTCACCATTCATCGATCAATGTAAGATGAATTGATGCGGAAAATGGTGCGAAATCAATGTTTGTTGTTAACGGGGGGAGCAGCGTGCGTAAACTTGGTAAAGGGTTCGTAACGGTTGGTAGCTGAACTCCGTTTGTGTGTAGCATTCATGTGCCAATTTGCAACATTATTTCGTGATATGCAAAAACAATCTAATTGTATCTTCTTCATTACAATTACGATTTAAAACGCCCGCGCGCACGGACCACACACATATGATGTGAACGGCGCTTATGTAAACACACCCCAGCTCCAAAAACGCTGCGATCACGTGTGCTGACAATTACGATATAGTATCATAAGTAGGGCTCGAAATAAGAGAAAAAGTTTACACGCCCCGTGGCGAGTAAACAGGGAATTTTTACTAGCCAAAATATATTTTTACTCGTCCGAAATTCTGACAAATAATATAACATGAAACGCAATTTGTTTATACATGTAAGTTCTTGATACATTCTATGTCACTTTTTCAACCAATTTTAATTATGTTGATCGTATGTGACAATGCCCTGCCATATAGCGCACCTTTATATAATTAGCAATGCGTCAAAAGTATTCAGTACTATCACTAGAAAAAGTGTGTTTCCCTCTACTGGGTTATGCTGGTATGTTGTAGTGGCCTCGTGTCCACTCCGAATTAGGTGAGCCAAGACAGCCAACTAATGAAAATTACAAACGAAAACGCACAGACTTGTATTCGAGCGTTAACTAAACCGCGTTAACTTACATATTAGAGCATGAGTTGAAATCAACTTCCGATTCCAAATTTCGTGTCAGTGAGCGGATGATGGAAGCAACGATTCGTCAACCGCTCCTACTACATGTACTATAGTATTCAGACTAATTACCAGTACATGTATAACGTATACTACATATATACCTAAGATGTGACTTAATTATAAAAGATGTGAATGCAGTAAAAACAACGGCGACGCCACAATTAACTCGCCTGATCTGGCGTTGACATGGTGTCAGCTAATTCAAACTTGCCCGCATGATATTTGGCGCCTGCATGGGCTCACAGGGTTCAGTTTTTTAACTGAAGATTGAGCAAACATCTATTGCTTGGGGTTGACCAAAAAATCTGCCCTTTACACATTTTATTTGGAAAGCTAAATTTTTACTCGCCATCTGGCGACCATTCTTGATAATTTTACTCGCCAGTGACAATTTTTACTCGCCATTATACGCCATTGGCGAGTAGTTGAGTCTTATTTCGAGCCCTGCTCATAAGGTTAAGTATACGCGTGAGGATTCGCGGGGGGTCTCATCGATCTAGCGTTACACACAGAACATTGTTCTGTGGCGTTACATACTGTTCATAAAATTAGGAAAGTCAGGTTGTGATTCGCGACTTCAGCATGCATTATTATGTCATGCTTATAGGCAAACACCGATCGCACAAGAATGCAATTTAAGGCCTCAACGAGGAATGTCGCTATGAATCCACCATGGTTTAGCGCTGTTGTTGTTATTGCTGTTTTGTTTTGTTTTTATTATTAGGTTTTTTTTTTTTTTTTTTTTTTTTTTTTTGCTGTTTTTTTTTCTACGCGTTTATTTTGCATGGTTTACTCAACCAAATACTCAAGGCTGATTGGCTGACAGACTCACATGGGTGGTATGCTGAATTATATCTTTGAACATTCACTGACCTCATTCATGCATCGTAGTGGGGTGTATTTCAAATTGATCTTCTTCAACTTGTTCAGATGACTCAAATTCATAGGTGGTAGGTGCTCAATTTGAGTACTCTCCAAGTACACCTCAATTATGTCTTCCGACAGGCATTGGAAAGGAAAGCTTATCAGCGGATTATCTGATAAACGCAAGTACTGCAGCGTTGTATGTCTCGTTAGATACCAGCAAGGTAGATCATCTAAGCCAATGTTGGATGCATATAATGTTTTAACTCCTGATCCTGTGGTCGTGAAATTTGGCAACATCCTGAGAAACGGATTGTTGTTAAGTTCAACACGATACACATAGGGAAACTCAGCAAAAGCCTCATCAGGAATATACCTGATGTCATTGTCTTGCAATTTGATCAAGCCTAACGTATCTGCCAAAGGACTGAGCTCTGGGAATGTAGTAATTCCACAATCATTCATTTCGATGTAATTCAACTTTTCGTAGTTTGCAAGCATGTCCGATGTGATATTTGTCAGCAAGTGGTTTTCATTTAGATAAAGTGACATGAGCGTTTTAAAGAGAGGCTCTAAAACTGGGAATTCTTCCAAATTCATGTCGATCACTACCAGGCGTTCTAGCGAAGTAACGTTTCTAAACTGGTAGTCACTTAAACGGTTTCCAACCCAGCTGCCAGTTTTCATCGTAAGGTATTGGAGAGTAGGAATTGTGCCACTAAATGCACGATCCAAATTTTCGAGGTAGACGGACTCCAAATTCAACGACACAACCGAAGGCTGTAAGCTGGGAAGGAATGTCAAATCTGACGACAGAGTGTTGCTCACACCACCCAGTTTTAAGTTCCTTAGAACTACGAGCGGCTCCAAGAACTCTCCGGAGACATTCACTAGATGGTTGAATTCCAAAGACAAATCGGTCAACGTTGTGCCTATTGCGGTCAAATTGGGGAATGATGTCAACAAGTTGTTGTTGAGCAGCAAATCTGTGACTGGACAGCCGTAGAAAGCCAGTGGCCCGACGAGGGAAATCTTGTTGTAACCCAACTCAACGCTGACCAGCTGAGTCAAATTGCTGAAGATGAAATCAGGGAGCTCCGCGATGTTGTTACTGACTCCCTTCACAATGGTTTCGCTTGGAGCAATGCCCGTCGGAACTTCGAACAAACCCTCGCTGGAGAAGTCTTCGGTGATTACTATTGTGACAAACAATGAAAGCAGCCCGCAGACTAGGACCACTCGCTCCATGGTGGATCGAGTGTCTAAATGACACTGCAACCTCTCCAATTGTGACGGTGGCAATGATAAGCATTCTGCTTGCTTTGCGATAGTCCAAGAAGCACACAACGTGAAAACCCACGAGATCAATGAGTTGCGCTCTGTGGCAGAAATGGGAATCATTTGTATGTGATTTGCATCCCAAATCGGCCAGCAATTTGCTAGTTTTGGGACGAAATGCAAGACTGAATTAGTCAGCGGACTTATAATTATTAATATATACAGTGTATACACATATGATTCGCGTCTTTTGGCCATTTGGTGAGTAGAGTATATAGCTGGATGTAGACAGAATGATTTCACTGCCTTTAAAATGTATTGATTCAGTTGACTCTGACCTAATATTAAAATGAGCAAGCGGGGATCGTTCATTACTTCATTAGTAAGAATAAAATCGTTCAAATTGATAATCCAGGAGATTTTGCCTTAGTTTACCAGAATTGACTAGTTATTGTTTTTAAATCTTAATTATATAAAAAGCTAACACCTAGCCGACTTTCTCCAGAGCACGCTCCATCTTGATAATATGGCGGGAAAATGATTTCTTCGCGACACAAGACATTATGTAAATGAGGAAAATGGCTTAGAGAATTTGCACAAATCTTGGTATGTTACTTGCGTAAATTTGTTAAGTTAACTAGGAAATACGGATCGGAATCTCTTTCAGTGTGTCCGTCAATTCCCACGGTTTAGACGCCAATTTTTATTACGCTAGGTCTGTTAGCTTGAATGAACATCTTACAGCTGACTAATTAAACTCACTGCTTCGTATTTTAGCTCGAGCACAACACAAGCAAGTATTTGACACTTGAATCGAGATTTTAGACCGCTATATATCTATAGAGATATGTCACAATGCTGATTCGGCCAGACGGATCTGAGAACAAATAGACAAGATGGTCGTCTTTTCCAGTAACACTCAGCATAATTGAAGGTAGTATATCATTTCAGAGGGTTGCTGAGGCATGCTTCAGTAAGAATAGACACCCAGAAAACTCCTGTGGGTGATCTAGGGTTGAGATATATTGGATATAGCGGTCGGTGGCCGTCATTTTTGAAATATCCAAAATGGCGGCCATGATGGGGCCTGATTTCAAGTTAATATACATTGTTCAATTTCTACGGTCGTGGGCATTATTTTGATGCATTATTTGTTACATATCTTTCGGCATCAGACGAAGTGATACCAATAAATATGACATGAAACTTGTAAGATTTTGCATATTGTGACCATTAGGGTTTAGGGTTGGCAAATAATTAATTATGAATAATCAGTCAACGCTGTAGATTTAAAATCTGTACAGATGGATACTATGGTACCCAGTGAAAATTTTGGTACCACTTATTTAATTGAGATTATGTGCATAAATGTAGATACTAGGAGAACCAAAATATGCACCAAAAATGGTCATATTTTCCTGCAAATTTGCCAAGTAATGGCATTTACCCTCATGTTTGGCCTTTAATAATTTTTCAACGAAATGCATATCATATTATGCATTATTTGAGTACCAAATGCAGGAGATATGGTGTCACATAGGGTCAAAACCTCCAGAAATGGACAATATCCTCTTTTTTTTTTATTGACTCCCTACTTTGTTAAAACCCCGAAAAATATATGCACTCTTTTGGTTGCGATAAATTAGCATCAATGTCGATGAAATTGGTATAGAAAGGCTATGAATAGCAGCACGAAAAAAAATTAATACCATTGTTCCCTTATCTTTGCGTGATTTTTACACTGTGATCTGTTTTGTAACACTCTGAAAAGCGCAGCGATATTAAAAATACAAGTAATTGAAATCGTTAATATGTAGCAGTTGTTACCAGTGCTGGAGCATTGAAAATATGACATACAACTTGAGAGATCTCGTGTTATCTCGTGCAAAAGATATCTTCTGTCAGATTGCCCTCCACCAACCCCACAGCCTATTTGGTGTCAAATCTATCAATGCGTCTGGTTTAACAAAACATTATTGACATAATTGGGCTCTATTTGGTTTATCCCTTCGATTGTGCACGACCTGTCAACAAAAGTAACATCCGACAAAGGATTCAGCTCTCGTGAAGATCGAGGAGTAGGGGGAGGTGGGCGGTTCTTTTTCTTGGGTCTGCCCAGGAGCCCCTTCCCGTTGCATTATATACCGATTCAATGAAGTTGTTTATTGAACGCTTCATAGGTTTAAAAATGCTCTCAACTGCTCCTCTTTCAACTGATTAATTGCAATCCCTAAATTGTACTTCAAACTGACTTCTCGTAAAGCACGCTCGATCCATCTTTATAATAATTATGACGCGGAAAACAGCTCATTACTAGGCAAATCACGCAAGGCATGTGCCCTGCATATATTATGCAAATGAGCCGATTGTCTGTATGGGTTGGGCTTATAAACTTCTTGGGATGTTGGCGTATATTTGCTGAGTTTACTATGAAATACTGGACGGAATCTAATTTTGAATAGTGTGGCGTTTTCATAATAGATTATTTTATTACGAGATTTTTAGCGTTTGCATGCTTTATTTGCTATAATACATTACTCTCCTCTAAATTTAATAAATATTACAAACCTCATCGCCATTACATAACATTTTTAAAACCACAATCTACTTGCGAACGAACGAACCCAGAAAGGAAACAATTACTTGAAAGACAAAACAACCCTTTTAGGAGCATCGATTGATGTGCATGGGAAAGCGGCAGAGATGCTTTGGAATGTGTTTCTCTGGTGTTCTGTTTGAATGAGCGAATTTATTAAGTATACAAATCTATATCCTACAAGGTTCCAAAAGGGCGTCATTTGTGTTGGCAGAGGAAGTTTGGTGGCATTAAACTCGAAGACATCCAACGAGAACATAATACGAACAAAACCGCAAACGTACGGCGTCTCTGTTGACTGTGTATATTCATTGGACTGAGACGAGAAGTTTTTAGAGTTGGAAATGGACAAAAACCTGTTGATATCGACGGCTGCAGTGAATGCAGTCATCGTTGTCGGCATCGTCATCGGCAACTCTCTCGTCGTCATCGCTTTCGTCCGTTTTGAACGACTTCGATCCGTCGAGAACTATTTCATCGTTGGCCTCTCGTGCACGGACCTCCTCCTCGGACTTCTTATACCTGTGAGGGATATTCTTGATCTAGGGTTTTGGAATTCAGAAGGAACGAAATATCCGTGTCTCGTGGGAACTTTCTTAGTAATTTCAATGAGCAACATATCACTGTGGACGCTGATGCTCATCGCCGTCGAACGATTCGTGAAGATCTTCAAACCGTTGCACTACCATCTATATTACACCCCGCGTAGAGTGGTCGCCATGCTGACTGTCACGTGGTCTGTACTTCTCTCGACCAATTTATTCATCACCATACAAGAGCACTGGCGTGCGGGTCAGCGGTGCCTGGTGGTCAGCGTATTGCCCAAGAAGATGGCAGACATTGCATTACCAATGTTGGCCTTTTTGCCGATTGTAACAACCTCATTCGTTTACAGTCGTATCTTCCTTCTCGCTCGTAAACATGAACGCAGCATTCGGGGTCTTCAGGTGTTATGTCATCAGGTGTCCGTCAACCCTTCCTCCTCCAACCCCTCCTTGCACCAACGTACCCAGAGTTCCTTCTCCTCCAGTGACCGGAAGAGGCTGAAGATGATGATGGCGGTCATGGGTGTTCTGTACATTTCATGGACGCCCTACTGCACGGTAAAATTCCTGCTAAAAGAGAAGACCCTGGACTACCGGAAGTGGGATTCGTTTTCGATTGCATACGAGTTTGCTAGCAAGTTGATTTACTTCAACTCTTTCCTCAACCCACTCATTTATCACTGGAAAAATGTGGATTTCAGAAGATGTTTTACGTCAATGCTTGGCTGTGGCAGTCAACCTATTAATACTCAGGCGTGGGCGGCTCCTCAAACATGATAAATAGCATTGACAATGAAATGAAATGAAATGAATGCAATGAATTATAAATATCTCGCTTAATTGCTTCTGCTATTACGCATCACCTCTTTTTACCATAATTCCTAATACGTACACTATACTAATCGCTCTAATGTCTTGATTCCATAAGCGACCCTTAGCTAAGCTGTATGCACGGGTAGAATTTCTTTCAACAAGACAGTGATACCCCCTTAACAAGATCAAACGAGTGTTGTATATCACCTGAGCTGATTCGTTGCTGGTGATGCTGAAATGGAGGAAATTGTCATCGTTTACTCATGAAGGTAGATATTTAATGCCTAGCTAGCTGCCCTAGCGACAAACATCTTTAGTTCATATTAGCGTTACAATTCTGCGAGCCGTTGTCGTGGCATCCTTGCCCAAAACGGAATAGTTGAGATTATGGATATTATTGGCCGTTAATCCCGTTATAGATCATCAATTAAGACCATCCAAACAAAAGGTATGGATATCAATGGAATCTCCGATCGATTGGGGACATATCTTTGAGAAGCATCAAAATTCGGAGGACTTCCGGATAAAATCGGTAGACTTGACATGTCTGGCACTTTCAAAGTTCTGACAAGGACAAAATGACATTGATGATTGGAATATATCCGTGTCAATCGATCTCCTTGCGGTGACCTTAATCATGTCATGAGTCATGACGTCACACACCAGTTTAGACAAGTTTGAAAATGAATGGTCTCCTTTTATGGATTCATCTCTTTGCCACACTGGTCTCCTTATACAATATAGCAATCCATTTCTATGCCACATATTTCAAGAGAATCGGAATGTTTGTTGCAGCTCAGTAGTCTGTCTAGAAATGATCTAAAACAATATAAACATACACAGGGCCTCTTGCCCGGTGCTAGCTAATATAGTCTTGTGTGCTTTTGAAGCACTCAGAAAAATTGCCAGCCGTCTCATATGGAGTAGTGTGTATCATAGCGTGGTTTAGATGTGGAGATATAAGGGTTCGAATCTCATCTTCACAGAGTCGATCTTTTATTTAGTTTTTAAGGGGGACCTTAAAGGGATGGGGAACTGAATTTTAAGTGATGTTCTATTGACTCATAGCACCAATTGATAGCATTCCGTGCCCAGAACACCATGCCTGGATGCAAGCGTAAGGAAATAATGCATTCCGAATATCGGGGTTAGCATTGTGCCTATGGGAGAATGGCTTCCATTACAAAGTATAGGAGGCAAACGTCAGCTGAAGGCTTGCCGTGATTGGTCCCGTTCCCCTCGTGAAGCTATCGATTTCAGCCAATCAGAGCAGACGATCTTCGCCATAAAAGGACATCTTTGTTGTTTACGAAACGAAAGCCTCAGTATCACGCATGCGTGGTGCACTCTGGTTGACCCTTTTACTGTTTCAGGATGAGAAACCATGATAGGTGTCCTAGAAAATCGCTTGTTAAAATTAGAAAAATAGCGAAAAATATTTTTTTTTTTTTTTTTTTTTTGCGCCTGACTGGTGGCAAAAAGATTATTCTATCTATTTCCGAAAAAAAAAAAAATATATATCCAGTGGTTTAGTCGCAGGACACGCTGATATGACGAGGCCCATTGTAAAAGATGGGGAACTCGGAGTTTCATCACAGCTCCTGACGTCACGCCTAATTAGCAATATATCTCCCGCGAAATCGTTAGGGATGATATTCCTTGTGTGAGCCAGGCATATAAGAATCATTTTTGGTGCATCAAATATCGACTCAAAGTCCTTTTTTAACCAGTTCTCCCTCCCTTTAATTTGTTCATTTCAGAACCTTTTTGATCAATTCTACAGGCTTGTAATTGTGAGTGACGTGAGACCATTTTTGAAAAAAGTTGATCAACTGTGAATGATATTCAAGACAAATTAAAATACGAATTTCCTGCTCATGCAGAATAGCTTAAAACGAAATGAGTGCGAGATTTCTTTTATGAAAACTGCTGAATGATCGGCTCACTCGACGACTCCCATTGTTAACAATAGGAAAATTACTATTATGCCGTCACGACGGTATGAAATCGAACGCGAGAAGAAAGCGAGATTTTAAACCTTTCAAATTCTATGTATGGCCCAGGACCTGAGCGACCAACGCTGTGACGTAAGCACTTCTGACTAGCCAATCAGCGTCATCCACCGTGGCAGCCATGTTTGATTGGGCTCTCAGCCCACCCTCGGGCAACGCTTGAACGTGATGTAATGCGTTGCGTTGCGTAAGTTAGCGTAAAAAAAAACCGGCTACATGTATTTGTATTACACTGTTAAATGCATAGTATTTAACAGGATCTGAATGGCACGTTATGAATGCATGTCATAAAGTTGTTGCGTTGTTGGCACATGCATCCCTGGACCCATACATATATTCATACAGTGATGGCAGATTGTCAATGATTATTTCGGTTCCTCTATATTCACTGCTCAGTTGCATCACATAAAAATAAGCACGAACACGAAATTAGTCTATATCTTATTTTATTAAATCATACATTCAATGCAAAAATAGTTAATAGTTAATAGTTAAGGGTATGAAATAGTTAACAATTAAAATAGTTAAAAGTATAATCTCCTTCTTCACTCTTTCTATCTCTTTCTGGAGCTCCAACTCAACTTCAAGTTTTTCCTCAAGGCGCTCCTGGAGGCGGTTCAGCTTCCGCGATTGTGCCTGGTACTGGCTGCGGAGTGCGGTCAGGTCTGTCAGTGCCTGTGCCAATCTGTCATGCTCTGAAATTCTTGCTCATATCAAGAGATGGAGGTGGAGTTGGAGGTGGAGGAAGCTCTTCCATTGGGTGGACATCATCAGATGCTTCTGATCCGGCTTCAGGTGTCATCAGCTTACGCTTCTTGGCAGGAGGGGCTGTTGATCAATCACGGGGTCGACTCTCTTAGGAGTAATCGATGGCTTAGGACAGGTGATCAGGGTAGGAGTGGCATTCGGCATCAGGCTTGATTGCGCAATGTTTGCTGGACAGGCATAGGCTTGGGGCTCAAAATGAATCGAGCAGATGAATTTATGCTTGACATTTTGGAGATATTGAGATCAGCTCTTCGAACATGAGCAATCCATTTCAAACATCTGAAGAAGAAAACAAAATCCAATCATCAATTTGACTATAATTAATTAACTAAATTAGTTTTTAAAATCTAATGTAATTAATAAAAGAAATTTGTTTTTAAATGTAATGTGACCCCATGCAGTGCTCAGGGTGATGCACTAAGTGACTGACAGCTCAGTGGGTGATCCTTGGTGAGTTACACTGACAGTCGAGCAGTGATGCACTGACAGTAGCTTTATGCCACTGTTGATTATAGATAGCATATTTAATAATTAAATAATGACCCATATTCATATCATTCATATCGTATACTTGATAATATGACCACGTTATGTTTGACAGCATATGCAAAGTTAAGTTTTAGTGACAGGTGACTCACAGTTCACGTTTCTTTTGTGGGTCGGGAAATCGGTGAAATCTGACATATTCTCCAGTCCTTCAGTCCACATCTCGGGCCGATCTATTGCTGCAGTTGATTGCATTGCAATATCGATAACTCTTAGGACGTTTCTCCGGTGTATTACTAGCCATTTTAGCGATACGACAACAAGCAGCGAACAGCGAATCGGCGTCAGAGCACAATTCAATATGGCGGCTCCGACCGTTGCCGGAAATTGCCGAGTCACTTCCGATCGAAGCCCATCTGATTATCTGTTATGCAAGTCATCTGTGGTAGGGTCTATCTAGAAATTATCCCACAGCAAGCGCATTGTATAAAATTATCAGTCAAATTAAGGCGTATTAATTTGTATTTTGGGATGCATCCTCTATCATCCGTTACTAGTGTAAATTGTAAAACAATCAGAGTTCCTCTTTAAACAGGTACGTAGCATAACAATCATTTGGTTCCAACTTTTGAACTTGGTGTTAGCGGTAACGAAGGAGAGAAACTCAAAGAAGTGACAGTGTTAATTGACGATCAGAGCTGCCTCGGAGAAGAGTCAGTTCGAGGCATGCAGCATTGGCAGCAACGATATAATCAAATATTATACGAGTAGAATAAGTAATTGGTATCTGACCAACCAAAAGAATCTCTTCCTATATTGATGATCTGCTTCAACCTCTAGTAAAAAAGCTTTCCACTTACACAAAAGACACTACTTCAACTCTCCTAAAAATCCGCCAGATGACACTCCTAAAAGGACAACCAATCCCCCTTTTTACTATGGACGTCAAAAGCCTATAATTATACAGTTATCCTCTACAAGGATGGTCTACAAGCTCACCAACATTTCTTCAACAAGCGCATTATTTTGGATCCAACTCCTACCATCATTCGCCTGGCCGAACTAATTTTCAGTCTGAATTCTTTTGAGTTCAATGGCAACTTCTTCCGTCAGAAGAAAGGCATCGCAATGGGAACACAAATGGGACCTTCCTTCGCCAACATCTCCATTGCATTCCTCGAAGAGCAGATCACCAACGCATATCACGGACCGAAGCCGGATCTTCACCTTCGCTACATTGACGTTCGACATCTTCGGCATCACTCAAATCTCAGAAATGAAACTCACCAACTGGATGGATTACATTTCCACATTTCACTCATCTATCCAATTCACTCGAGAAATCTCATCAACTACAATCAATTTCCTTGGCATCACTGTTTTTCATCAGAGATCACCAACTCAAGACCAAAATCTATTACAAACCCACAGCCAGCCATAATTACCTCCTCTGCGACTCCTTCCATCCAACAAAATGCAAGAACTCCATCCCCTAACAGTCAAATCCTTCGTCTAAGGAAGTTAACCACCCGTGACACAGACTTCAAAACCAGCAGCGATCAAATGATATCCTTCTTTCGAAACGAAGGCTACTCAGTCTTCATTTCGTCAGCTCGCTAACCGACCATCATCGCTATATCACAGCTTGACTCCTTGACAGTTCAGCTTGGGCATGCAGCACACATTTCGAGAACTAAGCCATGTTTGCACTCTTCAGCTACCTGCTGCTATTGCCATGTGGTAGACAGAATGACGCATTCTCATATACGGACTGAGATATTATATCTGTATATTTAACTGGAAGTTACATGAAATTATCATGAATTCAGCTCAATTTCAGACACTCGTGGAAAATATAACTATTTGAACGCTCGGTTGAACAAATTATCAAAATCTCACTCACGCTTTGACCTCGTTGACCATGACCTAATAGGCAATTGAACCATGCAGCTTCGAGGGGCCCGAGCGAGATACTTCAATAGAAAAATAGTCGTTCAAATTGCTTGATTAGTGCTGCTAATTCATGAAATGAAGACTAATATTGGCAAAATAAAGTTGTTTTTCATTCATGCTGCTGAGTGCTGAAAGTATTCATGCTGCTGACTGAAGGAAAATCATCACAGATCGCCAATTTCACTTACAAATTTTGTGTTATAGTGTTTCTCTCAGGATACCATGCAAAACAAACATCTTAAATAGTAAGTTTGCAGTGAAATATGCCACAGCGGTCAAGGGAAAAACACTACCCATGGCGAGTATCTTTGTGCCAGCAAAGGCCTGGTACCAGGTGACTTTTAATTCGGTACACTGTATTAATGTCCTGACAGAAATGTGTTGTCTGTTCCAGACCAGTAGACCGGATTTCTTCTGCTCGGTGACGCATTTGTTTCGCGGTTATGTAACAGATTTGGCGGTTTGTGAGCCTTCGATCAACTCCACGATCCAGAAGGTACCTGGACTCTATGACCTTTCAGGAAGGCGTCAAACTTCTCAGAGTGCAGATTTTAGAAAAGAAAGTCTGAATGCTTTCGAGTAAAGCGCTCGATCATTGCAGTATCATAATCATTTCAGTCAATTTCAAGTACTCAAAGACAACCTTGCATGGGAGTACTCAAACGAATGTGAATAAAAGTTAAATTGTATTCAATCCGAACATGGATTAACCTAACCATTAGGTCATTTACAGATCGGCGCTGTTTTTTTATGTCCCGTTGCGGTACGGAATAATATGAAAATAAATCCTTGATTACATGCGACCAATCGGGTGCCTCCCTCGACGCTGTTCGATAGGACCATAATTATACGCTTTTACACCGGCCTTCTGTCTCTTTCACCCGGACGTGCATGGTCAATTTACCCAGCAGAAGTACCGGCTGTACAACTCGTACATGTACGTGTCGTACATGTCGAGTCTGAACCCGAAAATGTCATCTGCATACTCAGTAGTACTATGTTTACTTAGTATTGATTGCACACGCAGACTAAATATATATTGAATAAGGCAGTTATATTTAATTAATTATAAATTAATTAATTGAATTAAAGATCTTTATCTGCAAATAAGATACACACATAAATACGAACAAATTCAACAAAATATATGATATCAAAGAATGTGAAATACACGCAATATAACGCCTACATGCAAATTGAGAAGAGTGTATCACAAATGATTGTCTCAGCCGGACGGGCTGAGACAATCATTTGTGATATAGTTTGAGACCACATTTAATAAGTAATATAATGAAATTTGATAATAATTTTACATTAAAAACGGACCAACCAAAATACAAACAATGGAAACTGAAATTAATTTTGGAATAACGAAGCGTATAATCCACGAATTACGAGTTGATTTCAATTATGAAGCTTAAAAAGGTCACAAAAGTTCACATGTAGCTACTTCAAACAAATAGAGACCTTTTAGCTCAGTGGTATAGAGCGTTGGAATTTCAATCCAAATGTAAGGGGTTCGATTCCGTGGGTGACTATGTACCAAAGTACAGTCTCTGAGGGCGGGATTTAAAATGGGCTAATTGTAACCAAACAATGAACTGTTCGTGAATCTTGGGCAGCGCTTTGAGCACTGCGCTGTACAAAATTAATGATATTTATATGTTATTAAATATGTATTATGCATACATATATACATATATTATGTATATACATATATACTCAGTAATCACACACAAAGCACACGTACAATGCACTACAGGGAAACTGCAATATGATAAATTACTCTCTTTTAAATCCTGACTCAATTAATTAATTAATCCACCTTCTAATAAACATAATGAATACCATGCGTTTTAACAACAGCTATTTACGGAGAATGAATTTGGATAAAGCGGACTTGGCATACGTCCTAAAGCTCTGGTTCATTCCGAACTGAACGAATGGGTTGGCCACGTGGTTGATGATGTAGGTGTAGATCAGGTGGGTGGGTTTGTTCGTGCACATTGTGATGATCAGGACAGGTGCGTAACTGGCGAAGAAAATAAAGGTCATCACAAATAGCATGCGAATCGTCCTCAGGGCTGGATTCTTCCTCGTGAAAACTGTGTTGGCCATCCGTGGACTTGATTCGTTACTGATCTGTAAACCCTGGCTCGTAGGCTGTGTTGGCGTGGGTCTTGTTGCATGGGTGACTTCTTCATGGGCAGCGGATAACATCATTGCCGGGTTGGGCTCAGTGGCCCTTGGATCGACGTCGATGTTTTTGGAGGCTGCATGCGCAGGAGACGGAGGAGCAGGTCCCTGTTGCTTTGATGAAGTGCTTGCGTGGCTAGATGCGATGTTTGGATTCAGTTGATCACTTTTTGTTTGATGAGCGAAATCTGGTTGAACTCTGTCGTTTTTGTGTTTTTTGGAGTGAAGTCGGGGCATTCGGTTCGACACTGGATTGTTGTTGCCCTGTAGATGAGGAATTTCCCCGGGTGGGTCGATTGTTGTCGGCCCATGGTGTAACCTGCTTTTGCCGTCGACGAAGGAAAAGAAATATTTTCAAGTACAGAATCAAGACAAGGGAAGATCCAAAAAATTGGAGAAGCCCGATGTTCATCAAGATAGGTTTGTCGATTTTCTTCACCTCCTTATTGTAATAAGCCCAGATGGTGGCGGATGAACACGCAAATGTCCCTAGAAGAACAAGCCTGACTGCCATTTGGAAATTCATCTGTTGCTTCAATGCTTTGCATATAGCCCTGTATCTGTCAATTGCGATCGCATCAAAGAGAAAGAGTGAGAACAATATTGACATTATGAAGATGTAACCCCAGATGTGTTGGACGACAACGAACCATTCGCTGAAAACGACGAGGTGTGTGGAGTAGACAAACACGGGTGTGAAGGGAATTAGGACGACGCAGACGAAGAGGTCGACGACAGCCAACAAGAATATGAAGAAGTTCGATGCAATTTTTTTGCGTTTCTGATAGAAAAACACGATTACCAGAGAGTTCCCAATGATGCCGATTCCGAAGCCGAGAACAGACGAAACAACACACAACGGCTTTGTCCACGGAGGCATGTAGGCATTCTCAAGCATCTGCAGAATTAGAGGATCAACTGTCGGAATCGCTTCATCTGTGAAGGGAACGCTTGTAGAGTGATCGTCCATGGCTCTATATGACTCTATATGACCAGCGTCATATTATGTTACGGCGTTCGTTAGCGACGTGTTATATACACGCGGCAAACACAATGCCCATTGTTCACCCATTCATGGGGTTTTATCGAAGTATGTGTAGGTGTTGGTGGACATATATACGCAGTTCGAAATCTTTATATTTAGGGTTTAAATATTGCGATAGAGGATATCCGCGCTGTGAGTGGAACATATAATTAGGGAGCGTTTGTTATAAACATGATGTCATAAAAAGGGTTCTAATTAAATTACGAAAAAAGGAATAATAGGGCAATAAAAATACTAATTCAACGTTTTGTAAAATGTCACAAAACGTTACAATTTTGATGCTCCGTTATACGGGAAAAAAATGGGTGCAGTAGAATTAAATTTGGTAATCCATTCATGCTTCTGAAAATTAAATTTGACAATAATTTGACGTGTATGTTTCAAGAATAGTTTAGTATTGATTTATAGGGTTTAATACATAAACAAGGATTAGTAGATAAAATGAACACAAAACCGAACCTCAATCATAACTTTCTTAAGTATCAAACACATTAAAATGTGTGGCATTTGTGTTTGCAGAGCTCCCAACCAATGAATGATACCAACATATTATCTTGGAAGACTGGTTTGTGTATTTCAGGCTAAAACACTGAAGTTGGTTGAACCCAGGTTACCCGCCCGACTGACGTCATCCATTGTGTCGCTGAGATTATATAACCGCATAGAGGCAAAAACAATAAAAACCGGGAAATCACATAACATCCATTGCCCATTAATATATATAATATTTATTTCAGAAATACCATAAGAAAAAAACATGGAAATGAAAACGAACATACTTTGTTCATTTGATACAATAACACAATGAAGCCTCAAATAAGGTATGAGGAAACCTATAGCTGGATCTTCTGAGTGCTTCGAGATTTGATGAGTACATCAAAGAAGATTTAATTAAACCTTGTACGAGTACATACATGCGGTAATCGATGTGAATCTTTGCAAGTGCTCGAGGTAATCTTAGCCATAGATATATGGAGACGAGCATCCTTTTACATAATAAACGTATATGATAGCCTAAAAGGAGTCTCGTCTTTATATATTTGGGTTGGAATTGCTAAGCGAATTGCTGAGAGCATAATGATTACATAACATGACAACAAACACTTCATCACGGTGTGGTGAATTAAATACTTTCAAAGCTGAAAGATTTTGGGGTTTTCCCCAGTTTAAAATGCCCTTAACACGAAGCTAAATCCCACTGCTATTTTGAGCATGATTACATTTGAATGGAGGCACTCAAAGGAGGTTTATATTTTCCTTATGATGCATATTAACCCTATAAATTGATGATTTACCGTCCTTTTCCTACTTTTTTGGTTTTATTTGTTAGAGTCGATCCACTACCTTTTTTGTTTTTTTGTTTTTTTTTTGTTGTTGCTCGCCTTGTGGCGAATATTAATTTATGTGAGCCAAAGCGATTTGGCGAGAGGATTAGAACCATTGAATATTTGCGCTGTTTGTTTATACCATAAAGATCTTGTCTGGAAAATATTAATTTGCGTTAGAATGATCAAATAGGGCGTGCATTTTGTGAATTTTGGCATATATCAGTGTTGATCATTCAGCGTGAGTCGAATGAGTATGGGTGTGTGTTTAGGCTGCGTCTGTTCACACCATCATAGCGTAGTCGGGTCTCTTTGAGATCATACCTGGAGCGTTATGGTGAGCAGAAGAATCATAAGGTACGTCGAAAGTCGCAACCTTCCGCCAATTTGTGATCTCATATATTGGGCGTTCAGCAGACATAAATGAATCGGTCTACTTTCTTTGTTTTCTTTGGATACACAGTGCAACAGAAAAAAAAAAAAACTCATAATTTTGGACCATAATTCAATAACGCTCCGACTTGATTACTGGAGGGTTCTTGTAGAACTGTATGACGAACTGCATGGGGAGTTTATGCCTTTTGCGTACCAGGTCGGCATTTTGCCTGATGAGCCAAGACGAGGGTCTTGCACGCCTTGTGTCTTAATTAAGTGGTTAAGCCGCAGAACGTGTATTTTACGGAAACCGATGTTTATACGATTAACCACGCCTAACTTAGTGCTCCGATGTTAAAACCGTCTGTATAATTATGAACATATTTCCCTTCAATGAGCATTGCACTTACTGAATCATAATAATATGTGTAAGACATTACCAGGGATTAGTTACAGTTCAAATTGCCTCAATAACAGTCCAAATGTGATAATGGATCATGGTGTATATAGTAAAATCTTTATTGGTGACAGATTTCCGCACATTTCAGCCAAAAGTAATCATTTCACAGCTTAGGCTGCAATTGATGTATTATGGGTTTTACATGCAATTATATGAAATGAATTACATTATGTGAAATGAAATGAAATCTATGGACGTAGATAGTTTATGGATAAACACATTTAGAAAACTGAAATACGTAATATTGTCCTTTTGAACATACCCCTACCATGTTCATAACGTGTTACTATCCATAAGCTACCACTTTGATGCTGCTATCACGCCAAAGCGTTAACTAGGGATGTTGAATATCATAAAAATCGCTGTCTCGTCTTGCCCGAAATTGGTTACCTCCCCACCCCCTTGCCGTCCAACTCAAGGACTATCACGGCGAATGGATTCTGAGGAAACACTCCTTCCAACTGCTAGATTCCAGTATTCATTCCTACTGGACGATTAGTTGAAACTTGAAAATGTGTCCTGAGGAGCGCATCGGGCAACATAAGATGGAACCATGGTGCACCAAATGAACCCTTGTTGTGAGGGTCGATTTCCGGGAAACTGCGCTTGGTTCCTGGTTCGATGTGTTTGCGAATGGAGTCTTTCCACGGAGGGAATTCGTGCTCGAGCCGCTTACAAACCGACCCCTATACAGCATATGATAAAAAGGAACCGGGCGGAAGACATCCTTATCAGCCGAGTGTTTTCATGTCGAAAGCCTCCTGCTTTTCCGCGTCATTCCTTGGAATTCTTCAATGACGCAATGAGTACCAATGATAGCGAAGTAGGTCTTTGCAGATTGTAAAATATCAAAAACAAGTAGAGCAATGTTATTTCTGGCTAATGGCGTATTTGTTTGGAACTTGCAACAGTTGACCATTGATGGTCAGTCAATTCCATGGGTGGCCAGTCGCTCACCAGTGATGACCTTCTGTCTGAGAAATTTCCTAGGACGGATTTCATGAACGTGGCTCGGTTTAAGCACCTTTAAACCGAGCTAAACTACATTCATGAAATCGGGCCTTGCAAGTGACAATAGTGCTGGCGAGAGGAGAGTTCAAATGTCATGCAATCGTGTTCGCTAGTCGTTTGCACAGGGCGGACACTGTGGCATTTGATTATTTGGTGCTGCGGGTATAGGTAAATAATTCCATCTTCGTAACCAACTAACTTAATCGTCAAATTAAAACAAAAAAAAAGCAAATTATGTGAATAATGGAAGACAGTAACACGGCTGCCCTCCTGACTTTTATGTCTAATCGGAATAATCAATTAATTTATTATTCTGTTATTATGTTATGTTTCACTCAGTGCTGCTCATGTTGCCATCAGGAATGACGTCATTAATCAATTCAAGTCAATTGAGGATCGTGGGAATGCTCACTCAAGCCAGTTCGAACTCAAACAAATTCTGCCAATTTGAGTTCTACCATTTATATTAATATTTATTTCATTCAAATTATTCCTGATTCAATATTATATTTAGCACAAGTATGTTTTTTTGGAATACCCGAATTCCTTCTGTCGTCACATGCGTCCAATGCCTCAGAGAACGTCTTTGACTCTCCTGTTGCCGAAGCCTCCTTTGTGACTCGGGGTACGTGTAAAGTACACGGTATGCTGAAAACATTCACTGGAACTTAAATATATATTCACTATTAAATGATGTTCTTTAAATACCCCCCCCCCTCCAATACCCCACCAACGTACAGATTAATTCAGAATTATGTGACTATAATAATTATTAGATTGCATTAGGGGAAGAAGCAGTCCCTTCAAATCGACACTAATGTCACCATGGCAACCTGCTAGTCCGTTTAGAAGCTTAACAGTGGGATACAAGAGATCCGCTGTGATAAGTCGGCAAATCATAACGTATCGCAGTGGATCAAGATAACCAAATTAATTAACAATTGAGTACTTGTGGATGACTGGACACTGTTCTTTCTCAATTGATTTTTTTCCGCATTTCCAGTGGGGAGAAGCGGCCCTGCCTTCTTCCCATGCATTGGTCCCTACTTCCCTGTATCTTCACCGTCGCCTTTAATCACAACAGTCTCAATCATAACGTTTATTGCCACCGGAGCTGCGAATGGGAAAATTGCTACCTGATTATAACCGTGAAACAGGGAATTGGCTGTCCAATTCCCACTTTTCCTTCGCATCCCAAGAAAGCGATGCTGGGTTATTCGAAATTTCTAACCATGGCCTCGATGTTTGTTACTCATTCCATCGTTGCATTGTCTCCCTGTTTCGATCAACCGTTCTGTTTTGTCTGCATGCAACCTGGCGGCATGCGGTGGTCCCCGGTCGCCATGGCAACGCCGAGTCTAATCCTCCAAGAGTCAGGTATATTCAGTGGCTGTGTAGATACGATGACAAAGCCATGCAGGTGAGCCCTAATTAACGTTCTGCGGTAACCGACTTCATCGCATTTAAATCAACCTTTCGAAGCTCAGAGAGTTAGTTAGGAGGGTCCACTGTTCGGGGGGCTTTATCTGAACTGGGGACAACATGTTGTCAGTGGATTCGGTTATGTAATCTATGAGAGTAATATAAGCGACTGTGATAATTATAACACCAATACGATTATAATCATTTACTAGTCTGCTATGAGGCGTCATTTGTATTTGAAACGAATACATCAATATATATATTTATTGTCTATGTACTGCTTGTATTTTTATTGACACATGCATGGTCCATCACAATATTTATTACAGGTGTTTCAATCTTGCAACAACTGGTAGGGCATCAATATAATGCAGTTATTGCACGCATAAATTATTGTTGTCGTGAGTACTTTGGTATATGGCCTAGTTATGGATGTACTGACCACGAATCATTAAAACATTAACCCAATACACACGCAGACTAATAAAATGTCATGTATACATGGCATTCATCTTAATATTAAGTTCTTCACGTAACGATTCAGCCACCAGCCTAATGTGTCGCTGCATTATATGATTAACATCATCTTGTTTCCTAAAGTTCGGCTTGGACTTTTGCGTGCGCCCTCTTCTCACTCATTCATCTAAAAGGCAAAGATGCAGCCTCTAAGAAGAGGCTGCTTGCATTTGATTCCTGGCCGCAGAGAGGTGTTTACAGGTAGAAATTGTCTCCCGTGTCCTGCGGCTTCTCGCGTGGCACCACGAGATCTTCGCCTGTGGAGGTGTGGTTCAGGGGTCAGTCATGTGATGCAACAGTCTTCTTCATTCGCTGAAGTAGCATATTTTTCGTTGAGCAAATTAAGCGACGATTGTGTAACGATTCATTATGGCGTGGGTTGATTTGGCAAGAGGGGGCGGGAATTGTCAGGGTGATTGACAGGTGGCCTGCACGCGCCAATCACCCACAGAGGTGCGACTTATACCCCTTCCGGTATAAGAGTGTAACGCACCCTTCGGATAAAGCAATTTTGTTCGTAACACGGACGAGAAAGCCAGGCATAATGTAATTGTGCATATATCGGATGGGGGCGATACTGGCAAAGCGTGTTAGCACGAGGCAAGAGGCCGCCGCCCGGATGTCTTCTAATGCCCTTCTCTGGTGCGCAGCCCTCGCCATGCCCCAGGCGCTTCCTAGCGCCTTCCCACCCGAGAGCTCCGACACAGACACCCGCGGCGCTCCTGCCACTCGGCGTATCTCAGAGAGGCGTGCCCGAGACAGGACCTGGATTTTCGGCGGTGTTCTTGTTCACCCTGCAGTAAATGGGCAATGAGCGCAGAGGCATGGGGTCCGCTCTTAACCCGCGTGCGTGGGTCCATGCATTGTTTTGCGCTCGCGTCCCTAATGGCTACGATATTCACAGGATGCTCAGAGACACGGGACATCGCTGCACCGCTACCGTCTCAGATGCAGCAGCGCACAAGCAATTTGTGACAGTTTTGTACGGAGGTGCGAAGTGCAGGCGATATAGCGACCCGGGCTGCATAGTCCGCACACCTTCGAGTGAGATGCGAGGGGGTGGGAGGACGCGATGGCGCGACATGGCTTGGGTGGGGCTGTTGCCTCCTCGTCGTTATATTAGCGACCATGTTTCTGCGCATTGCTTGGCGTGCGATTCCCTGCGGGCCGAGGGTCTGAGTCGACGTTCTGGCTCCTCTCCAGCGCGTGCGGGCAGGGCACGTGAGCTGGTGGCATAGGGAGGAAGCCTTTCGTCAATCACGCCAGCGTCGCTCCCACTTAGCTATCGATCCCATCCCATGCGACGGAGATGCGGTATGGGAAGGAGCAGCCCCGGGCCTCCTCTTCCTCCTCCCTCCTCTCCCCATGTGGCACCCCCAGACTCCACACGCAGCGAAAACGACGCGCCCCCTTTGTAGCCGTGGGTGCCTTTGATCAGCGAAAAGCGCTGCTCATCTGCTTGCATCGCTCATGCAGCCTCATGAGTCTGAATGCTTCTCGGAGGCACCCAATGCCGCTAATGCTGTTGCATCGCATTACTCAGCATCACACCCATCTTCCAATGAAGAAAGTTTGCACTTCAAAGTCATACACATACATATAATGTCGACCGAGTGCGTCGTCATCGTCCCTTATTGATCCCAACCTGCGAGCATCGTCCATGTCATCCGCATGCGATAATTAGCGACTCATTAATCACCGATTCTTATTATTATTACTGACCGTCCTCGGCCACGTCACCCCTTCCATACCTGTCTGGCGGCGCATGCACCAGCGGTGGCCGCCATAATGAGACCCAGCGGTCCCCTCGGCCGCCCCGGAGCGCCAAGCAAGAGGACTCCTGCAGTCGCGCAGGTGAACCACTCGGAGACATGGTAGCAGCGTCGTGCGTGGGCCGTGCGTGTCGTGTGTGCGTAGTGGCCAGGTGTGGGTGCGGCGTGCGTGTTGGCCGGCCCCGGCATCATTTGCTCCCGAAAAGAAACAGGGATGAGGAGGAGGAGGAGGGAGGCAGCGAAGGGAGGGCGCTGCGTCGCGGAACTCGCCTAGGCAAGCAGGTTTCTGTGACGGCGCCAACCTCGCACTCACACACGCGGCATAGGAAGCACAGTGCGGACCGGGACTGTTCGCTCGCTGGGTGCGCCGCGTAACTTCGCTGATCAACAATGTCGAAACTAAGGGAGGCGATTCTCGGTGAAGGGGGAAACGGATCGACGCTGCAAGACATTGATGCTCCCGGATCGTCCACCAAAGAACTTGTGACAGCACCGAGCGCAACAAAGGAAGACGTCTTCCGGACTTTCCACACCTGGGCGCTGAGGAACTATGGCGATTCGGGGAAGACGAAAACGGTGACATTGAAAAAGTACAACCGAATCGTAGCCATACTGACGGGCGAGGAAGCGTCGACGGCAGACAACTCAAAGTTTCGCTTCTGGGTGAAAGGCAAGGGCTTTCAGATGGGCGAACCGGGCGAGACGACGGAGAACCGAGCCCTGTATGTCCCTTCGAGAGAGAAGGTGAGTTCATTGACTCCTTTGTGCCATTATTATTATGATTATTCGATTACATAATAATATTTGTTACCATTCACATCGTGTTATTTCGTATGCGTCGCGGAGTAGCCTTCAACTTTCGCACCGACGGATCTGGGCCAATTTGTCGCCGCGGTGACAGCGCTTCTTATGGCGACGGAGCGCTTCCCGCTCGCCATCTCTCCGCATCATCTTCCGCGCATGAATCATGTCCGACGAACAAATATTACCTTGTCGTCATCGGCTGTGCATGTCCCGTGGTCCATTCGGACGCCGTCGAATCAATACGGGACACAATCCTCAATCTCATGAAACCAGCATCCATCAGCTAACGCCTGCCGATTGAAAGGGGCCTTCGCCAAGTGGGCCAACTCATGCTAATTGCTCAGCCCAATGTGTAGTATGGTGTCGGTGAAGGTGAACGCGTAATCCGCCGGTGCATGACGTGAGATAATCGCATCCATTGCCGTTCTGTGTCAACAGGAGTGCATACGATAGCAACTCTCCCATAAACGCACGCATTGAAGCGACTTTAAGTAATTTCTGTAATTACATCTAAAGTACAATTTGAAATTGCGAGCCATGCAGCAGTTAGATCATTTCATGGCTGAAAGAAGAGGGGGCAGTAAACAATATGTTTACAACTGCTACTTCTCCTGGAGTACATATGATTAAGTGTATATTAATTATAAGCAAACGAGAGAAACACGAAGGTACCAGGCAAGCAAGTATTGGTGATTTCATGAGAATCAGCGAATAACACGAAGCATGTTGCAGATTCACTAATCAACGTCCTAATGATAGTACTCCGATTCCTCATTGACGTAGCAGGCCGATTACGTAACTTGCTGGGACACGCCCCAAAATCGTGCACAAGATGGCTGCATGTTGGGGATCGGATGCTCTGCGGGTGAAGGGAAGGCGTGGTCCTCTTTTGCCTGGTGTTCCTTCCCTCGGCGGCCGGTGCATGCGTCTACCTGTACGCCTGCACCGCTCAAGGGCTGACAATCTCAGGGCCCTCATAACGCTTGGTCGCACCGCAGGGTCCCCCGCTTGTGTATGACTTGGAACTAACCTGTTTCGGGTGTCTCCGTCAGGTGCATGTTATGTTTGTGCTTGCGTTTAATACGCGAGTGCTGCCAAATAAGCCGTCATTCTCACGCATACCTCTTTGCTAAGAATTTGTCGCCACAGCTTTATATGAAAGCCCGTTCGCAATTACCGTAATGCTGTTGCATGGCGTCGATGCGTGTAAAGCGTCGTGGTGAGATTGTACCTGAGCCCGTCCATGCCGCCCGAGGGCCTCGGTGGGTATGCAGGGCATCGGGTGGCATGCGACGGCGCTCTCTCATCTGGCTCTTAATGGCGGTTACGTCATCTCACTGCCTCGCAGGAAGCCGCGCATGCAACATCATTGTGCAGATGGGGCTCCCGGTTCAGCTTCTATCAGTTCTTCGTTGGACCAATGTCGTCGTCACTGATCCTCGGGCGCCGTGCAATGAGGCCACTTGCAATGCGCACAAGGGACAGAGGGCCCTCGGCATCCTCAGTCTGCATGACACGGGATCGCGGGGCAGGTGCCCAATTAAACGGCTGGCCATTGATTGTGTAAACCGTGAGCCGATTTGTGGCCTCTCTCTAAAGGCCCGTAATGAATGTGTCACCTGTATAATATATCTACATGCGCAGGGATCATCTCGTGTAAGCGGCCTCTTCATTATCACCTAATGTTCACGGCACTCATTTTCATCTCGTCCCATCAGGTTTATCGGACAAGTTAGTATTCATTTCGACCGTCGTCTCAGCGCCGCTTGAGAGCCAACTTACACGTGTGGGGCAGCACTGGCGCATTTGGCAGGAAACCTCTGAAGTAGTGTTCCCCATGAAGTGAAGAATACCTTGAAAAAATCGATACGCCGCCACTTTGGCCTCTGAGCCGGAGTCCTGGCACCTCGCCTCCATATGGGACGCGGCTAATAACGTCATTCGTGGGCCCTTGGGATAGCGGGCAGTCAGCAGGTATCACGTTTACCTGAGCGCTCGAACGGATGGAAGAGGAGGAAGAGAAGGAGGAGGCAGCGGAGGGAGAGGAGGTGGAGGAGGAGGAGGAGCGGGGTGGGGCAGGCGCAAAGCGGCAAAGGTATACGGATCAAACGCACTGGGAGGGAGGCTGGTATCGCTTTATGCGTCTCGTCTACTTGTAATTCGTTCACCTCTCCGTTTGCAAAGCATGAAAGCTCCGTGTTGGATGTCTAATGGGCCACTCGCTCTAATTAGGATATGCAAGGCTTCCTCCTCTTCCCCATATGCGGTTCCGTTTGCGTCCCCCCTCCCTTCTCCCATGCACCGTATAACAGGTGCGTGCGGCACTCGAGCCCCCGTCGACGGTTCGCCCTGGGATGCATCTGCAGGGCACGGCTCTAATAACCCCGAGAAAGGGAGCAAAGCGCTTTAGCCGCTCTTGGTCATCCGTATAAGGCATCATAACGAGGAGGCATTCTGTCGAAAAGATATATATGACGTCAATCGGCATGTCACTGCGGGAGACCGGAGAGGGATATTTGGCCGAGCAATGACCGCACTCCTTGAAGGTTCAGGATCCTAGGGCTGAAGGTGAAATATAAATTTAACAAGCAAATCAAAACAACGAATTTATCAATCAAATCAATCAATCATTCAATCAATGACCAACCAATCAATGAACCAATCAATTAATCAACCAAACAATTAATCGATCAATCAAATAGACCTAATATGCAATCAATCAATCAATCAATCAATCAATCAATCAATCAATCAATCAATCAATCAATCAATCAATCAATCAATCAATCAATCAATCAATCAATCAATCTATCAATCCATTGATTAATTAATCATCCGATCAACCTTTTAGAAGAACCGAACACGAGTACAACTGTCTCGATGCTCATCACTTAGAGATGTAGCTTACCTGTCACCTGTTTGGCAAGTGGCCCAGTTCCTCCCTGACGCTCAAATCGACGCCAAAGATTTCATAAACTGAGGAGTCACTAACGGAAAGATCCAATGAAACCAATTTAAAAGTGTGACTTCCCAGTTCCCACCTTTAACAACTCCCCTTAATTTAATCATATTTTTAATCATCTGATATGGTAATTAATTATCACGCATACATAAGAGCTCTTTCTTTCTTCCACAGGGATGTCAACTCGGCCCGATATCCGAGCGTCAGTACAAGCGAGTGGCGGTGGTTGAGAATTTCTTCGACATCATCTACGGCGTCCACGTCGAAATGGATGGACGAGGTGGGAAGCATGCTGGTCAGAAGAGGACGTATCGAGCAGTGAGTGGATTGAACGATCGATGAGTTCTCCAATCTGAAGCGAACAGAAGGCTTCCGTGTGCAGTGGAGCGTTCGTAGAGTAGCGATTTATTGGAAGGTTAGGGGGGTGGGGGTGGGTTGTGGCCGACGTAATGATAAGATACGCTGATGACTTGACCCCTTCGGCTCCGAGTGATGATCGGCCCACACGAAGCGGCCTCTCAGGGCGGATTGCTCGCTCGCTTAGACATGGCAGCGATCGCTTCTCTGCTCTCTGGGCTCCCATTTCGTTCTCTGTCCGCTGCTTTACTGGGACAGCCCATTTGGGAGGTCAGGGGTCAAGTGTCGGCCTCACGTGCCTCTTCATTCTCTTACTGACAGCTATAGATTATCACGCGTTTGATATGACTGTATGCTGTGTAATGTGATTACGAAAGCAAAGGGATATTATTCATATAATTGTATAATACGTTGTAGGTGTGTAGAAGCTAATACAAGTAATGCGTCACCCATACCTGTCGCTGGCATCATTTGAGTGCGTTATTAATTTTAAACCGTTATGATTTCTATGATAGCAGCCTTCAAATCATAACGCACTTTTATCATGACGGTCCCTTTCAGATCGCCGAGACGTACGCATTCTTGCCGCGAGAAGCCGTCACTCGCTTCCTCATGCTGTGTGCGGATTGCCAGAAGCGAATGCACATCCCAACTTCCAGTGAATCCAACAACAATTATCCAAATAACTGTCAGACTCCAAAGGAATCCGTTTCCACGCCGACTGAAACCACCAATGACGTTCCTCCGGTCATCGATTTCAGCCTACCTCTCACAAACACGTTTCTGAATCATTGGAAAAAACAAGACGCCGATCGCGCTGAAGAAACCGCGATGCCAAAAGCCGTCGATGACAGCTGTAACTATCAGGCTGACAACGAGGTGCGTTATGATATTTCAATTCCAGCACTTTTCTTCAATATCATGCATGTCGTGCACCGTAACACCCAAGATTCTATGTAATATATGTCATTATGCGCTTTTGGACTCTTTGGCATGTGTCACTTGGATTTGTCAATTTATACTTTAATGGTTTGGGCCACAGGCCTAGGTGGAACCACGTGGAACCACGTGGTGCCTCAGGTTTCGTACTTTCATGATTGCTCGTTGTGGAAGGATGGGGCTTTCTTGTGGACGGTGAGTGAGCAGCTCTGCCATCCTTGAATCAGGCGGCAGTCGAGGATACTCTTCTCTTGACCCTTCTCTTTAATGCATGGGAAATGAGAAATAAGCTACCCAGAGGGGGCCGAGGCTCTCTCCTTTTCACTCTGATATCAAGGGGTCCATTATCTGTTTGACGTAATAAGGCGATTATATACCGGTGTATGCTCGTGGTGTGGCCATATATAGCTCCGTGGTCTCCGGCGCTACTGAAAAGAAGCACCGGCACACACCGATGAAAACTCACCCCTATTTTGGTCCATTCATTTCACTCGATTTCACATGACGTCACTCGGAATTCCCAAGATGGCTCACAAGGCGAGGCGAGTGAAAATGAATTCACAGTATTTGCTGAATACGACCAGTTGACTAAATGTTACTATAAATAGCAGCCAATGCGATGTCATCGGTATGTCATCGGTATGTGCCTGTGTCATATATATGACCCGGGAACCAGTGAAATCGTCGTGTAGCACTCTGTCTTTCTCAACACTCGCCCTGTGGCTACTCGCAGTCACGCACACCGGAATGGCTGTCCAGAGATCTGTTTCACTGGTTCCCTGATCAGTTGAATACTGGGTATCACGAAGTCGCGCTGGGGACCAGTGAATTAGGGATTCGATTACGTTATGATTTTTCATTGTAGTCTTATACCAACGAGATTTAAATCATAACGTTCGAGACTAGAGTCAACCAAAAATAATCACCACGAGCGATATCGCTTTCATTTTCCATCATTGCCTGTATGGTTCTCTAGTAAATACAGACACGGAATTTTCCTGGGGAAGTAAATTGCCATGGCAACGATGGGGAGAGGGAAAGTGAATTCGAAACAAACTAATTTATCACCCATACTGCGATGTCAAATAATAAAGTGAGTGGAATGGAAATAGTTGATTGTATGGTCGTGTTCTGTTGTGTTGGGTGAGGTACCTTATTATGTAAATGTAATTATATACTATCTATATGTTGGAGAAATAAATAATCTCAACATTTCTCCTTTGACGAAGTGAAATTAATGTTCAAAAGTGACCGGTATTCCATTGTTATCGCCAGTGTCGAATGTTGTCCAGTCAGTTCGTAAATTTCTTCCATCCTGTTGTTTCATATGCTTCAAAACCTGCCGCAATGGCGCTGATAATTTCGCTAAAAATAATTAACGAGTGGATTATATTTATGTCAATTTTACGAATTCCTACCCAAAAAAAAAATTAATCAGGGATTAAATGCAATGTTTTGACAAAAATGTTGTATACATGTACACATTTATTCGATTTTCAAATATATCACATGTTTCCGTCATTGTTGACTTGCATGATGATGATTATTATTATTATTATTATTATTATTATTATTATTATTATTATTATTATTATTATTATTATTATTATTATTATTATTATTATTATTATTATTATTATTATTATTATTATTATTATTATTATTATTATTATTATTATGAGCGAATGCCATATCATGTACAATTCCATTCAACTCGTAACCTACTTCTTAAACACCTTACAAAGAGAACAAATTAATACGACATACAATTGATAAACACTTCTGGTTCAAGTTGCCAAATACTGATAACTGATAGCGACAAACATAAACCGCAATGGACAATCGTTGAAAGTTACCAGTCCTTCAATGACCATGTATCTATAAATGCTACATAGTCGAAGGAATCATAGAATCACGACCTTCCGACTTTCCCACAGGTGGTAAACGCAGTGAAGACATCATTAGTTGCCATGACAACTCCATCTTCGCGGTTCCCTTGATTCGACGTCTCTGTCCGTGTGATC
Organism: Capitella teleta; assembly: GCA_000328365.1. Taxonomy (NCBI): domain Eukaryota; kingdom Metazoa; phylum Annelida; class Polychaeta; family Capitellidae; genus Capitella; species Capitella teleta. The sequence goes on from KB307685.1 coordinate 162,080, forward strand.
TACATCACCACAATCTTTTAATAACACCACGTGCGGGCCAATATACAACCATTTAACCTGATTTAGCCAAGCATCATTATTATTAGCCATAACCCTGGTTGCATACAACCTGCGGGTATTTCCCAACCACAGCGGACTAATACTGAATTTGTAACCCTCAAAGTATGTACATGCAACTGCAAATGTGAACAGCAACTGATTTAATCCAAACTGCCTACAATTGTCAATCTTCCTTCGTGCTTCTCACCTTATGAAAGTGTGAATGAACACCTCTCGGGGAGTTCCCCATGTGCGCGGCATATCCGTGCGTGTATTCCATGTAATTTCCTGTGTGTGGAGTTTTGATGTTCATGTCTGATTTTCCCGCGCTAAAAGTTGCGTACAGCACCCTCTTCCCTGTATGAATTAGGCACCCGACCCCTTCCCCATCGTTCCCCCTCCACCTGTCTGCCTCAATGAGGAAAAGTTGACGGGGCTCACACGGAGTGAGATGGGCGGGTGGAGGAGGAAAGGAGAGATGGGATTATATAGAACTAAGGAGAACAGGTATCTGTGGGGTTTGCATGGCGAGAGGATTCAGAGTACACGTGGAGGGTAACCATGGCAGCAAGCTGGTCCATTAGGGCGGTCGCTACTCACTTCTATGTCGTCTCATCGGAGTGCAGGGGCTGAAGACAAATGCTGCTACAATATGGATTCGTTTAATGATTGTTGGCGCCGGCTGAACAAAGAAGAAGCTATGGGATGTAATTGTCATTCCTCAGACCCATGCCCACCTGTTGTCGGCGCCCTCTCTTCTTACCCCATGCATGGAAGAGTAATCATAAGGCCAAAAATACAGCGGGGTTATATGATATATTGTATGTATACCTTCGTCTAATCCTTGAGGGGGGCTGGGGGGCTGTGCACCGCCGGTGGAAGAAGCGCCCCACTCCTCCGTCTTTTTAATCTTGCACCACTGTTTCCTTTGGCGACAGCGGCAAATTGTCTCATGTTTCATTATGCCGACTAAGTGTCACGAAGCTGGCGATGAGAAGGCCTGTTAGCCGATGCCACAGCAGCGAAAGAGGGAGAGAAAGAAAGCCGTAAACAGAGGCTTCATTAATCTGGAGGGCGTTGTCTGGTGGTCATAAATGCATGCAACAGAGATGCCTGTCTTGTAATGCTTCGTCCTATACCCCAAAAGGAGTATCTTTCCTTTAGAGGAACCCCAGGACCCCTCACCTGAATGCTGCCCTGCTTGCAAACGCGGCTTCCTTTGAGCATGCCGGGCCAGCGGACTTCAGGCAGCATTATCTTATTGAGCCACCGTTGACAAGGCCGTGATGGGATGGGGGAAGCAGGGACCGCGGAAGGGTTAAAGGCAAAGGGGTGGGGGCGGTGCTGGGGAGGGAGGGGGAGGGGTGGCTAGCGGTACACCCGGCACCACTTGCATGCAGTGGAGGACCGACTGCAAGTGTTGGCACTATACTGCTGCTGCTGCTTATCGAACAGAGGTACAGGCTCAGGTGGGTCCGTCTTTGCTTAGAATTGGTTAAGTCAACGATTGCATCTTCTACCTATACGAGGGCGGTACTCTCCGACTGATGTGGAACAGGAACTGTACGTGCATAGTTGCCAGTGGTTGAGCGCAGGGTGAAGATTAAATTTGCCTTTCTATGTAAGAGTGATTCAACCATTGCGCTGGTAACTCATCTCTCTCCTCATATAACTGCTCCTTATTCTTGACGCGGTCGTGGGTTGCATCCGGGTACATTATGTGCCGCATTTCTTTTATTTTGTGATATCAGGGGACCACGCTGACCGTCTGCTGAACCCCAAATCTTACGTCAATCCAATCGAGCGGAGGTCGACTCCTCTTGCTTCGTAGAACAGCCCACATCATATGTAACCTCTGTTTCCTTCAATCTTATTGGCCTCGGCCCAACGCACCTCTTATTCCCCAGCCGGCACGCTCCCTTGTGCCTCTACACGGACATGTCCCTTTTGTAAGTTTGCGTTTCTCAAAGTTCCAGTTGCGATTCGTGTGAAATTGAACATCAAGTTAATAAAATCTTCGTGGAAAACATGAAAGCTTGTTGTCAGTTGGATGAAGCTATATATTTATATGCAACTATATCGTATACAATCTCCCGTGTGCGCAGCCTCACAACTCGTATTAATCTATAATCAGAAGATGGCACGGCGCATACCTTATAAATCAAGTTTATTGCACCATATCTGACTAAGAAATGCACGAGTCTTTCTACAATACACTCAGAATGTTTTGTGCAGCATTACCTCATTCTTATAATTTATGCTCCCAGCATCCCCAACCAATCCCATGGTAGCCTCTGGCGCACATGTTCTTGAACACCCTCTAGCCATGGTCGTCTCTAAGATCGCGGTGCTGGGCGCCCCATCCGATCGACCCCCTCCGCCCTCTGCACCTGAAATCAATAGCGAGCATTAATTCCGTGGTATCTGCTGCCTACTCCGTTCCGCAGACGACATTCGGACGATAACAATCGCTCTCCGCTCTATGGCCGTCCCCATGGTTACCTTATCAGATGATAGGGTATTTCGTTTGTTGGTCGCAGGTTTCGCTGAAAACCACGCTTTTAATATCACGCACGTACAATTGCGCTCCAATTCTAACAAAATCATGTATATTTATGGCAATTTTTAAGGTGTTATTCCGACTTGTAATTAGCACCTTACGCGGGAGACGGATCCCGAACGTCGGTTTCCATGGTGACTTGTGCAAATTGCACCGCTACCAAATGACTTACGCAATTAGCTAAATCAAAGCAACACTGCGCATCTTGTTAGCATCGTATAATACATGCACACCCCCCTCTCTTCTCTAACCCATCCGCAAGTGATGCATGGCCCCTATACATACGACGCAAGCGGCGCATGGATTAAAATCGATAATTTCATATTGCTTTAAGCGCACTTCGCGGCCTGGTAACATACGGCGTGAGCAATCCTATGTGTAAATCGGAGAGTGTGCTTCCGAATCGATCATGTTCGTACAGTGCATGGTCCCCTGCATGCGTGATGTTATACTTGGTTGCTTTTCCCCCACGCACCCATCCCTTCATTAGGCCCTCTCGCAAACACTGTTGCCCTCAAACAGCGCCGCTTCCATGGTGCATTTCGAGGGCCCCCCGTCGCCACTGCCACTCGCCGAGGGGCCATGCCAAAGGTAGCCATCTAACCCCCGATCTCTGCTCCCTTCCTCCTACCGTTCGCTTCCCAATCGATACGACCTTTACCTTCCCTGTTTCCTTTAGCGACTTTTCGGCTAAAAGAGCTCGTTCAACAAATTGGCCGAACGATGCCCGCCTGCTTGACGCCGATGGGGAAGGAATCATGATGCGTTTACTGTCTTCCATTTGTTCGCTGAGGTGGTGGCATTAAATCACCTGCTCACATTCGTCATAATATCCTGAGACTCTTCTGGCATTAAAATCATCCATATATATCCCCAGGGTCCTGGGTACGCCAGTATATTATGGTGAATTCGCATGCATCTCTTGTTCATCCTCTAAAGCTTTCCTATACCAACAAAAGATCACCTCGATTAACTCAAGAGCATATTGCAGTAGCCCGTATGCAGCATCTGCCTTTTCCAACATGCACCGCAATAGAGGCACCTCGTTTGGCCTCGTTCGATCTCCACAGATCCGCGTTATGTAATCGTCGACCGCACCTGCGTGGGCCGCTGGCCCCCGTGCGGGCGATGTGATTAGGCGTCGGAGCGGCGGGCGCCCCTGCAAAGGTGCCGGCTTGCATTGAGAGGTGCATATGTCGCCCCTCTCAGCCTCCGCGGCATCGATCCACGAGACCCCATATGTGCACCGCGAGCTACGCGCCAGCTACCAGCATCTTATAGGCCAATACAAGCTCTCTTCTGCTTCATTTGCCTTTTGACTCCCGAGTTGCCTTCACTGCCAACTATGCAATAACCCGACAACTCCGGCTTCTTCCCAACTACCAGATATCCACTCCAGAAGCTCATTGATGGTTCAAATCGTGAGTTGTTTGTTATCATTTTTACTGTACTCTTTTGCAAAGTCCGCGTTTCATCTACTTGTACATGCCAGCTCACATTTGGTCGAGTTGCGGCTATTCATCTGACTGGCTTCAATCGTGGACGGTTAACATCAGCGTGTTTTAACCTTTAAACAGTTCATCATACTGTAGCCATTCATCCATATAGCTTTGCATTGGTATATTGCCGAATGCTACAATTCGAGCAGTGTACATGCGAGAGAAATCTCCATTGCACTCTAATCAGCATGCTCTGGCATCGTGTTAATAAAATCTGTAGTGGCTGGTTCCCGAGGATGAGGGAATTCGTGGTCGTCCACCTGTCCATTCTGTGAAATTCATACAAAACCCTTTGAGCAGCACTAAAGGGGGGGGGGAGGAGGCCTTTTATGCACCCGGGGCTTCCTCTGCCACCCCTTCCCCCTCCATTAACTTTGCGAGATAGCTGGTGTTAAAAGCAAGACAGCCTGCCTTCCACGTACGCGTCATTACTTCAGCGATCTCATCAGACGGGATAGGTAACGAGGGACACTGCCGTATCAGATCGCAGTCATTGGTGAGATCAGGTATACGCATGATGCACCCCTATGCGCCATTCTGTCAGCCCTCATATTATAAACATCCCCACCCCCTCTCGATTGGCCGGTCCCCCACCCCCCTCTCACCGTCCCTTCTGAAGATGCAACACCTGGTTGTCAGCGCTGACTCTCTGATCACTCGCCGTGCACACGCGATCGATGGTCCCGGGGCGAGGAACAGTGCGTGCGTACATGCAGCCACCGGATGGTACACGGTGCGCTTATTATAGGGGGGGGCACACCCCGTATGTTGACCACTGAATGGTCATCAGGGTGGGCCCTTCATACGCAGGCATGGTCAGCACGGCTGGGTAACGCGGGAGGTCAAACCAGGGTGTACAATGCACCGCGTCTGATACCAGCACATATATGTGAGCCTATCACCCCTGGAATACACCTTGTAGTATAGGTTCATCTCTGAAAAAAAGAACCCGATCGCATTATGCAGCGTTCACCATCTTTGTTCCTGTTCTTTTAGGACAGCATGTCGAGCATTGAGACATTGAGCGTCGCTCCTCCTTCCCTGAACCACGTCACAAGTCCCGCGAACTCGGATTCCTCGAAACGCCTCTCTCCCGACACGCCTCACATGGGTGAGTGTTCTGGAAGCGGCCTCCTCGCATGCTTCATGCCTTTGAACCTCCTTCTTCCACAGACGCCGCTGATATCCCGTCGATTAACATGCACGTTGAAACCAAATCCGCCGGCGTCACTCCTCTGGAAGCCCTCAACCCGCTGCACGTGGCCGCCGCTTCAGCCGAGCGCTATCATAACGGACTTCGGGAAGCGAACGTTATGATGGACGTCGGCAAAGGTCACCAGGAGAGAAAGCGCAGAGCCAGCAGCGATAGCATGGGGGTGAGTCATTTACGGATCCATGAATAATGTCAACGGTTTGACTTTCTATGAGGTGGCAGCATAGTACATAGGTTACAATTTCAATTTATCCTCTGTTTAAAATCTAAGACTGACAGTACAGTTTGTTATGGGCAAGGAATACATTATGATTTTGCTGAGTATGCCAAACACGATGCCACGCTTCCTGGATAGAATGTTGCTTGTTATTCGATCTGGCTGGGTGGTGTAGGGTGCAGACAGGCTGCAGGGTGATGCCCTAGCTGTCCCTCTTGGTTGCAGACCTCGCCTGATATATTATCTCCAGAGTCTCGACAGCAGTCCTTTATTTGCGGAGAGCGGTTGAACTGGCTGGCCTGTTGCCTGTTGTCCTGCATGGTGTCAAGGGGGTATACATGCAGTGGTGATGACATACAAAAGAAGTGTAGCATATATGAGGACATTTTCTTGACACTTTTCTAATTTGCTTCAGAGTTCAACAAAAGCGAGCGAAAGTGCAGCAGATGATGGCAAAGATGACGACGATGAAAATGATGACGAAGATGATGAGAAATTGCAAGCTCAGGATATTGACCCTGAAAGACTTAAAGCATTCAACGTGAGTCATTCTGCTTCTCTACCTCTGCTCTTTTCTTCTCAATCAGTTCAAATTTTATTTTATTTCGTTTTCACAGATGTTTGTTCGCCTGTTTGTTGATGAGAACCTCGACCGATCCGTTCCGATCTCAAAGCAGCCCAAAGATAAAGTGCAGGCCATCCTTGAAGCTTGTGACCGCCAGTTCCCAGAATTCCACAGCCGATCTCGGAAGCGAGTTCGCACATACTTGAAATCCTGCCGTCGCCTTCGACGCTCCAAGGAGTCGACCGGCTGGGATCAGATTCGGCCGACCCCCCCTCACCTGACCTCTGCTGCTGCGGAGACCATTCTGGCAATTGCGTGCGAAAATGAGAGCAGTAACGCCAAGCGAATGAGAATGGGGTTGGAGCCATTGCCTGTGAGCCAGTCAAGCACCCCTGTGAGTCCATACAAGTGAAACAAGAACGCATGAATCATTGTATTTTCTTTCGTTTCTCAGGCTAAAGTAGTCACAACTTCATCCAGCCCTGTTGTTCAGCCGTTAGCTGCCACCACAGCCGACTCTGTGTCTCCTGTCAGCGGCACCACAGCTAATCAAGCCTGCATCATTCCCTCGCAGGCAGCGGTGCTGAACGGCCAAGCCAAGACTGCTGGCCCAGAGTTCCACAGCAGCCGCAGCAGCATCCTCAGCAAGCAGTCGCTATTCCGACACCCACACGACCTGCCGTCACCATTCCTGCCTAATGGTAATGGTTTGTTGCGAGCTGGAAACATCAGCAGTGGGCAACCAGCACATCTCTCTCCTATCACTTCGTCATTCACTCATCCAACTTCCTCCTCACAGAATGGTAAAATAATTGTTGTGCGTTTTGCATGCAACACACAGAAAAAATAACATCAACATTATTCATGCCTTTCATTTCTAATTTCAATTCTACATCGAAAATTAAAGGACAATATGTATACTCTCACTGCTGGCTGTGCTCTCGTAACTTGTTCATTATACAACATCCACTTTCTTCTCTTCTTCGTTTTTATTTGTTGCTTTTTCTCCTCCAAATGTTTCTAGCATTCCCTTCAATATCCTCTCCTCCGCAGGCCCAACGGATCTGAGCATGAAGAAGTCGCTGACTGGTCCTTCAAAGCCACAACAACTCAACCAGACCGAGGTTTCCACCATCAAACAACTCATTGCTGGGTACCGTGAATCAGCAGCATTCTTGTATCGGTCAGCAGATGAATTGGAGCAGCTTCTTGTGCAGCAGAACTGACCATGTGATGCCTCCATAACTTGCCTCCTCTTCCTCCTCTTTCTCCTCCTCATTCCCTATAAGTATGAGGTCATCAGTATAAACGCCTTATTGAAACACAAACTGATTGTTCAGTATTTGGAACTCGTCCATATCTTTTAATCACTATTACCAAAGATGTTTGTTTGTTTGTTTGTTTGTTTGTTTGTTTGTTTGTGTGTGTGTGAGGGTATTTCACACGGTGTGTGATCTGGGTCTTGGATCAGTGTGGGTAACGGTCTTCTATATATTTCCCTATTCTTGCCAATCATGATGCTTTGGAATTTTTTTTTTATTCTTTTTTTTATTTTTTTTACAATGAAGTCACTACCAAAAAAATTTTCTCTAAAGGGAAAAATAATTTTTTTTTTTTTTTTTTTGGAGGAATATTTGCAAAATCTGTTTTCTGTTTTGATGATAAAAACTCATTAAAAATCAATAGAAAAGTTTTCCACTCAGAAAACATATTTTTATAATGCCTTAAAATTTGTATATAGTTATATGTACGCTGTTTATGAGCGTATTATTGTATAATTGGAATACTTGCTATCTATATATGGACTGAAGGTGCTGTATGATTATTTATTATTTTGGTAATTAATTGCTTATCTTTTCTTTTTTTCACACTCCACAGAGGAATTTGAAATTTTTATTCTTTTGCTGGATATAATTAACTCTAATATTCTGTTATTTTGCTAATTTATTCCGTTTATTTTTATAATTAAGAGTATAATTAATATTCTAGTCTCAATTAATTTATCTTAGTCATTTTGATTGTGTTCTCTATTTTTCTGTTATTGGTATATTTGTTCAATGGTTTCCTTGGAGGATAATAAGGATATTATTCATTTTATTTGATGTCAATTTTCTGTAGTCTGCTCGGTCATTAAATGCGAAAAAAAAAAAAAAAAGAGAAAAAAAATGATGATAAAATTAAATTCAGAATATTTCAATACATTATTTTATTTGTGTTACATGTTTCCCAGTGTATCATTTGTAAGTGCAATGATCTTTGGCTTTTGTCTTTACTAAGGCAATATAGTGATATACAAACGACATTCAACCAGCACAAAGTGCAAAACATTGAACCACTGAAGTGACGTAACTGTCGATCGTTGAGAGATTAGACCTATTCAAGTTTTTTGGTCCATTTTTAGTAGAATTGATTTTGAATTATTCTCGAAGCTGACATTTGCTTCAAAATCGGTCTGCATCTGCAAAAGCCAATACAATCGATAGGCTTACATATAGAAACAGTTTCGAATTTAATTGAGCTTCTAAGTATTGGTCCCAATGCATGTGCATGTACTTAAATGTGCATGTTCCTGCATAGGCTATATCTCAAATCCATTGCGCATGCGCTCGCGGGGAGTTATTGGATAGGCCGATAGGTGCTCACGTTCAATGTGGGAGCAACTATCACTGAATATCAGCGCTAAATAAAATTACCAAAAATAAACGTTTAATTTACCTCAAAAGGATAGGTTGGGAAAAGGACGCTTAATAAATCGAGATCCGAGTGAGTTCAAGTGAGATCAAGAACAATTAATTACAAAAACCGGTACAAAGATAAGTGCTCACTAAAGTACATGAATAGTGTTAGACGCTAGGTGACGTTCGAATGTCAAGATGATGCATCCCACATTAAATGAGATACAGAGTTAAAATAAAATAAATAAGATGATTTAAAATCAAACTGCTCAGGGCGAGTAAAGGAATTTTATATAAGAATACCATAACGGGAGAATCCACATGTAACATGAGGTCCACAGGATACCTTAATAAGTATATGCAAATTATAGAATTAATAACTGATTATTATCATTATACTCTCCTTTAAAAAGTTCATCTCGTTGCAAAAACTGCTCTATGCACAAACAACGCCATGTGTATTTTCTATTTGTCCTAAAATTACATAATTTGAAGTTAGAACCTTTCATTGTATGGATTGCATTAACAACATTGACTTGAAAAGTACACACAATACCATTGCATGCTTATATGAAACCGTTGATTTCAACGTTGAATGATAAAAAGTAATATAATAGTTTATTAATAAAAGTTGTTTACCAAGAATTATTAGGAGTAATGAATACTTCATATACATTGGACCAGGATAACAACAAACCATAAATAAATAAATAAATAAATAAATAAATAAATAAATAAATAAATAAATAAATAAATAAATAAATAAATAAATAAATAAATAAATAAATAAATAAATAAATAAATAAATAAATAAATAAATAAATAAATAAATAAATAAATAAATAAATAAATAAATAAATAAATAAATAAATAAATAAATAAATAAATAAATAAATAAATAAATAAATAAATAAACGAGCACATGTTAAGCTAAAATTCTTGCAGGTTGATTCTTCTTCTTCTTTTTTTCGTCTACACGGAAAAAGATAAATAGACAATTTTATGATGAAAAGGTTCGGTATAATTATTAAGGCTGTTATGTCGTCAGAAGGACAAGACGATCGAAACTTCAAGTTGAGCAATTTTAATCAGTGACTGCTCCGTATAAATACAGTTGATGAAAGTGAAATGCTCGCACAGATATCTACGAGGGTCGTTCGAAAAGTTATCGGCCAAACATAGAACGAGCAGAAACGTGAAATTTGGAGGCAAGATGGAGCAACTATTCACAAGATCACATAAAGTTTTATTATTTTCGTGGCGTTAATTGTTTTGGATCGAGAGCAGTTATACTGGTATCAGTATCAAAGCATCATTTCAGGTGCCAAACGTTTGATTTGTGGGCCTCATAACACTTTCTCGCAATATCTGATCGCTGTTTTTAATCGAGGACATTGCTTGTGTATCGAATTTGCTGTGATAAGAATTAAATTGAATTCTATCGACAACAAACTAAGTTAATGCAGAAATTGCGCTATAGACGTGCATGTATTACTGTATTTATGTATCCTGTATTTATGTATTACCTAATTAAGTACTGTTTGCAGTTCTGTTAAACTTACCGTTTTTCTTTTTCATATAAAATGTGCAAACACGAGTTTGTGAATAAAATGATATATATATTAAAAATACCCGTCAAAAGGTCGCGCAGTGATTTAAAATAATTATTCCGCCACCTATGTTAAATATTTGTGCTGTGTGGAAGAGACATATACTTCAAGCATCTACTGCTGCCTTGAAATTGTGTCTTACTGATAATTCAGTTTATTATATGTCACTATACATGTGCGTTTGAATGGATGTTTTAGAGTGACAAAAATTGACTGTACCTATATATTTATGCACAATTCTGGATCATTATATCACACTATTTTTAAAATTTGATAATATTTTGATAATTGGGTGATTCATCTAAATTCCGGCCCAAGACCATGCATGACGCTTACACCCCATCTGTCGAGTTGCTGCCCACATTAGGATGCATGTCGCTCTTTCTTCCGTCTCCAACTGATCGGCAGAATCATAACTCATTGCTGAACAGAACTCCGCCCCATTGTTGTAATGTCCACCTACAACGTTGCTGTGCCCACTGGAGATGACGCCGACGAATATCTGGGGTCAAAATTGTTCCTCTGAACAAGCTATGTTCTCGCAGGCGACGTTATGCAGTTTGCTTACTCACAGGCCTTCACGTGTTTGCCAACTGTAACAGCAACTGTTGCGAATGCTCGTGGAAACGATCTCGAAAATATTGTATCCGGACGTGCCCATCCCGCCGGACTGTCATCACGCGAGGCGCGAGGCCATCCAGTTCGCGGTCGATCCTTCCAGGATCCAGTTTCTGCCAACCTCAGTCATAGCTTTCGGATTGTCTTTTTGTAACACCCAAACAGTCGTGCAACGTAGTCCGTGGACCATTTACTTCAAACATCCCAAGGGCGCGCCCTCTCTGGGAGTCCGTCAATCTTGGCATATTGAATACAGGGATGGCAAATGAACCGTCTACAGTCGGACAATCCAAATGTCTAACTTTTGTTGTTCGAAATTGGCATGTTTTACCCCACATATTTCAATTCTGATTGAATGAAGCGTTGGAAACTGATTCTTGCTCATTTGTGCAACGAAAACTGTATGCTTCCATATGACCGCATTTTTGCTGGCAACTCGTGCACTTACGTTTTCTGTAATTTATTGAAATCTGAAAGCAGGTACCTTTTCTTTTGGATCTCAATTTAACAAGCAATTATGTAGACCATCCATTTTATTAACTCCCATAATCACCATCCTGGTCAAGTAACCGATTACTTTCATACAATTATCACAGTGGTCTGATCTTCATTTCCGTAAACTGCAAGGAATAGTAGTAACCTTTCCAGGCAGACCACTCAATACCATCAGCGTAGGAGGTGTGGTTTCCTTTCAATAGTTTCTTAATCAGTCATTAGTCTACAAAAACAATGACTGGAATTTCTTGTTCAATATGCTGACTTCTGCAATACACGAATCTTCCTAAACTGAATAATGAAGGTGTCATGAAATGTTCGGCTTCAAATGCTGTTGTTAAATTATATCAGCTGTTTTGGAATCTGACTCTCTCTGATTTAAGGATTTCCGCATCACATCGCATCATGAATTCCATATACATGTCTTTTGCACTGTTTTTACACTGTATCACGCAGTCAAATTAAACCTGGCATACAGTCAATCAATGTCTCTTCTTGTGTTTTGACTACAGCAGCTGTAAACAACATCATGTTTGATGCTTGTCGTGCATCTCGCTGGAAATACGAAGACATAAAACAGAGGAGATGACGATCATCGCGGTCTTTGCTTCCTTTTATTCACAGCGTCCAAAGCAGAAACAGGTTTGTGCGAACTATTTATTTTTTAATTCTTTCTGTGATTACAATTTCAATCATTTTCTCGAGAGTTTTTCCGAAGTATTCGAGCAGTTGTCTTAGCCATCTACAGTTACTGCACTTGTACGTGTAACTAGTATTGCGTGTACATGTGTCTGATACTAGGTTGCACTTCTTACCTTGAAATACGTGACATCAGGTCATGTCATCAACTTGCTTCGTGCCAAAGAAGGAATGGTTTAGTGAGACTGATCCTTGCATTTGTGGCATAGTCTCCCAATTCCTCATCGTCACCCTCATTCTGCAATCCAAACGCAGTGAAAGAGATCGAAACGTTGAAGTGAACATTTGGTTTTCGTTTGAATAGCACATAATCTAAATAGCAGATTATTTGGATGTCGATGTTTGTATCAATTTAAAATGAATGCGGGTGGAACTATAGATATGGAGATTAGCTTGTATATAAACAAGATGGGCCTATCTCCCCGTTGTGAATAATGGTCATAGCGGGTCGCCTTGCTGAACCACTCGCAGTTTTGCACGAATAATAAAATACACGTCTATCTGACTTAAATGTCATACTATAATGTGAGTATAAACACAGAAAAGGTAAAACCGTGCACAAATTTGCAAAACGATTTTTGGTTCGCCAAAACTGGAATCTGTGATAATCTAGCGAACGAATGGTAGAGTTTACATGGCAACGGGCGACACGTAAGAACTACTTTTCACGAGCGACATCGGATCTGTATATACAAGCTGATCTCCATATATCTATGGTTGGAACCACCATGAGCCCCTTAAGTTGCATTTTATGTTTTATCTGTATTGTAGAATGCTTGTCTTATTTAATTGTATTTCAATTGTGGTGTGGCTATTTTGTGGTTTATTGCATTCATATGATAATATATACAATGTCATGTTAGATTTCAAGTTGGTCAACATGAGACTGTCTGTGAGTATTCTGCCTTGCTTGATGCTTATCTGCACCGGGAATTCAATTGCTGATCCCTCCGCTGGGACAACCGGAAAAGAGGCTGCAAAACTGATCTCCGCGGAGCAGCTTAGTCGCCAAACGCTCGTAGACGCCATCAACAATCTTGCCACAGTAATAAGTGAGTAGAACAAAATGTAGAAGCACCCAATGCAGCCAGCTTGCATGTTTAGATGAATCCAAGTGTTGTTGCCAAAACCAAGAAAACGGGACGCCTCGGCCAATGAGTTGCAAAGAACTTCTGAGCAGAGGCGAAACCATGAGCGGAGTGTACTCCATCTACCCAAACACTTCCTGTGACGCAGCTCCTATCAGAGTGTATTGTGACATGGACACTGATGGCGGTGGCTGGCTGGTCAGTCCATGCAAGGGATGTTCTGTCCGTCCTAAGTGCATGGTCATCTTACAGGTATTTCAAAGACGACAGGATGGCCACAAAGACTTCTTTCTCGGCTGGGACAAATACTCGACCGGTTTTGGGGATCTGAACAGAGAGTTCTGGCTCGGTGAGCAGACGTTATGAGCTCTTGTTTGCAGTTCACAAGATTTGCTACATATACAGGCAACAGAAACCTGAATCTGCTGACCACGGGTCAGAGCAACGAGCTACGAGTGGACATGAGGGATGGCGACAACGAGGCCAGGTTTGCCAGATATGGCAATTTCCAGATGGGAACGGAAGTGGACAAATTCAAACTGACCATCGGTGGATACTCTGGCGACTCAGGTGAACTCCAACCTGACAATGATAAAAAGAAATTACCTTAATTGGAACCATTTCAGGTGACAGTTTATCTGGTCATAATGGCCATTGGTTCAGCACTGTTGACCAAGACAACGATGTTTACTATGCAAGCTGTGCCGCTCGCTTCAAAGGCGGATGGTGGTACAGCAAATGCCACTCATCAAACCTGAACGGTCTTTACTTGAATGGAAACCACACCTCCTACGCTGATGGTATTGAGTGGTCTGCCTGGAAAGGTTACTACTATTCCTTGCAGTTTACGGAAATGAAGATCAGACCACTGTGATAATTGTATGCAAGTAATCGGTTACTTGACCAGGATGGTGATTATGGGAGTTAATAAAATGGATGGTCTACATATTTGCTTGTTATATATGTCTGCCTCACACTTTGTATTTATTCTTTGCTATGTTATATCTTCAGCCCTTCCCAATAAAAGTATTCATAGAGGATATTCATGTAAACCGAATATGGCCGATATATCTTTGAACTGGAGTTACATTAGGTTTAGATTGCTTTTATTTTTCCCTGTGCAAACACATTTCTGGTTTTATAATTCTACCATAATACTATAGTCTTCGGTGCTTCATACTATGATATGTATTATTGAGATGCTCTTTACTTTTACTTTTGGAATGATTTGACGAAATCTGAGTGGTCTTTACTTGCATGGACTCCATATTTTCTATGCGGATGGCATTGAGTGGCATTCCTTGAAAGGTCACTAGAATGTACTATTCTTTGCTGTTTATACAAATGAAAACCAGACCGATATGAACATTTGATAGAGGGATATCCTTTCACATACTATTGTATATAAATAATAATTTGCATAAATGATAATTTGCTATCAAAGCTGAATGATAAAAGTACCATATGTGAGATGGGCGTAGTTGGATGGCGTAAGCGACCTCCATGGAACCGAGCGCTTCCGGTGGATTTTCTCTCGGTCGGTTTTTCCTGAAGGTCATGAGCGAATGTTAGATTGGTATTTGATGGAAAGGTAGACTTACCTCTTCATGTAAACCGCGGCTAAAGAGAGACTTACCTTTCCATGTAAACATACTACTGAAAATCAACAAACCTGCAAGAAATTTAGATTGGCATAAACTATGCTCGTTGTGCACGGAGCATGTGCTTGGGCAGAAGGGTAGATATGCTCATTATGCACGGAGGGTGTACTGAGACAGGAGCGTCTACAGGTATGGTCGTTATGCACGTGCTGGGACATCAGCGTAGATATGCTTGTTGCAATATAACAAAACTTTGCAGAGCATGAGCTTAAAATCTGAGCTGGAAGAAAAAATAACGCATAGTTCCTTCTACAGGGTGTTTCATAAGTCCATTAACAGTATATGGGGATTTTTGATGTTACGTATAAAGTTTAAAAAAAAAAAAAAAAAAAAAGAAAAAAAAAAAAGAGTTTTTTTCCCCCTCAAAAAACGGCGATATGTAACCCAAAATGATTATCATTCATAGTTACAGTAGCCTCTTATCCAAACTAACATGCATTTTATTTTAGCTTCGACGATTCAACGCTGCATTGTAATGCGCTCTATTAATATTTCTATCAAAATAATTGGAACCATTCGGCTTCAAATCACTCGAGGAGCTGTATTTATCACACCTAATTTCGCTTAAATAACCAATTATTTATAAACAATGTTGTGGTTTGATGTCACAAGATGTTATAACTTTTTAAAATAGTAAACATTGGCAAAAAGGTGCTCAATATTTTGTTTCCGAGAAGTAAATATTTTTATTATTCAACGTCGAACCCAAGAGTTTTAGATAAGCTTTTAATGTAATAATGCTTTTATAATGCTTTAATTTAATACATACAATGAAATGAATGAATGAATGATTTTTTTAACGGCACTCTGATCGGAGTATACATGGAAAATACAAATAATGTCGTTTTGGTAAGAATCAACCGTGAGCCTTTCAACCCTCATGCAATATATGTTTGCATATTGAGCATTCGCCGCATACAACAAATGCTTGACTCAAGTTGTTGATGAATTCGCGCCTGAAACAACCATCGAGGTGACCAAAAGAACTGATATCCCATGGTACAACGCAGAGCTACGTCATCTAAAGACTGAGTGCAGGCGCTTAGAAAGGAAATGGCGACGCACACAGCTGAAAATCGACCAGGAGATCTATCGAAACAAATGCCGGTGTCTGCGGAGACTTCGAGACCGCACTAAAATGACCTATATATCATCAAAGCTACAGAATGCCACTTCCATCAAAGACACGTACAACATCTTGAATCAGCTCCTGCACAAACAGTCCTCCTCACCACTCCCACGGCATGACGACGAAATCGAACTGGCAGAAACGTTTTCCAGTTTTTTCAATGAAAAGATCGAACGTGTGAGAAGTGCGATTAGTGCTCATCCTGATCCTAATGTTACAATCGAACATCATTTGAGCACTGAAATCACTCCTCTGACCTCTTTCCGTCCAGTTTCGCGGGACTGGATCTCTAAGACGTTATCTTCCACAACCCCCAAGTCCTGCAATCTAGACCCGATTCCAACGGCACTGCTCAGGAAGTGCCCATCAGCTGTGCCCCTGCTTTGCTTCACAATCAACTGGTCTCTCACGAATTCCACCATGCCAGACAGCCACAAGACCGCTCACGTGCGACAGCCCTCAAATGGTTTGAATCGTACCTCACAAACAGGAAACAGCTTGTGGCAATCGGCAGCCAAACATCGGATACAAAGAATCTTGTGTACGGAGTTCCACAAGGCTCCGTGTTGGGGCCCATCCTCTTCACGATGTACACCCGCCCTCTCAGTAACATCATCTCGAACTGTGGCATGAACCACCACCTCTACGCTGATGACACCCAGCTGTACATTGCAGTCAACGTTCGCTCGCCAACATCAGTGTCTTCAGTGAAAGAAAGCATCCAGGAATGCAGCAACCAAGTTCACCGTTGGATGACTGTCAACTTTCTCAAAGTCAATGAAGAGAAAACAGAGGTACTTGTCATCACGAAACCCTCGCTGACTGAGATCGCACCCTCTTCATTCAACATCATCGGAGAGACAATCACATCTAGTGCATCAGTCAGGAATCTTGGAGTCATGCTCGATAACAAATTAAACAGGGCCGATCAAGTGAGAAACATCTGCCAAAAGTCATTTTTCCATCTCCACATGATTTGTAAGATCCGAAATTTCATCACTGAAGACGCCGCTCGACAACTTGTTCACGCCAATGTTATGAGCTACATTGACTACTGTATCGCTTTGCTAGTAGGATCTCCATCTTACCTGATCGACAGACTCCAGCACATACAGATCTGTGCAGCCCGCCTAGTGAAATGTGCAGATAGACACTCCCCATCCCTCCCTCTGCTGAAAGAACTACATTGGCTACCCATTAAGTTTCGAATCATGTTCAAAATTAATGTCATTACTTTTAAAGCCCTGTGTGGCTTAGCACCACCATATATCTGCTCCCTCATCAATGTTTACACACCTGCTCGCTCCCTTCGATCATCAAACTTCACATTGTTGTCTGTACCTAAATTTCATCTTCAATCATATGGCTACCGAACATTCGTCCATCAAGCACCCATCCTTTGGAACCGATTACCTTCCAACCTACAGAACCAGCAATCGCTTGATGCTTTTAAAGCCCAACTTAAGACTTACTCTTTAACATTGCTTTTTCTAGTATTTTATGGTTTTCCATTTTACCTCTGTTTGTACAGCGCATTTGAATGTTCTTTGATATTGCTGAAAATGCGTTTTAAATGAAATGAAATGAAATGAAATGAAATATGTTGTACCTTAAGGTCCCTTGTTGTACACATAGGATTCAATGTGGTGTCCCTTAGCCTATAATTATCAAACCCTGATAACTTGAACATCGAATCAAAAGCTGCGTCATGAGGACGAGAATCGTGGACTGTAAAAGACACCATAAACCGAACGGAAGCACCCGACATATAATTACGAAACACGGTAATAATCTTTATTTTAAGGTGTAAAAAATGAATCTACATTGCATGATGACGAGGACTTTCATACAAACGACCCGATTTCGATGTGCTGTTGAATGACGGTGTTTGCGAGCATCTCCTTCCGTATATTATTTCATGCTTTGGACAAGAAAGATTCGGCGAAGGTTGTGGAAATGTAGGGTAATCATTGACAACATGAGAGTCTTTAAACACCATTGGGTAGTCCATGTGAGATGGGCGTAGTTGGGTAGCGTAAGCGACCTCCATGGAACCGAGCGCTTCCGGTGGATTTTCTCTCGGTCGGTTTTTCCTGAAGGTCATGAGAGAATGTTAGATTGGTATTTGATGGAAAGGTAGACTTACCTCTTCATGTAAACCGCGGCTAAAGAGAGAAGCAGACCGCCGATGAATACGCCGAGTGCCACTCCGATGGCGACCACTATGAGGATTTCTGTGGAATTGAGGTCAGGTCCATTGAAGAAGTTCGAAAGTGCAGGGGCGGGGGGGGGGGAGGGATCCAAAATTTCATAATATTTAAAATCCACTCACTGTATGGGAATTCTTGCTTCAAATCGCTATTCGTCCCCTTTTGCGAGCGTGAGTTCTCTGTAAATTGAAGAATTAGGTTGAATATCTAACATATATGACACGCCAGATTAGGATATGCTATGCATCATAACTAATTATATCGTGAGTACTTTCTCATTTTACAATGATAGTAAAATTAATATGCACCATCCACCAACCAAGATCATATATGTAGGCCTACATATATGCCATATTTCAATAATAAAATAAATTATGATTTCACATTGTGGGCATTCAGCATTGTGGAGATAATAAACATTATGAGTTTACGAGATATTTTGCATATACATGCTAGGGGATTGCTCCGAGTAGTCAAATAATAAAACAATATTCATCTTTAAGCTACATGCATGTACGTATAGTAAATTAGTAATTCATTTTTTTTTTATTTTTTTTTTTTGACAATAAGGCGTTTTTCTCACATATTCTCCACAGATAATTCTCACAAATGAATGAAATAAACATAGCATTTCCATCCCTGTCGTGGAGAACGGAAATTCATGACGTCATATTAGGCAATCGATGAATGGCATAAGCACGGGGGGAGATGGAAGTAGGCGACTCCTCAGAGAGCGCTTTGGGCAAAGCACGGTCTACGCCTCTGATCTTACAAGAATCGTGTCGAAGACAATGGAAATCAGTTTCCTATCAGTTTCCTTGCGGCTGAAAAGCTCCACTTTAAGATAAAGAATGTTGTAAAAAAATAGTCACCCACTCAAACTGAGGCACTAATTACTCAATCATTAAAAAAAAAAATAAAAAAAAAAAAAAATAGAAATAGAAATAAAAAATTATATATTAATCAGCTTAATCAAGCAAGTATGGTGTGAAACTCACGTACGCAATTTTTTAATCACAAGATTAAAAATATATATACCGGTACTACATTATACAGAGTGGGCCAAAAGTATCTACTCCATGTTAAAAACAAAACTTTAAAATTGGCTAAAATTCATCAATTATTCAAAAACAAAAATAATTGCTTGGTAAGGATTGACTATCTTATTCTGTGCCCATTTATGCAAAGAAATCAAATAAAAAGTAAAAAATTGAATGAGGGAAGATCATTTAAACGCGAGTGGTGAGTGATTGCAAAAGGAGCAAAATCAGATGAGCCCCTTAACGAGCATTAATTGCATCATGGGGTTTTACAGCTCCACCCAAACCATTCGGATGATACGGGCGCCAGAACAGAAGGCCCGGAACCGGGGTTTCCCCCAACTCTTATCGATAAATCCCTAGGGTTCTTTATCATGCATACCTCCATAGACAGTAGTACACAGCGCCCGGCCTTGTTACGCAGTCACAATCATTACGCCCGTGGCTTGATCGGATCTCGAACCCGGGACCTCGACCCCCATAATATTATTATCTTATATATTAATAAAAAGTTGTCACATGGGTCTGGATTGTAAATTTATTATGCGAATTTGTGACTAGGGGGTGAAATTCTCACCTATGTTGGTGCAGTTGCCGGCCTCGCCTGCCCATTCAGTCCCTGTACACGTCAGATACCACGTGTCGTGCGAACTGTTGCATCGAATCTCCACCATATTTTTGTCCAATCGAATCCATCCTCCTTGTGGAGCCCTTGGAACGGGACAACCGATGGCTGCAATGAGATCATCGCGTGAAAAGTGTGCTTAATACTGAATTGTATATTATTATTGGTACTGCATGTATACTCATTTCACAGAAGAATACGAGGGAAAAATTCTACATACCAGTCAATGAGTCTGACCAGCATTGCCCTACACCTGACGCTTAGATTATGTTTTATTTTTGAACACCCGGTATGCAAATGTAATCATTGTGGTATAATCAGCATTAATCACGGTCAAGCGGCGTCGACCAATCATCTCTGTCTGACAGTAGTCACTATTTCCACGTATGCGCACTCCGATTGAGAATATTTCGCAATGACATCGATCACTCTTGCGGTGACCTCGTAAAGACCTTTTTATTGGTCCAATTTGTAATCGTGGAAGTAAAATGGTGATTACAGCATACGGGTGATACCCATAAGCAAACTTATGCGTATCATAAAAGTCATGTGTCACAAGATATCACATATGAGATTAACAAAAAATATTGTTAATATTAATTGTGATTGAAAATTTAAAATGGATGATTCATGGAAGAGAAGACTCTATATTATCCGACCCTTTGATTTAATCAACATAAACTCGGGAATTGAATTATGACTTAAGCACTTTATACATACAATTTCATATACAGCTGATCCTCAAAATAGATAACATTTCACAAAATTGCTAAACAAGTCAATCAATCATTTTCTGCGCTACAAGAAGAATATGATATAAGAAGACAAAACCAATTGCAATGCGCTGCTCAGTGATCTCTCTGCCTCATCAACAGCAAAGCTTCCGCGTATACAGCCTACATGAATCGTCTCGCAAACCAGAGATTCCCAATATATAACCCCCATCCTACCACGTGATTTACACCGGTTGTCAATTGTTAAACGAATCGAGTTGAATTAAAATTGCACTCCCGGTGTTTGAATGCATAAAAACGTAGCCTGGTCCATGTTTATGCTCCAAGTCGAGCGCTAAGATCGGCCTCCACTTGTATGCTCATCACTCCATGGCACACCAGCAACATTCATCGTCGCGCGTTTAGTGTTTGTGGCCCACTTTTATAGAATTCACATCCAGTGACATTCGACGTGAAAACAATAAATATTTTTAACAATTAGAA
>KB307721.1:5103-47916 GCA_000328365.1 Capitella teleta
GCCAACAAATGTGCGAGCTGCGCGGGAACATTGAAATCGCCGCCAAAGTCGAGCAACCATCCAAGGGAATGGCCGTCCCAGCCGTGGACTCGGATACACGTCGACTTCATGGGGCCATGGCATGGAAAAATGTTCCTTGTAATGGCTGATGCCTACTCAAAATGGCCAGAAGCTTTCCTCATGTCATCCACAAGCACGACTGCAATCATTCAAGTCCTACGCAGCGTCTTTGCTAGGAATGGGCTGCCGATCACACTCGTATCGGACAACGGCCCACAGTTCTCGAGTGAAGAATTCGCGCAATTCATGCAGAGAAACGGCATCCGGCACAAGACATGTGCGCCCTACTTTCCGGCGACAAACGGTCTGGCGGAACGCTTTGTACAGACCCTGAAGAACGCCCTCCGGGGAATGGAGGGTGAGAAGAAGAGCCTGGAGGAGAAGCTTGTTAAGATTACGTGGATGCTTCTAACTACTTCACACGATGTTTCATTATAGCATATGTAATTATGATTATATAAACTCTGCCTATGTATGTGGACTTGGAGCAGAGCGTACACGGGATTGCTTCCATCTCTCAACAAGTAATTAGCGGACAAGGAGCGGTCAGCAGACCAGGATGCAATTGGTGGACAATGTGGGTCAGCAGTTGGCCGTGAAGCGATAAACGGGAAGCAAAGGCGACCATCCCTGTCAGTTAGCAAATACTTGGAAGGCACCAAAATAACTGCACTGTCCATTAGAAACGCTGGCTGCCGTACAACTACGATTCTAGTATATAAGACGAATATATTTTCCATGAACACGACACACCACACATCTCTCTCTCACGTGCTTCTACAAAGACCACTTACTTGGAACCTTTTTTTTTATTTTGAGTACTTTAGACTATTTTATTGAAGGTAAATTAAAGCCAATATGAAGTGATTGGTTGAGTCTTCGTTATTACGAGCTTGGAGCTTACCATCCAACTAGTGCATAATTGACGTAGCCCTGGAGTCACTACGTCAAAGCTCGCAGAAATACTGATGAGCTACCGAGCTGCACCCCACGCAACGACATCGCGCCCTCCGGCGGGACTGTTTCTTGGAAGACCGCTGCGAACCAGGCTTGACCTGATGAAAGCAAACCTTCGCGCATTGGTGGAGGAGAAGCAAGAGATTCACAGGAAGCAACCAGCCCTACCGGATCGTACTCTGGTGACCGGTGACCCTGTGCTCGCAAGACATTATCGCAGTACCGATCACAAGTGGCGCAAGGCAAAGGTCCTCCGACCATTGGGAACACGCCTGTACAGGGTTGAAACGGAGGATGGGAAGATATGGAAACGGCACGTGGACCAAGTTCGTTCGCGACGTTCCCCGCGCTATCTCAAGGATTATGTTCGCATGTGAAGGTTCCAAAAGCAGTGTTGTTGTGCTTGGCGCATATGATCGCCTATGTGTCGCGCGCTTGTGCCTCTCATGAGGAGGGGAGAAGATGTCACGACACCGGTGTCCAGATTGTGGGGCCCAATGACGCCTCACCTCATTTGCATGTTTCTTGTAAATAAATTCAGTTTTGTAGTTGCGGCCCATGTGTTGACTGCGTCGTCCCTTCACTCTCTCAGGATACATTACAAACTCACATGTTTTATTTATGACAAATCATTTGTGAATAATTATGAGATAATTTTTAAAATATCATTCAATGACATAACTCCGCGTCCGCGGGTGTGAATTTCACTGCATCGTTATTGTTTCAATATGATGACATAATCCTCTGCAGGTGATTCGAGTCCGGTTGCTGTCTCGTCGCCTGATGTGCAAAGCAGAACGCCCAGACGGCGGCGAATCGAAACTCTCATCTCAGACTCATGTGTGATTGAAGCTCCAAAGGACATCGCCGATCTCATCATGGATAAAATCGACGCTGGACTACTCTGCATCCAGCCTGCAAATGCGGTCAGTATTGTACACAACATAATGTTTCAGAATTTTCAGCATTATTTAATACGGTTTAAATGTATTCATAGGCATGACCTGCTTAACATTCATGTGTTTTATTCACAAATCTTTGAAATATGTCTGTTACATTAGGGGTGCTATATATAATAATAACCATTTTCGAATTCACGCGTTGCTTGAATTTAAGGTCTTGTGTTGTCTTAATAAATTATCTAATTTTACAATTTTAGTTGGAGAATGCAGTTAGAACACAATACAATAATAACGACATCAGCTTTAAGCTATAAACAGCTATTGCCCAAGTTTGATTTATTCAAGATTATTATTATATTAGGTTGTTAATTCACTCCAAACATTCTTGGTTAAATGGAAATTTTATGCAAGCAATGGAGACCTAGGGAGCTATCCGGCTCAGAATGCCCGGTCGCAGGATCAATTCAATTGTTTGGTCGCAGGAAGTGGCCCCAATCCTGCTGGTTTTGGTCGGACTCGTAACGCAAGGAAGGCATGAGGTTTGTCGCGGATTTGCTTGGTGTGTTCCTCTGGGACATTGCACGCACTGCGTGCCGTTGGAAGGAAGATGGGTACCCGCTGGACACTCAACTGTAATAGATAATAGATTGATTGGGAGGAAATATCACCATGGATACCTTACCACAAACGTGGTCACGCTTCATCATTCCAGATGGACATTGTGTTTGGGTTGGGTGAATGTGCACTGCTTGTGAGCGAGTCAGGTTCACACCAGCGACAGTTATCACTGGAGCCTGATTTAAAGGTCTGCTCACTAAAGCGTTGCCATGGATACTTTCGGAGGTCGGTTGTTTCAAGATGTCTTGTACTTGGTTTGCAGCCAAGAGCAAAGACCCCTTGGCTTGCTGTATCGTGGTGTTCTCACAATTGCGCAAGCAGTCATTGTTGATGTGATTCTCGCATAGGTTTGCACATTTTGTAGTAGAGGCTTCCATGGTCTTCATCACAAATTTGATGACCATTCCAGATCCGATCGACCTTCTCTTACGATAACCTTCGTCTGTTACGTCTCCGCAGTAAATTTTACCGTCGCTAATGTCACACGTATTTGTTCCATTGGCGACGCAGATATTTCTTGACCGTAGATCAGACAAAAAATTATCAATAATCTCTTTTTTTTCAGCTTCGGTCAAAGCATTGCATAGATCGGTGAAGTAGGAAACTTCAACTTCAAAAAAGGTGTCTGGAAACCAAGCGGCTGCACATGTCAAAGAACAATATACTGTCAATACTATTCCATTTTCTTTCGCCCTTACCCGCGCAGTAGAATTCGTCCTCATTTAAAGTGCTTGTCCACGTCCAATTTGTGCTTTGACCACACATCTCATTGGAGCCTGGTGCTGTCCCGATATGCTCATAACCGGCATTACATTTGACCTGGCATCGAGCGGTGTTGGTGCTTAATTCCTGGACGCATGCAACGCCGCCGTTTTCAGGGGCTTCCAGATCAGGGCAAGAGTTCTTCTCTGAAAATAGACAAATCATGGAAGAAACACCAAACTGAAGCTTACGGCTTACCAAGACAGGATTTCGAGTCGTTTGCGTTCTGAACGTATCCTGGAATAGTGCAAGTGCACCTGTAGCTACCTGGTGTATTGACACATGTCTGTTCGCACCCATGTTCATTGATACACTCATCGGTATCTGTTGCAGAGAAGTTTATTTTTTGATTAAATTCAATGAAGTTTTATTGTGCACCAACAAAAGAAAATACAGGTTTTAAATAATACATGTAACAGAGGATGAACATATAAATGGGTCGAAAAAGGGCAGAACCCAAGGGGAGTATGGACTCTAAAAACTGATCATTAGATCATCGATAGAGATAGCTACAAACCATTGCATGGGCCACCCGCATGTCCATGGTATCCTGCATTGCAGCGACAACCCTGGAGGCTATTCCCGGTGCCTAATGTGGAGCTGTGATCAGGGCATAGAGTGCAACTTGAGTTGTTGGCCTTGTAAGTGTTCATGGGACAGGCTGCAATAAGAATTGAATTGAAAATTGAAAATTGATTTTTTGTATTGCTGAGGTCAGCAGTAATGTACAAAACAAAAATAATCAGTAACATAAAACAATCTGCGAAATGCTTATGTATTATAAAAGTGACTAAACATGAAAAACATTGCATGAGTAGCCATATGACAGTTTCATATATAGATGCACTACATATTGGCCATACCTCTGCATGCCAGATCAGATCCTGCCCACGACCCACCAGGAAGACATTTGCGGAATTCGTTACCATCTGACACCATGTACCCATCGTTGCACTCAATCTCGCAAACGGAGTTGATTTTGCGACTGCATGATGTTGCATGGGCATTCACAGGTGGAGGCAAATTGGGGCACAGGATTTCTGAAAACATGCAAAATGAGTGCTATAGATTGCAATCGTGCTCTGTACGTACCTTGGCATGGACCTCCATCTGGTCCGTGGAATCCCTCGTTACAGGTACAATGTTGTTTCGAAGTACTTGCACTTGTAATTGTATGTGTGTTTGGCGGACAATTGGAACAGGTGGAAGAATTGGACAATCCGAGTTTATATGAATTTTTAGGACACGCTATGACATATACGTACAAAACGGCATCTGATAAGCTTCAATATCGTTGTATGTGTCAATCAAATACCCAAACAGGAACCTTTGCGTCCACTCCATCTCCCAGAGCTCAAGCAGGTCATATGGGAAGACTCAGATAGTTTGTAACCTGGTCGACATTTGAATTGGACTTTGTTGCTCAAAGTGAAATTGTTTCCTTCCATCTCGCCATTGGTCACAATTCCAGGATTACCGCAGTTAACGGCTTTTTAAAAGAACTGATTTGAAAAGTCTGTTTTAATTCATGCACTCTCCACTCACGCAAACACGAGGGTAAGGAGCCGCTCCAGAAGCCGGTTACTGTATTTCCCGAACATGTCCTGCTTCTTGATCCACCTGTTAGACGGAAGCCTCGCCGACACCTGAACCAGACTACAGTCCCATAGGGAACCATTCTGAAGAAGAACGGTTGGGTGTATCCTTGAGGCGGAGCGGCCGGTGCTATACACTTTATAGCTGAAATAATACAACGCTCGTGTAATTACCTGTTTAAAAAAAAAGAGAGATATTATTTCACTCACCTTCACATGAAAACGGAGAACCGCTCCATTGGCCATTAGCCAGGCACTCGCGGCTTGAACTGCCTTGTGCAACATGGCCAGTATCGCAGCTGTATGTGGCGATACTTTGGTAGGTTCTTCTAGGTATATTCGCAGTTCCATTGCTTGGGGTTGTCAGGGCAGGGCACTCAACAACTACACGCATCGAAAACATATAAGGCACCGACTTTCATTTGCCATGTCAACTTACTTTGGCACTTGGGCTTGGCATGGTCCCAATCACCATTTGCACCACACGTTAAGGTGACTTCTCCAATCAACACGTATCCCGTGTTGCACTTGAACAAAACGCTTCTACCAAACTCATAGCTAGAACCGTGCAGTGTACCGTATGCAGGCGCTCCAGGGTTTCCACAGCTCTTGACTAAAACTTGCGTTACTTTGTACACATTTCTTCAAAATGACTTACTCTGACAGATTGGCAAAAATCCACTCCACTGTCCGTTGCTCTGACAATTTCTCGTTCTTGAGCCTTGAAGGGTGTAACCAGTTTGACAGCTGTACGTCACCGTTACGCCAGTGGAATATTCTGACTGAGCAGGGCTGACCTCTCCTTTACTTATGGCACCAGGAAAGCTGCATGTTCTGTAATAAATAACAGACTCTGAGGTGTGATTTATTGGTGATCAGAATGAACGGTCTAGTGACAAAGACGTTAGGGACTTGACAGCACGTAATGCAGATATTAATGAGATATCTGAGGATGCAATGTAAACAATATACGGCGACATGATCACCTAATGTTCATGAGGAGTGCATGCCAGCTCCAACACATCGTCACATCCTCGTATTGCTATTATGGTCAAGTAAAATTTTTATAAGCCTCATAACAGTTTTCCGTGGGAATTAAGGGCATTCGTGGATGTTTAACGAAACGCTTTCACCGATAGAGCAGGAACTGATGAGTTACATGCCGTCTGGTAAACTTCGTTCCATGCACCACACCCTTTTGGACTGAAATGGGTTAGCAGCTGCGGATTTCTCGTTAAATATATTACCCATAAATCGGATACCCGATCGAACTTACCTTGCAGTCACAGATCCAGGAAGCAGCAGGAAGAAAAACAGAGAGAGTCTGCAGAGCTCCATTGTTCAACAAACAATCGCATGCAGTATATTTGTCTCAAGTGTGCCTCTTTCTCCTCTTAAATGTTTTTCAGTGCGACGTCAATCCTCTTTTTCCATCAGACGCGGTCTCCGGAAATTACTATAGTATTTTGCAAGCAGGAAGTTGTATACAAGAACTCAAAGTCCACCTCATTTTAGAAAGATCCGCCTCTAAAGACGTAATCATATTATGCTGAGCTTAAATGATACACATCTAGATCCATAGCTTTCATCAGCTTGACTTGTGCGATACTATAATATTGCATGACTGACCAAGGACTCTCAGACGATAATTGATCGGTACGAGTGCGTTATGAATTCACGTCGTCTCTGTCCCATAAGCGTTTCCAGTTAAGCTAAGCGGATTCATTCGCTGATGCTGACAGCCATTAATAACGCCATGAACATGCAGATCCAGAAGACTACACGAATCGCAGGCTTTCAATACCCGAAATAATTATTCGATAGAGGAACGCCACGGGCCAAGTGCCACGTGTTAAATCACATGAACTCAGACAACCCAGTATTTGATTGATGTTGTTCTGTTCGACCTCAGTCTGGGAAATTTTGAAGATAATTATATCCGGTTTCAAGGACTGAATTTTCAAGAGGAGCGAATGGTTGAATGACCCACTTTTGCTCATTAAGGCCTCTCTGTCTGAATGTTGAGTGCTGTCGCTTGAAATCCCAGTGGGTGGGGGTGCCACTCGTGCTCCACGCTGTTTATGTTCCAAGCGAGATGATTAGAATCGTGTATAATGCGCACTCAGAGCTTGTCATTGTATACAAATAAAAAAAATCTTCATTCACCTTGCTATTTCTTCTTGTGCTATAATTATGCATTATAATTACATGTAATTGCATTCAAGTATTGGGAAGTCAGCGTTCTGCGCAGTGCGCACTGTACGATATATAAAAACATTAAGGTGAATTACGAGAACTGGTTTTTTTTTCTCTCTTTCTCTTTTTGGATGAGCATAAGAACATAATTATGAGGTTTCACTACATTTTAGTTCTTTACAAAACAATCATATAATTAATTATGTTAAGGCATTGAATCTTCCATGTACGATTCCACAAATGTTGAAATCCACAATGTGGGTACTTTATGTTCGTATATCCTTCTAACTCACTGCCCTAAGCCCACTTTAAGCGGAGAGTTCTGATCGGGGCAGTGCGTGTGCGTGGCAAAGTTCACTGAGGTAATAACTATAAGGGGCGTTAAGGCAATGGGTGGCCTCAATTTATGGGTAATCGAGAATATTTTGTGGCCATTTCGCTGCCGGGCAGGAAGCCAATGAGGTTCGCATATTATCGGAGTGGTGTGCGTGCATTTTAAGATAATGAATTTTAATCGATTTCGACATTTTGCACAGCACGTGCTTTGCTTGGAAATTAGGAATGAATGAAATATAAACATTACATATACAGGGAGTTTCAAAAGTATATTTACTAGTAATGAAGATTTTTCAAACATGCGTAAAGTGTTACAAAAATACTCTTTTCTCTAAAACCGCACTATGTACCTAAATATAATTATCATTTATAGTTACAGTAACCTCTTACCTTGACAATATATCATATTCAGTTGGTTTAAGAACTCACCATGGCATCGACATCGACCTCATCCTCATCAAGCTCTAGCCCTTTTTTTTAGTTTTTTTTTTCATGTATATTTTATATTTTCATAATCATTCTTGTTACCTTGGTATTATCTAGCCGTGACATGTTCACCACATACCTTTATGCTATCACCTAGCCATGATCCATCTGTTTGATAAAATCACTTCCTCTACCTCATAAATCACTATTTTCACAATATATACGTCATACCACCTATCATTAGTACTGCAATTTTAATTTTCAACTATATGTTTCACTATGTGTCCTTTGATCTTATATTCATTTATATTCATGAAATATTTTCACTTAACGCCAGCCTTTTAGTTCAATTAAATACTTGTTTTGTGTTAGTTGTATTATAGATCACAGAGTGCCGACCCTGACTCCGCGGTCACGTATGAAGAGAAAGTAACAGAAATCTAGCAAGTTCATGCAGCATTGAGTCTCCTCGCCTTCAGAATTAGTGTTCAAAGTGCGCGTATCACTTAAAATTTACATTCCAGCTTACACTCAACTTGATTGAAGGAACAGCAAAGGTGTGTTGACAGTGCTGAATATTTTACACAGGTAGGTCACTCGTATACTTGTGACAGTATTTAAATCGGGCATAAGTTTGGTTGTTCGAATCATGTACTTTATATGCATTCAATATAATATCAATGTAATTCCACAAACAGCGCACAAGCCAAGAGCAAACGATACACTGAAGCGACGACAATTGTGAGAACTTTAACTCTTTGCTTTTCTCTTGACCTGCTGTTGAAGCATGTTTGCTTTGTTAAGATCAGCATTCGCGAAACATAAGTCATGTTGTCAAAGGCTGGGCTAATAGCACTCAGCCGTCCTCTTGAAGTTTTGTATATATGAGAGTCGATGTTGGCGTCCAATATGAACTGAATGCCAATTTCAGGTGGCCGCTCGTAAGCGCTCTCAGATTGCACTTCGTCGGCGTCGTCTTTGGTGACTGCATGGATAGAGTTGCAGGTTTGAGGCTTTTCTGCCAGTCATAGCAATCAAAGAACGTAACAACTCTGTTATACGATACAACCTCTAGCTGCTAAGAACACTGCACAGTCAGTGGTCTTCCTTTGATTCGCACAATATGAGACTCGTGTTTTGAGGTGTTGGTCTTACTTTGAGGTCGTAATATGCCACAGACAATGACGTAGCAGCCCTTAGATGTTTCATTATACGGATTTCAGATTGATTATTCCTGTGCATGTTTAGTTAGCAGAGCCTTTTGCTGGCGAATATAATAACCTTCCTGCAAAATTTATTCCACGCTTTCTAAATTAATCGAAATACACAGGAAGTCAGGCTGTGAGTTTCCTCAACCCAAACCCGTTCTTTTTTGTCACTATTGTTTTTGCTCGAGTTCCTTCCGGGAAATAAAATATACCGGATTCGAAGATAATAACACCCATGCAGTGTTAACAGGTACCTGAGGGAAATGGTAACTTTGGCTATTATTATTATTTTTTATATAAAAAAGAACGCGTTTTATGGGTGCATAGAATGAGCTGTATAATATATTCCCCCATCCTAACTTACCATATGTACCTCATCGGTGACATATGTTCATGTGTTTTCTTCTTCACCGGGTAACAATACTCGAGTAAGTGTGAGTGATTGGGGTTTTACGGCTCCACCCAACCCATTCGGGTGATACGGGCGCCAGCACTACACGTGTAAGAGATGAGCATGCTGAGATGGCTTCACCGTGGACTATTTGACCACGGAGAGGTTATTTCATAATTGTAATTAGTAGGTAAATTATATGTATAATAAGTATTCATTTTATATTAGATACCCATGCATTAAAAAACGAGTGAGAAAGAAAAAAGTTGTTCAAAGTTATTATATTTTTAATGATAAAATGATAAATGAATCCCCACCCCTAGTTACAGAGTGCGTACTAGTGAAGTTTCAATTTGACGATGATTATGGTTGATAGTTCCCCGCCACATGCATGATTTCATGATTTCTGAAGTTTTATTTTGTTCTCTGTTTATGTAATTGGACCTTCTTTATAATTCTCGCTGTGATACTGTTCGAATTTCTCTCTCTCACGTGACAACTTTCGCCACACCGTGATATATGAGTATTATCAGTATGACTCTAATTATTTGTATTTTACCTTGTGAATATTGTGCCTTTCCCACATTATTCTTCAATGTTTTTAAGAAGGCTTCTGACTTATGTGTTGGACACATGCATTGTCCTCTCTCAAAGATTTGATCGATTCGTGAAACGTGCACTAGCAACGCAATGGTTGCTAAGGATTAAACGCAATGGTTGCTAGAGATTAAACGCAATGGTTGCTAAGGATTAACTTCATCTGATAATGAATGCACGCTGGATGCGTACAGGATTCGATAATATTCACTTGCAGTAAAGTGAACAAGAAATAAGAGTTTATAGGATTATAGAACTAACTGCATGAATTCGTCTCGCAAACACAATTATCTATGGTTGACTATTGCTCTTTTCTACTTCCAGCATTAATTGGCTGAAATGGTGAGTGATTGAAACCAATTGCAAATGGCGCTCTAACCTATTACGTCACACAGAGCGCCTTGGATCTCAGTGATATCGAACAAGACGAGGAAGAAATATCGAGTCGATCGACCGCCATCAACTCTTCGCTTCAGGGTAAGGCATGCTTTTTCTTCTGCAAATCAAATTACGTTTGTTTTATTTTAGCATTCCATATCAGGTCTTAGCTTCATTTGTTGCAATGTTATTTTCTGAGGAAGTGTAAACACAATGACGATTGAGTAGTACTCATAATTGAAAGATGTTGTCATAGCTAAATGAGAAATGGGGGTATCTGTGCAGTTGAGGCATGCGGACTAAGTAGAACTACTTAGGATTGATCAGATGCCAGTGCAAGCCAATCAAGGCAAACCTGGTGTAATTGTGACGTTCACTGGCCATATAGAGAGAAGGAAAAGGCTCAATTTTGGACTTTGCCTGAATAACGCTTTCGAGGACGTCCTTAACCGTAACTTGCGGCTTGCTAAATTTGGTTTCCTTTGAAGCTGCATGCACCAATACATGCAGGGAATCAACAACGTAAATATAACTCACATGTTTTATTTATGACAAATCAATTGTGAATAATTATGAGATAATTTTTAAAATATCATTCAATGACATAACTCCGCGTCCGCGGGTGTGAATTTCACTGCATCGTTATTGTTTCAATATGATGGCATAATCCTCTGCAGGTGATTCGAGTCTGGTTGCTGTCTCGTCGCCTGATGTGCAAAGCAGGACGCCCAGACGGCGGCGAATCGAAACTCTCATTTCAGATTCCGTGTGATTGAAGCTCCAAAGGACATCGCCGATCTCATCATGGATAAAATCGACGCTGGACTACTCTGCATCCAGCCTGCAAATGCGGTCAGTATCGTACACAATATAACTTAATGATAGGACGAGGGCTGTTTGTATAGAGCCAGAGTTATTGCTCGTGGTTTCTCCAATATGAAAATATGATTTTATTGGTTCTATATTGATCAATGTGTGTTGCATACGCTGACATGGACATAAATACTAATTAATATGCGTAATAATATTGTATCCGTAGTGTGTGCTAAGCAGATGTTCTAAGTTGATGTGTAACCAAGGCAACGCTTAAATTCAATATTGGCGAAACAGCAATCATTTCAATTAGAGCTTTCCGTTCTTTCATGCTTACGTAATCACCTCAATCCCCTTAAACGATTTGGTGACCAATTGACTTTGTTGTGGTGGGCACAACTCGTTCAGTTGGTTTTGTGTCTACGGCAAAAGAAATTGTTTTTGTTTGGGATATAATGTAAAGGTCACTGAGTATTGCTTCGGTTTCAACGCATTCAAGGGATTATCGTTTAAGCTGTGCCAAAAAAGACATCATATCTGTTCGGTTTAGACGATCAAGATTACCAAGCAGAGTCGCGCAGAGGCTGATTGATACCCTTAAGGTCGGTGCGATCAGTCGTGTCGCCTGCGTCTGTATCGTGAAAGCATTCATCCTCGAGGATTATTGTGCGAATGATGAGTTTCCTGGATACTTGCTCTGCAGAGGTGAGAATGATTATTAAGTATCACGTTGATGTGCGTTCAACAATGAAAGCAGAGCGTTTTGTTGCTGTTTTCTTTTCTTTTTTTTTCTGTTTTTATTCTTTTCTGTTTTTTTTCTGGGTTTTTTTATTTTTTTTTTTTATCTAATTAATAAATTTGATGAAGATAGATAGATAGATTTACAATAATTCGTTAATAGAGTAGTTTGATCCAAATAATTTGAATAAAGGCAGAACGCGTATTCGCCGCTCGATCATAACTACATAGCCTATAATTTATATCAATCCTGTGGTTTGATCCGCATATTACATAAGTAGGTTATAACGTATCTCTGCTACCCCATGCAGTCTACTTATAAGACATCGTGTAGTCGACCTCTCTGCTTTACACAGCAGCCAACATGTTTATGGTTAATTTGGTAAAAAGAGGGTTTTTTCTTATAGCCAAACATATCAAATTGCTTAACTATCACCGCCTTCTGTTATGTCACCATTCCACGAAATTTCAACCATCGTAGCCAGAGCTTCCCTTCTTATTTCTCACTCAGAGCATGCATCACAGGATTTTGATCTCGTTTGCGATTGATAGACCTACAGTTAAGCATTATACGTGTATAAGTATTATGCTTGGTTATGAACCAAGCAGTTGCATTTAAGTTTGGAAGCAATATTATGAGATAAACATAAAATCGAAATGTCACCTATCCAGGAACAAATCTGGCATAATTGCCCCAAAAGAGAGACATTGAACTGGTGGATAGCATGATAATACCGCGTGATACTCGATGTCTGAAACCAAACCCACTTAGAAGATAGATTCCTGAGTATCTTGGTAGAACTTGGATACAGCATGACGCGCTGCCAATCGCGCAAACCAAGTGCCCTGATTACAAACCGACGAGCTTCGTTGCCTTTCAGAGTCTCATTCGTCGTCACAGCTCCTGTGTCAATACTCCCCAAAGAGCATTTAAAATTATAATACGACGTATGGAGTTGGCATACAGATTAATATTGGCCTCACTATTATTCATTTGTGACTTTCAGAGCAAGACGTGTTCCACAGGAAATAAACGATCAAAGAAAAAAAATAAGAAAGGAGGAGTGTGTCGGAGTGTGAGGGACCGACTTCGAGATCAAGGGGTCGAGTTCGACACGGACGACGGTTGCGATGCATCCAAGCTACTGCAAGGTCAGTGACCGTGTTCATTTTAAGGTTGCATGCATTGCTTTTAGGCATGCTTCTCTAATTGGCGAATAGCCAAAGTATGTGCTTTTTCCTTCTTGTTTTATCTTGTTGTCGGGATATAATTACTCTCAGTAAAGGATTGCATGACGAAGCAGGTTAATTACAGGTACTTCTGATGATCGATAATCTAGCTTCAAAGGATAATTAAAGTAGCGAGTTTTATTAAACGCTTTGGCAAATTAATTGGAATTTGGTACATCTTCAGTATGCAGAATTGGCTAACATTATTCAGCAGACTGGAATCCAATACACATGTATCAGAGATGGTAAATACATATATAATTGATAAATCAAAGGCAGGTTAAAATCAAATTAAATTTCGTATTTAAAACTGAGAATTAAATGAAGTTGAAGTTATTTGACAGACCTTGAAAGACATGCCACGAATACGCCATAAATAATGTTCTTTCGTGGATGCATACGCAAACGCACTTCATGGCACTCAACACGAGCATAAGGGTCCTTCGAGTGCCTGTCTCACTACACACGGGTTGAAACGCATTCCGTCGAATTGGCGGCTTTTACGAGCCGATTCAACTTTCGGCCAAATGATTGGCCAGCCGCTTTTTCACTAGGCGACCGAGAAATGGAAGGATTACATTCATTCTAAGACATTTCATTGATCAATTGTGATGATCGAATATTAAAATTTAATGTCCACCCTTGTCCGAATTCCTACCCCAAAAAAAAGGTGTAATTCCGATCCAGGACTTCGTTATTCCGGTCCTATATTTGTTATTATGAGGATTTGCTTTGAAAAGAATTTAATTAAAGTCAGTCTCATTTCATCGTTCCTTGTCTGATCTCCAATATTAGCTTAATCACCTTTGATTCAAAATGCATGCAAACGCAATTAACCCAATTGTATAACGGTTACATTCAGGCTCTCGGGAACCCCTCTATTTACGTATCTTGTATCAAGTGATGCCCTTAGCAACGTGAAGTGGCCACTTAACAAGCATCAGCGATTAATCATTCCAAAGCTAGCTGGAGTTAAAGTTTCCTTTGAACGTTCTGATTCCTCCTTACATTTCTTTAAACAAAATAAATGGAGTACAGTATATATATATATTTCCGCTCCGAACTGTTTCATGTTAGCTTAAGCTTTGTTGGTTCAAACGGTTGATTGACACACGCTCAATGGAGTATCAGAAAAATTCAACCATTAACACGTCTGGGCCTGTATCAATACCTTCATAAAATACTACAGAAGTAACAATGAGATCGATAACACAAACAAGATAGTTGTTGAACTGCTCGCGAGTACAAGGCAGCGAGAATAGAAGGTTTATGTCTTTGGATTACAGAGTGGTGTGGTCAAACCACGTGACCTCCTCTGATGAACAAGAGGATTTTTGCTGCTCCGTGAAGATTACCCATAATCCCTGAGGAATATCACGAGAATTTTATCTTTCTTCTCTGATCAAACATTATATTTCTATGAACGGAATCAGTGACGTTATTCTATGGTGTTTATCTTAATCCTCATTAGTCTGTTGTGAAAATGTCGGCTGATTTGGAATCGAAACTGTGGCTGATAAGCAGGTCAATTTCATCGGGTTTTCGTCATTCCAAAGGTAGGAATACACAAAATGGTATGAGTTAATTTCATCAGGGTTTGAATAAAAACCCGCAATTTTAACATCGTATTGCACAGGCCATGGCCTACCAGTTGGCCAGTCTACGAAAAAAATATCATTCCTCATCGATTAAATCGTAGTATTAATAATTCATCATCAATTTAAGAAGCAGAATCCCAATTTCACATCAGTATTCGTTATACATGATATATGAATATGGATTTACTATTACCAAAGCAACGCCCAGCATATCCAATAGGCAAGATACAATAGGCATATAAATACTGAACCGTGGGGAGGGTTGGTCTAAACATTAATAAAATATCATCTTCTTGGGTCGATTTAAATGTTATTGGTTACAAAATCAACTTTCATTGATTTCTTTTCCACCTTTCTCCTTTGAACTAAACTCAATATTAGCCATGTAAACACACTTAGCAGACATTTACATTTTGGTCAAATCTCAGTCAGTAGAAATCAAACGAGGCGTGGTTCTATACATCGCGGATATTTTTGGCCAATTAAAGTTTCATCGCGTCAGAATTAACCCTCCACCTGGATTTGATTGGGATAGTTTGTGAGTTGTGTCATGGTTTTTATAAGACAATGATTCTTGAGATTCAAGGAATTAGGGTATCCGACTGAAAATAGATTATTTGACATGTGCTTTAATTAGTACCTCACGATGTGTAATGGTATTTCACTGATAGTTCATTGATATTTCGTGGTATTTCATGCGATTTTGACTGATTTCTACATGATATTTCATGTGATTGATATTACAATTTACATGTATTTACATGGAAAGCAAGTATAGTTCATTTCTTTTGTTCCCTTCTCAGAAGATCTGGACAAACTCCGCACTCAAAATTCGTCATATCAGCCCGATGAGGGTGACACAGGATTAGGAACAGGCAGCGTAATCGACGAAGAACAGGGTGGCCAAGTGGACGACAGAATTGTTGGGCGAGCTGACATCTACACTGCTGACTCATCTGAAGGTCAGTGAACGCTACATCAGTCCTACATATCTTGAAAAACAAGCCCAAATACAATAACGAGAAATTATATATAGCTCCCCTTATAAAAAATACAATTTCCTGGCCGATCATAGAGTTTCCTTCATGCAATCCCATTAGAATAGAGTTGCATAATCCTTGTATATGTATAATATTGCTCCTATAGATTAACTCCGTTGGAGAAAGTTTGTTTGATCTACTCTGAATATAAAACACGATTGCGTAATCACCAGAAATGAACTCGACCCTCGAAGAACTGAACACGGACAACTTCGCGCCCTTGAAAGGTAACCGCTGCCTAGCAACAGCTTACCCGTGTTGCAAATCCCCCTTCTCTAGCTGCTCCTCCGATAAATATGCGTAATATTGTGTAGAACTATAGATTAAAGAAGATATTGCTGTGCCTTGGTTGTTGATCCATCTGTCGAGAGCACACATTGGTCACTCAAAAATGTTCAACTGCAATTAATGGTTAAACACGTATTCTCTCTGCTTGCTTGCTTTTCCCCTACCTCTTAACATTCAATGATGATAACAATTGATGAATTTTTTTATTACAATGATTGATTTATTGGTTTTAATCGCAGAGAGAAGAGGCAATAAAATGTTCGAAGGCCGATGCAGCGATGTGGACTCGGTCCGAACTGAGGACATCGAGAAGGAGTACCGTCGCACCCTCGTGAACCCAGTGCTGGCAGGTAGGCGTTTAAAACTACGTCGGGTTGTTTTATAGGGCTGGCTTTAATTCGAATCAATTCGGATTTTTTTTTCCAACTCGGATCACTATTTAAAGGGAGGGAGAACTGGTTAAAAATGGACTTTTAGTCGTTATTTGATGCACCAAAAATGATTCCTATGCCTGACCCACACAAGGAATATCATCGCTAACGATTTCGGGGGAGATATATTGCTAACTAGGCGTGACGTCAGGAGCTGTGATGAAACACCGAGTTTTCCATCTTTTATGGCCTCGTCATATCAGCGTGTCCTGCGACTAAACCCCTGGATATTTTTTTATTTTCTTTTCGGAAATAGATAGAATAATCATTTTGCCACCAGTCAGGCGCGAAAAAAAATAATATATTTTTCGCTATTTTTCTTATTTTAACAAGCGATTTTCTAGGACACTTACCATGGTTTCTCATCCTGAAACAGTAAAAAGGTCAGCCAGAGTGCATCACGCATGCGCTTTCGTTTCGTAAACAACAAAGATGTCCTTTTATGGCGAAGATGATCTGCTCTGATTGGCTGAAATCGATAGCTTCACGAGGGGAACGGGACCAATCACGGCAAGCCCTCAGCTGACGTTTGCCTCCTATACTTCGTAATGGAAGTCAATCTCCCATAGGCCCAATGCTAACCCCGATATTCGGAATGCATTATTTCCTTACACTTGCATCCAGGCATGGTGTTTTTGGCACTGAATGCTATCAATTGGTGCTATGGGTCAATAGAACATCACTTAAAATTCAGTTCCCCGTCCCTTTAAGCCTTCTTTACACTATTGTTGGACATATATCAGTATATAAATGCGCAGTAATTTATCTAATTATAAAGACCATGCAATGACTATTCAATTTCGGAGAATAATAATTCACAGAGAGCCCAGTATACAGATTCAAGAAATCTAAAAGAGGTAAGTGAGCTATTATGCATGCAACTTAGACGCTTCTCCAAACCAGTTAACAGCTTCTGTATATAACACCTGTATATACATTTACACTTTAATTTGAATCACCCTGTACATCTATTTCCCATTCTACCTCTACGTGTAATGCATTAGGACTATATACGTATAAGAGCAACATAATGAACACTCTACAGATTATAGAAGGAGCATCATTAAGAGGGGTTTTTATTTCTAAAGGGTATTGTAATGATATTTAATAAAGCACTAACATTGTTTTATCTCTACCCCGCTTTACTAACGTAAGCATATTGCATGCCGCGACCGCTTGCTCTCTCACACTAAACATCGCCATTTGCGCAGATCCC
This sequence comes from Capitella teleta, assembly GCA_000328365.1. Classification (NCBI taxonomy): domain Eukaryota; kingdom Metazoa; phylum Annelida; class Polychaeta; family Capitellidae; genus Capitella; species Capitella teleta. The sequence goes on from KB307721.1 coordinate 22,884, forward strand.
AATCAACAAAATGGCGCATATCGGAAACAGCCAACAAAAGCCCGCCAAAACTTTGGGCGCCCTCCTTCGGGAAAGAAGCGAAGCAAACAAAATGTCTGCAGCGATGGCGCCTCGATCATGACGGAAGATTTTGAACATGCTTATCGTGAACTTCTCGTATCGGACAATTCGAAACAAGTTGCCAACACTCCGATCTCGCACTTTGACAAGATGAAGGTCGACAGTGACTTAGATACTGTCCACAGTCAAGTCATCCATGACAAATTCCAGCAAGCCTTGTGTGAGTGCTAACCTTAGATGCGCTTGGTTTTCGCCTTTTTAAAATTTTATTTGTTTTGCTCATTTGCACTTTTATTTAATTTTTTTATAGCTTTTACAATTATCATTTTTTACACCTTCAATTATAGTTTAACTTCAAATTACTTAACAGTTCAAACCTAGCGTTACGTGCATTGTTCTATATTCTCACAACAGACAAGTCGCAACCGAGTGCAGACAGTGACCTTGCCAGCGTCAGCGACGCCGAATCAGCTCGCATTGAAGCTTTGGTTGAACGCAAATTCCAAGAAATTCTGCGCCTCACTCAACTCGCTGGTATGCACATAAACGCAAGCCGGTGAATTTACCTATAATACTGCTATTTACAGAGGAAACAGATGATGACGATGATGACGACGACGACGACGATGATGATGATGATGACGGTGATGATGATGATGATGACGAAGATGAAGAGGACACACCGACATCGTCTCCCAGCCGGATGCGGAGGGTGACGAACAGGTAATTAACTCCAAAAATACGGCGTTGCGCCTGCGAAAGCGGGCTTTTTGTGCGCTGCATCAACCCTCTTTGATGGTGGAAGGAAGACCACGTGGACATTCAGGTGAACAGGTGAGCACTAATACACCGTGAGAGGCGTTGTCTGTGTGAACAATCAGTTTAAATGTCACCCGTGGCATTCGCCTGGACGTTGGATTATCCAGGTGTGCTTGAGGATGCTGCCTGCACGGAGCTACAACGCACTGGTCTACTACCGGTGAGTACAAACATCTTGGCTCACCCGCTTAGGTTTGAGAAAAATAACTGAGTCATACAATCACTCAATTGTTCACTTATTCACTTATCCTTTCGTCTCTTTTGAATATGGAACTTCATGGAACTGTTCCGGTATTTTTTCGCATTCTGATTTCTCGGTGTTTGCTGTACGCCTGTGCTGCCTCATCACGTTCACATGCCGTATAATTATTAATCACCTACTGCACATGAAGTATGCCTATCTCCTGATTCGACACCCAACCGCTTTTAAATTTCGTGTAGTTCTCTCTCTGATAATTACATGCATGTATGTAATATGAAACAATATCACTAGATCAGAATTGATAGAAATAATTATTATGGGGTGATGACATTAAGTAAACAAACAACCCGGCTGGTATCAAAGAAGAAAATTGCGGTAGAACAAAAGACTTCTATTCCGGTTGGGTGAAGCCGTAAAGCCCAATCATGTTCCATGTTTCATTCCTTCTAATTCGCGTATGCATTCATGTATCAAAGCACCGTGCAACATCGATGCATGAGTCAGGTGTTACATCACCAGTTCTTCCGAGTGAGTTACGATATATTGCCACAATGAATGAAGGGCACGCCCACCCCTGGATACCACATACATATGTCATGGACGAGGGCGTGTCTGAGCGCTCTGGCCAAAAACTCGCATATGTTTCACAGCCATTCGCAGCATCAGGATGGCTTCGCGTATTCTGTTCTAATTTTTTTGAGGAAAATAATCAAACTATGTCAAACTATCCTTTGTCCGATTTTGGAGGTCACACAAGATAAAACAAATGGGAATCTCATTCACGATCCGATCATCCTTGATAATTAACACAAAATTCGCACACTGTTGACCAATCAGAGGCTCAGAGCTGATTACCTCAATTGAATATCTAATACATGTAATACCCGTGGCCTTCGCACGTCGATAAGTGTGCTGTATAATAACGTGAAATTCGTGACCCAGCAAAACTAATATGAAAGGATCTTAATTGTGACAAAGATCGTGTCGCCTAATTTTGTATTTCAGTGTAATTTGGAATTTAAATCTCGAAAAATGATCGTTAATTTGACATTTTCCGCAGGACGTGTCATAAAAAAAATCCATGGCGCTACATTCCGAATAGGATCTGAAACGAGGTCAATCGACCATCATGACAGCGTGTCTCAATATTCGATCATAACTGCCCCTTTAACCGAACGCATGCATCGCAAAATAGAAAGACTCGTCCATGGTAGAACAATACAATAGTAATAATAGTATATGCCCTCAACACACCAACGAAATCCGTGCCGTTTATGTCATCGATCCCTGCAATTATTCACTCGACCAGGCAGTCAATTTGTGCCATTGTGATTGCATAACATTGTGGTTCTCTTAATTTGTCCCTCGAGTAGTTTCATGTATATACATGTACTGATATATATATAACCGGCGAACTCGATAAGATTACACGAAGTCCTGCATGGGCGACTCTGAGTACAAGATCCTCTTCTACGAATGATCCAATCACTTTGCAAAGCCTTAGCCGATCTAAGAGGTTTAAAGGTTGCGTGGTTGTGTCGCAAATTTCCTTTCTAGCACCACACATGTCATCTCTAATAAATGCAGCCTTTTATAATTAGACAGCAGACAGGATAATGCAGCGTCCGCCATATTAGGGGCGTACGCAGTTGGGCAATCAGGTCGTGCGATCGGGTTTCGGACCATAGACCCCGTGGTTGGCTTGAAGTCAAACAGACTGAGCTACTCGGTGCGCCCTCGTAATAATTATGTTTACCTTATCAATAGTTTCCACAATGCAATTACCCTTTAGCTGTAAAATAATTGCATGCAGCGATCAGATACCATGCACCCTCTAGTTATATTCACGCGCATAGATCCATCAGATCTTGATGATCGTATTGATGTCACCCCCGCAGCTCGTCACCTCAGTACCTTCACAGTCGCTGCGCAGAACAATAACATTAGCTGCTTGGCGGGAGATCTCTCGAGGGGACCCTTGCAGCCGCGTATAAACGCCCCCAGCGCATTGCCGCCCTCCTCACATGCACCAGCGGAATAACATGAAGGGCTTCTCGGCGACGAAGGCCGCCAAGATGTACTACCCGAGCAAGATCTACCCAGGACCCCCTCACTACTCTGACTGTGAACACTCTCTGTCTAAGATTGCGTTGGTTCGGCGTAGTGCTTACGCGAGACGAAGGTGGGTCCGATGCGCACCCCCAGGCTTTGATGTTTGGTCAATCGTTATTACAACATCATTTAGAATCTATTTCCATGCAAATGTGTTTGTTTGTTAACGTAACCATTTCTTTCCCTATCTAGGCCTTAAAATACCACTCTATACCGACATTCCTGTCTTGATACTATATATTATTTTAGACAATTTCAAATCTCACACTTTATCATTATTAACTTTATCGTTAAGGAATAGCTACTCTTTGTTCTGATCAACTAATTGCTTGTTATATCATATGTATCTCCAGCATTCTATTGATTGCATAATTACATTCATGTAATAATTTCACTCTGAATATCTCTTATACCACAACAAAGTATTACACGTTACTACTGTTGTGGGCTAAAGTGATGACACCTGATTACTCACATCAGTCACTTTGAGAAGCAAATGTTAGTTGACTTTCAGGTTTTTGACTGGTGACTTTTATATTGAATTCATTCAATAGAACCAAAATGAAATTCATTATCTTAATGATTTGTATACTAGAATGGTGTGTGTAGATTTGCTGAAAGTTATACCAAAGCATACAAAATGTTGTCTATTCGCGCAACAGGCTATACACGAGACATATACTTCAACGCGTAACATATTATCATTGAATCAAATATGAAATAATAAATATTATAACTTAATCGTGGAAGGTGACCTCCAAACAGATAAAAATACCCAGGGCATCGTGTATAGCATGTGACGACACCTGCGTTTTTGTGGCGCCCCTGATATCAGCCAATCAACGAATAATGGTTTCGAATCTCGCAATGACGGGAGATCCCTTTCTCTCCAAAGATGAAAGGATAAAATAAGAATTAAGAAAGAGGCGTTACAGGATACAAGAAGGCCTAATCAAATGGGATAGGTCGTGTTAGGAGAATTCTGTTAGCAAGAGATGAATCAGAAACAACCGTTATACATACAAAGCAGTGTTGCATATTATGAGTGCAAACTTATATTTAAGCGGCCCACTTCTTCCAGTTTACCCTTGGGTGTCGCTCAGTCATTCAGAGGAATATAAATAACACATACCTACTTTTACCAAAATAAATATATTCTAGGCCATTCTCTCAACTTCCCACGGATATAATTAAAATGGGAACAACTGAACCATAATATATAATTATTCATTAAGCTACACAGAGGACTATAGTCCACAACAGAGCGTCTTCTAAGACAAGTCCATAGCCACAATTGCTTCGTTGTGGGTCGTTTCTGTTTACGTCATGTGATCCGTATCCGGCAAATCGCCTAAAATAAAAATGGTAAATACACAACATTCCTTTGATAACCGTCTTGTGTCGACAGTTGGGCTGGATTTAAGGAGTACCACGTGTAGAATTAATCCCCGGCCGGTGATCAAGAACTCAGGCCAATATAAACCTCATCTATTATAGGCTGAGACCCCGTATCGATTATCCGAGCCCTAAGCTAGTTTTCGTCTACGAAATAGCAACTGAAGTTATGGACTTTTTACCTATGTACTTTACCAGATGTACTTTACCAGAAGCCAAATTTCACCTTCGTCCCGAAAGTTAATTTAATTTTGTTAGGATGACTACTGAGCGATTACAAGTACGCTCAAAAATAACGTATTGAGGGTGTTTCTCTGAGTGTCTGCAAGTAAGTCGCCATGGCAACGGAACATCTGAATTCATGTGAATGGTGATTTTTCCATTAATAATCCATTATGTTGTTGAACATCGGCCGATTTCGTGTCATAGTGATCAGAAGGGCGAGTAATTGTGGTAGGAGCATTACATTTTTGTGAACTTCTGAGTATTCCATGTACTCAAAACGAAGCTTTTTTATTTCCCTGGCATAACTATAGTTTTTGCGTGAGTGCACTTCTACCGATAGCACTGTCAAAGCCTCATTTCGTGTGCCAACAGATTGATTTGTGGGCCTTTCATAACACTTTCTCGCAACATTTGATCTCTAATTTTAATCGAGTTCACTGCTTGTGTATTGGCTTTGTTGTACGTGATAAATATTTAATGGAAATCTATCGACAAAAAATGGGAGGTGCATCAAAAATGCCCACCCATTTTTCATCATTCGATCAAAAAGCCAGGTAGCCATTTAAATGAATTAATCTGCCACACATGTATATAATTAGTGTTGTGTGGAAGAGACATACTTGAGGCATCTGCTGCTGCCTTAAGATGTTGCCTTACTTATAATTTAGTTAAATATGTGTCACTATACATGTGTGTTTAAATGAATATTTTAGAGTGACAAAATATTGACTGTTCCCATATATTTATGCACAACTCTGGATAATTATATCACTTTATTTGATGGATTTTATAATATTTAGATTCCTAAAATGAGACTTCGATATCTCAGTAAAGCAATATAACTGATACCTTTTCGGGAAAATAAAACATTGAACCCGAATCATTGTGTTATGTAAAGTTTTGCCGAAACGTAAAAAAAAAATACCATAAAAGGATAGCTGGAAACGTGTTTACGGGACCGTTAGGCCTACTTTGGATGCATTGATTTCAATATTACTTGGCACAAACATGCGATTATCGGAGATATCAGTCGATGATTAATTGTTTAAAATCGATTTTGAATTAGCGCGTAAATCAGGATTTTACCGCATTTTGAAAAAAAAAAAAAAAAAAAAAATGACCCCTGCACCACTCAAATTAATGCCAGAGATGATCACGTGATGTTCTTGGAAATTCAATGCTTGCAAATTTTATCTGGAAAGCTAACCTATATTCAAGTCAAATTTCAACATTCTGTGATAACGCATTCTATGTTAGGCCGAGAGCTTTTCGAACATCTCTCGTATAAAATTACACAAAAATTCCTTACCAGCCATATCAAACACTGCATTGAACCATAAACGAATTAACATTAGTAATCCGTCTATGATTGAACCAGGTCTCATGTCACGCGGGCTTTTGACGTCGACGCGATCATAACGTCCCCCAATGGGCTGAATGGTGCCTCGATCGAAGTGGAGTTCGTTCTGAATACTCTAATACATTATGAAACAGGGACTCGACAGATAATATTGGTTACAACATAACGTTCATGTCATACTCGTTATGAGCGTTATGTTCGTACGCCATGGGGCCAGTGAGTATATTGTTCAATGTGGTATTTGAAATTTTCAATTGGATACCCAAATACTATTACATTATTATAGTAGTAGTAGTATAGTGGCTCCGTGAGCCGAAGCTTTTAGATTAAATTGAATGATGTGGCCAGAAAATTGAGTGAACGAAGGGGAAACACAACAGTATGGCGCATATCAATAATTACCAAGCTCAATAAAATGATAAGCATAACTAAGAACAAAGATATATCACTCAAAACCAGAAAGTGAGTTGAAAAATGTTACATCTGGTCGACCGACATTGCTCTACGGCTTTGGAACTTGGACAATATGCCAAGTTATGCATAAAATCGTGAACGGATATAAGTAATTGAAATGTGGAAAATCCGTCACGGATTATATATCCTGCCACGTGCTTGAAGAACACAAGGCGAACTTTATAATATTATAGACATTGTCTATGCTAGGCGTAGCTGATCGATCTCCTCTATTTTCCATTTCTTTCTGCCATTCGACAGAAGTTTACGCATTTCCCCTCAGACGCCATCTCGTACAAAGCCATGTCAAGTGTAATTAATTATTTTCCTATATTTCCTGGAGTAGGTGCAGAAATTAAGGGATATCAATTTACATATGCCAGGAAGCCAGAATTATGCATGTAATTACTTCTCCGTGTAAACAAATCGCAGCTTTCATCAGACAGAAGAAAAGAAAACAGAAGCTTGGTATTACTAAATATCACGGGTCGATTTCACAATCTCGCGCTCGGGTGTTAATTAATAATGTAAGGGCGTCTACCTTTTCGAAATTCCGCTTTTGTATGAAAGGGGTGGTGTACATAGCACCTGTTGTTTCGATGATAAGGATGCATGGAGGCAGGAGAGGCCGTATATAAATATGACCTGGGCCTCATTAATGAACGCGGTGGACGGCTTTAGGGCGCTAACACTTGGGGAGCAAGTCATTTGCTCTGTGATGCCTGCACGAGAGTACGCGACCAAATTCAACTCCATCCTCATCAGTCAGCCAGCATGTGGCGGCGAGCACGGTTAGTCATGTCGAACGTGGAAAATACGTAAATTATGATTGTGGGAGTTGATGTAATTGGAGGGCGCTATTTCAGTTATTATCGCAACTCACAAAACGTGTTTGCGCGTTTTGGTGTGGCGGCGAATCTCAACGAAGGGCACTCACTGTACACTGGTGCAGACGTCTTTGAAATGGTCGCAATTACGGTGTGGGTACAACGACCATGGATATTCCCACAAAGCTGGCATCGATTTAAATTCATGTCCTCTATGCATCCATCATTGAGTTCGTTGAAATTCAACCTGATATTTTTTTTTTAATTCAATATAGGAATATGCTGTCACCATTTTAGCAACGTGAGTGTACCTCGAGTAATGCATAAACTCAGAATTAATTGTGAAACTTGATTCTGAGCTTCGTGACTCGCGGTAGAATTTTTCAATTTTGCACGAACTCGTTCAACTAGTATTCATCTGTGGCGTAATTTTCATGCCCTCACAGAACCAGGAAACGCATAAAAGTGCTCATTTTACGCCCAAAATCACCAGTCGAAACAAGCGCCGTTGAAGCAATGACTGTACCATTCCTGAGATCTTGGCCCTAGCCCGTGTTTACGCAATACGCTGTGTTCGTCGATGACTCAGTCAGATAATTTTACCTGTTGGATGAATCGAATGGAAGAGAGGTACGTGATGAGGCCTTGTTACAATAGCATAAGTGTCATAAAATACTCACCATCTCACTCCAACGAGTTTATATGATATCCAGGGGAGATGTTCAATTAGCTAAAAGGTGACAACGTCAATCGATGCCATTTTCCTGGCATGAACTTTGTGTGACCTTGTACTTGAGTAAGCCTACGTGTATGTCGTTATAATATTCGTTTCGCGCAATCTGGATCAGGGACTCGGAGTGACCTTCACATTTGACCTACAATGAAAAGAGAAAAAACAAACTATCCAGCTAAATTTATAAAACCAATAACTTCCTCATTGCAACGAAGCCATCTATAAGGATTTAAAATAAACTACATGTATATACATGTAGTTTATTTATATATGACTTTTAATTTATGCAAGAAAGAAAACATAACAATCACAAAGCTTTTGTGACGCTTGCATTTTACTTATACATTGTACATATTGATACATGTATATCAAATAAGCATCAACTGTTATAGCAGCACATTTTCATTGTCGCAATCGTAATTTACTATAAAAGTTTACATAACCAGCGGGATTAGCACTGATCACTATGGCTGTTCCTCTACATATCGATGGGTGTGGAACTAGTATGTGTATAGCGTATGACGCATATCACCGTCCTTACATCAGACTTATCAGTCTGCATACAAAACACATGTATGTACGAAGAAAGGCGGTTACAGAGGGGATACAGATCAATGTCTTAATAACAAAATAAGGGAAAGAAAATATACTGTGCGCCGTTGAGATATTCAACACGAATAAGTTATGAGTAGTGGTATCCATTAATTATTAGGTCTCTGTATTTAGAGACGAGCTTTTTATCATGATACCAATGACGTCATTGCATTAAACACGTGGTGAGCAAATGGATTCCCCCGGGTCGCCCGTTGGCTCTGCAATTCCGCGAAATTGCGGACCGCTTGCCATTTCATATCAACCGTTCAAGTGCATAAGGACATAGATGTCAGGGTAATTATTACCTGACATGGATCCTGAAAAGTGGCCGGTATTAGCAATACAGAGCATGATGACCAGGGTAACGCAACAATGACCGTAGCCACCAAAGGTACTACGATACTACGCGATATCGTAGTGAATAGGCGGTATTTTAAATGGAGAAGTTGATAGCACACGGATATTTGCGGAGGTAACGCCTTTCGATTATCCACGCAATCACAGCGGGTTTGCTCAGATATCTCTGCTTTTCGAATCGACGAATGCATTCTCTTCGGAGCTGCATGCACTGGTTGAATATCATTCTAACAGCGCACAATATAATAAACCACATCACGTATTGTTGTATATCTGCTTCGATAAGCACTCAGATTAATCAGTCAATCAGCGGGGCAGATTTGTGGTATTGTGGTTGCATGACCGTCTCGAACTAATCGATGCCATTACAGCATTTACAGGACTAACACAGGCTAATGATTAATTCACTGGATGCATTTATATATGAAGCAGTCGTGTATAATAGCGCAATTGAATGTCGCAAGCGCGATTCTTCAAGCAGGAAGCGGTGCGTTCAATGTCATCGACGGCAAACAGCAGAGCAAACACTGGTGCGTGTGCTCGCACCTTGTGCAATCCTTCCTTGCCTGCATGTATATGTTTCAAGGAATAGCAGTAGCCGAGGCAGCACCGCTCGGCTCAACGTGGAATTCTGTGATTTCATTAAGGGAACTTCAGGTGCGTCATATTGCTTTATCCTGTTGTTTATAGACGCATTTAATGTGCGTCGTTATTCTGGCATACATAGGGTATCGAAGGATGTGTGCTACTTTAAGCAGTACCCTTTACCTATTGTATGTACACCTTCAGCCTATACATAGATATGAGAGCCAACGTGGCTCCCTCAATGAGCCACGCCCATGCTCGACAAAAGGCCTCTGTGTACCTGTCAGTAATTATTCTAGATCATTTTAATTGTCGTTTGATGTCGGAGTTCTGAAGAGGTGTGGCGTTATGGCCCTTGAACAGCCCATCATTGAAGTATGGCATTATTAGCATGCTAATATGCGTGCGGCCGAGGCCAAGAGAGAAGCATCGTTAGCTGTTTGTAATAACCACCATCTACTGTAACGGAAAACACAATCACCTGTCTTTGTCATTATGTTACCTGGCACTCGACAAAGGCCGTGCTAACACCCCCCGCCACATGTACCTTGATAACGGTGTTGCACTCATGCGTGCGTTGTACACCAATGACTATTGCGTATTGACCTCAGTAAACAACATGCATGCCCTGTGTGCTCTGGTGCTAATCATGGTAATGTAATTTCCTTTTTATTCCAATGATGTTTGTTGCAGCAACCAACTAAGGCATCAGGAGGCAGTGCAGAGGGAGCGCCAACCCAGCACACCATCAGGCAGCGGCTCTCTTTCCACGTTCGAGGAAGTCGAAAGCCTTGACCTGTCCAGCAGTGGCTCGCGCTCGTACTCCGTTGATTCCAGTTTAAGTGGACGTCGGAGCGGCACCATCCACGTGCCCTTACTGTCAGATCCAGGGGAAGGTCCTTCTGGAACAAGTGTGACCTCTACCCAACGCCAAAACAACGGTACCATAAGCAGAAGGTCGTGTTCAACCAGTTTATCAACGTCCACCAGTTTATCTAACTCTATATTCGAGGAACGCGAGAGCATTGACCTCAGTCGTGAATATGACGTAGCGGCGGACAAAAGGGATTTTCAGCAAAGTGCAACTGATATAAGAAGCTTGAGCGGATTGCGGGAAGACGAGTTGATTGCTATTATCAGGATGGGTCTCAAAGCAAAGGCTTTACAAGAAGCCGAGAGGCGAAGGGATGTCAGGAGGCAGACCAGTTCAAGCACTTCTGATAGCCATCGAAGTGAGATATCCGACCCTACCACAAGACCACAACGCAGGATGGGACGCAGAGAACTAATCGTCACGGAAAATCCTTCAGACGACATCCCATTCTCCGATCGAAGCTTCATAAAAAAGAAGTCGAAACCACCAGAGCCGCCTGCTCCCCGATCTCCGAAAAAGAGCTTATTCCAGCAATTAGTGAACATGAAAGATTCAATAGAAGAAGGGAGTGTCGACAGTGTCAGTCAATCCACTGTGAGCTCACTGGAAGCCCTCATGTCGGGCCTGTCATCTGGCGTATCCTCGCCATCGTCTTGTCCTGACAGTCTTTCGCTTGACGATACCAAACTTCCATTTGAGAGTGAATATGAGTATGCTGTGCGCAAGAGGCAACGAGCACCCCTCGACTCCCTCAGCTCCAGCAGCATTAGCAGTTCATTCTCGTCACCATCGGATTTGAATCATTTGTTATCCCGAGGAAACGTAGAAGATGTTTTATTCAATCTAGGATTTGGAGCCAATGATAGCTTTCTCCCTGAACGATTTGCTAGGAATTGGTATGGAAGAGTACTGAAAACTCGTATGGACCGAGTGAACAAATTTCAAGAGCAACACCTTGAGGCGGATGATATGATCGACAGTATTGAATCTCAGGCTAGCAGTGAAGCGAATAGTCGGTGCAATTCGGGGCGAAATACTCCAAGAAGTAAATCAAAGAAAAACTCTCGACAACATGTCTCCAAATTCCTTTATAAACTGGACGTTAACAGTCGTGCTAGTGCAGATACGCGGAGAGCCCATCTGCGAAGAGCAGCCACAGTGTTAGCCTATAATGACCACGATCTTGAGGAAATGACAAAAACTGTGGATTCTGGAGAGAATGGTGCCCATGGCAATGAATCAGAGAGCAGCATAAGGCAACTGCGAGAAGTTTTGGAGAAACAGGCCAGTCTGCTCCAATTGGCTGCGAGACCATCCTTTAAGAGAAATAAATTCACAAGTGGTAGACAAAACTCTCTCCCACTCAGTCTAGAGCCACTGAGTGAAGAGGAGGAAGGGAAAATATCCCGTACAGCCAGCCTTGACAAAAAGAAAGGGAAACTGAAGGAGTTCTTAGAAGAAGAAGGGCGGGCATCAAGATCAAGTTGCCGAAGTGAGACTGAGAGTGACAGTGGTCGTTCTGACACAGACTTCTTGTCGTCCAATTCAAAATCATTCAGTCAGTTGCCTTCTAGCAGCGTCGGTCTATCTTCTGAAAGTTCCAACATAATCCAAGAGAGCACTAGCACCTCAGACAGGGAGAGTGAAAGCGATCAAGACGGTCAAACCAGACACAAGAAAAAACATCTTCCACTGGATACGTTGTATGGAGCACCAGCCTTTTTGCAGAGTCAAATTCCTGCTTCATCTTCCATGGGTGCTTTCTCGATTCCTATGATACAGGTTAACTCCAAGCCACAACATATTGTTCCACAAACATCTGCGAGTCTTGAAATAGCAGATTTACTTGGATCATCTTCAGAAAGCGACAATGACCAGGCGTTAGTGACTGAACCAGCCCTCATGTCAACTGTTTTAAGTGACGTTGAAGACAACAAAACAAATAAGAGGCTTTCTGTGTTGATGAAGGAGGACCGTCTTTTGCCTCCCTCTCCGCCATGTTCTTGGTCATCTTCATCTCCGGTTCCGGTTTCACCGATAACAGTTATCGAAGTTGATAAGCTTGACAACCAAAACGATAGTTTAGATTCTGGAGGTGAGCTTGACATAAAATCTACTGCCTCTGGGTGCCACCCACCTGCACCATTGATGTCTATTATTGAGGAGGAATCGCGCCCTGAGTCAACGACTAGCTCTGGGCCTAATAAGAAACTAGACGCTGGAGTGGCCGCTGATGACGGGAGGCTTTCTCCAATCCTTGGAAGTGACATGCAGAGTGCCTTCATGGATGACTGCACACAGGTCGTTCCTATGACCGATAGTGGAGTTCAGGCAGATGACGGCACTTTGACGCCAATAATGTGGGAGCCTAAGAACCTCCACAAAGAAGGATTTCTCACACAACTCCCAGAATATCTGTGCATTGTTTCAGATACTGGAACACAATACGACAACGAAGACCACAAGGCCCCTGAAATCGTCACCCGCAAATGCAGTGCTACGTGTCAGACTGATATTGACCTTGTCAGATATCCGAGTTTCAGTCGCAGAGAATCAATGTTTTTTGTGACAAATGAAGGATGTCAAACAGATATTCCCGCTGTATCTAGATCTAACTACCTTTCTAGAAATGCATCAGATGTAATTTGTGACAACTGCAAAGGGGGCGTATCATCTAAAACAAGTTATCGCACAGCAAAGACTGATTTTCAGGCATCATCTCTGAAGGCGACCATCGAACGATTGGCAAAAAGGACTCAGCCATATGTTCACAGGGAACGGGGTGATGCAATACCCAGTTGGAATTCGGAAACAGACCACTTAGGCAAAAAGCATATGATTGTAAAGCACCAAGAAACATTGGACACAACAACAAGTAGCGTATTCCCTTCGTTGGGAAGCTCTGATACGTCTTCCTCCAGTTTAGGTGTTGACAACAAACCCATTCGACGACTCATAAATAGCAGGCAAGATTCTGACTTGAGCAGCAAAAGTGTCCCAACGCGCTTGATGAAGCCCCAGACTTTGGAGCACGCATCAAATTCTATGAACGGCAGTTCTCTGACAAAGAGCATTTCATTTGATGCTCAGTACAGGAAAGGAAGTCTGAAGCGACAAGCTTGTGTTGACTGGATGACACAATTTCTGCCAATAAGTGACGAATCAAGCAAGTCACCATCAAGCTTCTCCGATTCCCTGCAGCCAGAATCTCCTGTCGAACCAACTCCATATTCAGACTTTTCAAACTCGTCGAGGGGTAAAGTGAATAGAGATCATTCAGTGTGTTCAGGTCGATCAGAGGCATTGTCATCAGTTATCGAAGAAGTTTCTCAACCAGTCAAGAAAGAAAACAAAGTCAATTTAGATCAGTATTTCTCTGTGCTCGCTCAGTGGGAGTTCAAGTCCAACGCTGAGCTGAATAGCTGTGGAGGAGAAAAGCTTCCGTCGCCCAGCAATGGGAATGATATACAAAAAAAATCTGATAAATCTGACGAGATCCTATCTGATGACCAGGTGTTTGGCAACACGTCCACAAAAGATACAGTAACCAAGCACCCATTCGGTCCAAAGGAGATGTTAACTCTGGAAGATGCAAGACAGAAACTGCAATCTCAACTTCAATCTGCTGTGGGGCAAATAAAACCTAGAGTGATATCTGATGAGACTCTGTGTGACGACGAACGGTCAAATACAGATTCTCAGTGCACTGTCATTGCTGGTCGTCACATTTCCCAAGACACATTAGGAGATAGCAATAGCTGGAGTCTCTCAGATAGCACAGGCACTTCTTTTTCTCGAAATACAATCCGCAACTCAGATTCCCCTGCCTCGTCTTATGCAACATCTCCAGGATTAGGACAAGATTTAAATCCAAGACTTTCTAATGAAAATTGTACACCAACAAAAAGCCGCTCTCCAGCATCCTCAAACAAACATTCACCTCAATCAAGCTATATCCAAGTAGCTCTTGACTTTGCAAAAGCAATGGCTCACCAGAAACCCAACCAACGATACCCCAATTTGCAAACACCACAGGAAACGGAAGCAAGGAAATCCAAAATGGCGCGTGATATTGCACAGAAGATTTTGGAGAATGTGGGAAAAGATTTAGAGAACCAAAGTGCAAAGAACATAAGTGAATCTGAGCTGGATTGCATGGTTCTGGTAGCAGTGAACAGAGTCATTGACGACGTCATTTTAAACAACCATCATAGCAGTTAATTGTAAACCGACGAAGAACACACATTGTACAAAGCGCACATGTAACTAAGGTGAGTGTTTGGTAATCTGTCTATTGTGTTTCCGTGAACTGTAATGCAGCAATTATAAACAAAAATATTTCCTCTGAGATCACTTGGCGTTTATTGCTGAAGGTAAGTGATTCTCTCTATGGACATGCTCGGTTTCAAGTAACCATGGTAAGGAATATTAATCTTCATCCAATTTCAAAGAATTACATAACATCCGGAATTATAAGTTTAGCCTTCCCTCAACAGATCGTCACCATTGAGAACGGGAAGTCCCTCAGGAGCTACCAATGCAAGAGCAGAACTGGACTTGGGTGAAGACGCTCGCCAAATCGAGTTGGAATCTGCTCGAATCCGACAAGAAGTAGAAGCTGAGAAACGCAAAAAATACCAGAAACAACAATCGAGATCCCCAGTGCGCAATCGCTCACCTACGACATCACAATCACCAGTCCGGCACACACAGGCTACAATCTCAATAATGAATACATCACCCGCAAGAAACACCACTCCTGTCCGAAAGCACAAACGAATTCCTCCACCAGCTCCAGCCTCTGCTGTGCTTACATCTCGAGTGAGTCATCCTTCTCTCTAGAATTGTATAACACATGATATCTTTTTCATAGGTCGATCTTGAAGTTGCGAGAAAATTGCAAGCAGAGTTAGGAAGATTAAAATCTGGCATCAAACGCTCTCAACAGGAAAGACAGGTAGGTGCACACTCATAGTTTCCATACGCTGAGTTTCCCAAATTCTAGAAACTCCAAGAAGATGTGCGAGACCTGCACTCCACATTGAAGCAGCATCAACTTGAGTTGAAGACAACTGAGGCTAAAATGAAGGAGAATGTCACGAAAGCCGAGGATGTGAGGTATTTAAAGCACGATTCAAGCATGGCTGAAATTGTGACCGCCTGATATCACCAATTCACGTCTCTTTGCAGAACTGAGCTCATGCTGGCTGAGTTTAAACGAGATTCTGCACAGAAAGATCTTGAGCGCGTGTCTTCTGAAGTCCAGAAGAGAAAGACAGAAATGGCAGAAGGATACGCAGGGGACACCGACGAGGTTGAAGACAAGAACATCAGGGCAACAATGTCCAAAGAAGAGGTAGGCGATCCACTGAGTGAATGGATATATCATGCTTTGGGAGGTTCTTTGTTTCTGTATCAAAGATGTCCCAGTTGATCGCCCAACGCGAGGATCTCCGTCTGCAACTGAAACATCTGGAATCGAAGGATCGGGAGAGGCAGGAGTTAGAGGCACAGCTGGACAAAGCTAGAGATAGCCTCCTAACAGAACAGAAGAGATCTAGAGAGAACAGAGAAAGCCTCAAAGATGTATGATTATACGATTAATTATTTCTGCATTCTGTTGACAAATTTCAAATCTCAAAAGCAAACATCTCGACTTGGCAATGTTATAAAATAATGTTTTAATTCTCACAGGAGCTAGACGCCAAAGAAAACACCATTGAGGAGTTGATGGCAGAAAGGGATAATTATCACAAGAAACTAACTCGTTTGGAGATCAAGTTTAACCAGATGGAAAAGTCCAAGGATGACATAATTCAGGTAGTAATTAACCTCTAAGCTTCATACCTGCATGTTCCAGTTTTTGCTTTGTATAATACGTTTCAGAAATTTGAGTTTGTTTATACATGAATCCACTGCATTTCTTGTTGTTCAACATTGGACACCTTTAGCTTCAGTTTTCTTGCATGCATCTGCACTTCCTTTTTGTTTTTGCTCAGGAAAATTTGGATTCCACCATCCTCCTTCGCTCCATTCTCTCAGAGTTTGACGACATACGGATCCGAAAGGTATTAACTGATACACCTGTGTATGATACTTTGTATGCTGTACATATACCAACCGTCTCATTTTTCAGTCGTGCGATTTGTTAGTTAGTTATTCTGCCTAAATGTCAAGTCTAATTGTTATTTAGACAGAAAAATTAACACGTGCAAGATTATTTTATGTGCACCTGGGAGCTAACTAATTTATATGCAAGCAGACTAAGGCTACTGCTAATCCTGTAATTCGTTCCATCTGCTACATACGTGTTGAGTTCTATATCAAACGATCTGTTTGTGCACGTATTGGTAATATATTCAATCAGATATTGGTACTTATTATGTAGCATATGTACATTGTATATAGTTCTTAATTTGAATGTGTGTCTTAATCATTGATGAGCTTTCCATCTACGTTGCTACACTGTCAAACAGCGCAACAAAACACACTACAGGTGTGCCGGTGGCAGAACTGGCGGGTGCCTCCTTGCCTTATATATTGATTAGGGTTCATGTAGAGCATGGTTAAGGTATGCATATATGTTTGGGAGTGGCCGGATAGGATCCTGCTCGACACGAATTTATTACCAATGTTATACCTACATGAACTATAATTATGTGTAATACAATAGAAATGACAAATGCAATTATGCAGTTGACTTGCAATGTGAAAGTCAAAATAGTTTAATATTCGTGGATTGTGTCACAGGAGAAGACCGACGATTACCACGAGTTAAAGGCTCAAGTCCACCACGAACTGACCACTGCCAAACTGAACAACAACCAAGAGATGCATGACCTCCGTAGCCAGCTGCAGACGGTCAATGATCGCTTGACCCAGGCACAGACACAAGCAAACAGAAAGGAAGAGGTCAATGCTCAGCTCAGGTAAAACCTGACATCCGGGTTCTTGTATGTTGACTCCAGCAATAATGGGGTCATTAGTGACCTCAAGACATACAGCATGTGTCTTCATAATACATGGCGTAAACAATGGCGTCTCTCGTGACAGGGACCAATTGACTGAATTACGAGGCGAGTTGGCGAAGGAAGCGGAATTGAGGGAGAACATCCGAAACGACCACCAAAGACTTCTGGATAACTTGGAGCGCGAGAAGGTAAAATATTCCTGAATATCGCATTGTTAAAATTATGATGCAACGTCATACTTGATAATCATGTGGTATAACTCATATGCAAGAAGTGCATTGTTGGCAATGTTATATCTCGGTAGGAGTCGGCAATAAATAACACCCGTCAAATGATGGAGGCTGACAAACAGAAAGCGTTGGAATTACTGAGCAGTGAACTCGAAGAGCAGCGTCTGCAAACATTACAGCACGCGGAGAAGCATCTCACAGAGCAGCTGACTGACCTTCAAGGCCACATGACGGTAAACAGGGCAATGATCTCAAGCAATTGCAACATTTTTTAATTTCAATCACAGGGGAAGGACATCGAGCTCCAAGTGCTGAGAGATCGCATAAAACAGCAAGAAATGGCCATGCGGCAGCTGGCTGAGAAGGTCAAAGCTGAAGCTCACGACAAGGTAACGCAAGCACCAATCACATTACCAATCGATGATTTCATCACCGTATTACAGGTGTATCGTTTACTTGAAGAAGAGCAGCAGAGATGGGAAGTAGAGAAAGCTAACGAAGTTGATGCGGCGTTGAACCAAATGCGATCAGAGAGTGAGCGACAATGTCGGGCACTGAGGGAAGAATTGACGACGGAAAGAGATCTGGCGCAACAGCACCTCAGGCACATCGATTCAATCAAACAGGTGGGATAAAATTGCCCCAGCAATTATAATTACGCCGTAAGCCCGGCGTAATTATAATAATTATTATCTGGCTGCTTGACACAACCTCGATCTCATTACGTATTGTTGAATTTAATGATGCTATCTCATTGGAATATTACGTGTACATTATTCGGAAGTATTATTTCCAAACATCATGTAAGCTAGCATCATATTTCAGCCCAATATGTCTCTGTGTGCATTCAAAGAGCCCGGGAGGAGGGCGGGGGCTATAATTTTCCAAGTATTTAAAAACCGGCAAGCCCAACCACGCAGGAGCCTATGATATCCTGATCGATCAAATAGCGATAATACTGATTGAGTTTATCGAGGCCAACCGAGCGTGTCTTGTGAACGCTCATCGTTGTTAAAAGTTCGAATCTTTAACTGTGCCATTGAGACGGGCATATTTCTTGTGATTGTGATCGAGGCCTACAGTCACTTATCCCGCCATGGATGTCTTTAATCTCATATATTGTATACGAATGGTGAGCATTCCTCATTACACACGATAGCCATTTGTAAATGTAGTACACAAGGAGACATATTAAAGTATTTTAATTTAAATATAATGGTAATGTTCAATATTTGTTTTCTTAGGAGTTGGAGGAGGCTCGCCAACAGAGCCGGCAATCATACAGAGAAAAACTGCAAGCCATGACTGCAGCAAAGGAGCAAGCTGAGCAAGACAAGGAACGGCAACTAGAGAAGCTGAAGGAAAAGCTGGAATCAGTGAGTGTCCATCCCAGCATCAGTTCAATACAGTGTGATATATATTCGCAGGACACATCGCGTACCAATGAACGCATGCGTGAAACACTCAGAAAGCAAGAAGAAGAGATATCTCGTCTACGACGAGAAAGAAAAGACCAAGAAGAGCGTGGTACTGAGACAGTATCACTAATGGAAAAACAAGACCGCTCCCTGCTTGATGACATCAACGAAGAATGTCGTCGCATTGCTGTGTTAGTTGGTGGACAACCACGAGTGGTCAGCCATCCAACGTGAGTCATACATAGTTATTCAATGTGGGTCTGATACCTGTGCCTTCAGTTATAACTGGTCAGCTAGTCCAAACAGTCCGTCGTCTGCTCTAACCCGTAGCCCGTTAAGATCAGCAATTGCTACAGCCATGGTAAAGCCAATAATTCACTGTTTTAGAACTATTCCATGTATGCATCTTTCAGAGCAACCTGAAAGCTGCTAATGATGATTTGCGCAAAATTACAACCACTATAAAGCAGGAACTGGAAGCGACCAAGAAAAACCTTACCAAATCAGAGAGAGAGAAAGTAAGCGAGGATTAAGTCGCAAACCTTACGGACCATCTTGATCTATCTTATCATAGAAAGAAGAATTGGACAGTGCGAAAAAACGACTGCAAGGAGAAAAACTTCAGGCTCTGGAAGTTCTAAAAGACAGGCTTATAAAGGTCAGAATCTGGAATTGGGTCAAGGTCATTTGGGAATCGGCGGGGATTGTCGTTTCTGTCTGTTTCTACTGTGTTCTTTAGACACGATATATGATTCCTTCTGAGTGTACTTCTCTCACTTTTGTGTCTCAAATCTGGATGTTGTATTTTCACAGAGTCGATTAGGATTTTCAGGCTTTCTAGACCTCGTCGAAAACGAGTAAGAGCTTAAAATGATGATAACCCTCTGTTCTAATCATTACATTCGTTGTTAGTGACGCACTTAATTGTACCCTACACTTTAGCACACCATTGTTTTGACTAGGCAAATTAATGTTTCCACTGAATCAGTAGACTGTCGTAGCCATGCACTGCTTAACTCCTTCCATTCACTCCCTTTCCCCTTTAATCCCTGCTTAATTCCCGTAATGCAGCTTCGGGGTTGACCGGTGTCACCGCTTTTAGTTTATTTACTCCCGCGTGTTGCAGGAACACATTGCCGAAGTTGACCGCCTTCACGAGTCTCTTGGCAAGGGACAAGCTCTTCACAAAACACTTAGGCAGAAGGATCATGAACTCAACGAGATACAACGCAACATGACTCAGTGGAAAAACCAGACAACCGAAAAACTAGCCAAGAAATTCCAGACTGAGCTCACAAGGGAATTGGACAAGTAAAGCCTACATCCTGTGTTTAATTCTCTTCTCACTGATCTGAGCTGCATTATACTTGCTTGTAACTGATAATTAATTTTGCATGGTGTGTTGGTCTAGAACATAATAGGTGACAAAGTTTTAGCGCTATTAGCTATAGCTATTAGCTATAGCTATTAGCTATAGCTAACCTTCGAATTTGAGAATTTACTCATATCAAGATTATTGAGATAATGGTATTTTGGGTTTTTTTTGTTTTTTTTTTTTTCACAGACGCGTGAAGGAGCACAAGAAACAGAAACAAGACTGGCAACGTGAAAATGTGAACCAACAGAGAGAAATCGAGCGATTGGAACGTGAAGTACACCGATCTCAACTTGCGCACAAACCAGTCAGTTCACCAATTATGTTAATGCAAGTACAGCTATATTCTTTCCACAGCCATATTCACCCAATCGGAACCGATCGACGACTCCTAGTGCTGTATTAGAATCAAAAGTTACTGATTCAATGCAAAGTGCAAAAGTTATCATGGATAAGCTCGCGATGGAGACTTCATTGAGGAGGGCGAAGCAGCTGGGTGGATCAGTTCCAGACTTGAGCGCCGTTGGGACTGGTGTCCCGACTTCCAACAACCTCAATAGCTCCTTCACTGAGACAGTGAGTCAATAATCTCGATGAATTGCTGATGCAAATATCCTTATTGCAGCCAACCAAAGACCCAGGATCAGGTATTCGGAGCCACGCCCCGCTTTCCGTTCGACAACTCGAGTTGCAAGTCCAGCGAGCAGAAAACAGAGCGCGCTTAGCTGAAGAGAGAGCCAGCAAGAACGAGTCACTCCTCAATCAGAAATTGGTGGAGACTTCAAAGCTACAAGGATCATTCAGCCACCAGTCAAAGGTGTGGTCATCCAAAATGAACCGGAGAGTATTAACTTATGATTTAGCAGGAGTTGATGCAGTTGGAGAGAGCATACCAGCAGTTGCACCACCAGGCCTCAAGTCCCATACGCCCCATGAGTCCTACGCGACCACACAGCCGGATGGGTCTCAGGTCATGACCTGACCGTGTGTACTAATAAAAATCGATTCCTGACTGAATCAGGAGTCCGTTGTTGTTGAATATGAAGCTGTGATATCACTTTCCAATCTCTTCTTACTCCTTGTACACCTAAAGAATCATTCCAATTTCGTAAAATTTGGACCAAAAAAGCCTTGAAGCGAGCTCATTATCAATGACTTCAGTGAATTAACCCATTGTCTCCTGTGTATATCACTATATGTATTATTATTAATGGTATTCATAACTTCCGTTTGATGATGTTACCAGCTCACGAAGACTTAAATCTTTTTCATGAGTTTTTGTTCAGTAATGATCTTGGGAGTTTCTCCGTCCAGCCAACTGACGCTATTCATGTTCTGTGATATTGTCCATATGTACATGTATTTAATCATCATGTTATCTCGTGTATCTCTTTTCTATTACTCTTATTATACAGTATTTTTATGCATTACTGATCACTATATAGATATCTATCAAAGTATCTCCAATTGTCTTAAGGATGTACTTAAACATATCAAACACTTCTATGGGGGACCCGTCGCTCAATTCTTAAACTCAAATCATTCCCTGAGAAATGTACAATTAAGGACCAATAAATCAGTAATTGATTATTATTGTTTTATTCAAGATCTGCGATCAACATAAAATAAAATATAAAACTGCATGACTGTCTGGAATTACTGGAGTTACGGCCCTTTTCAATCAGACTCTTCATCACTAGTTATGATACCTTTCAGGTTGGGGTACCTCTTCGTAAATGGGGTTGTCTTCTTAGGAGAATTTCCATTCTTTCTACTGCGCCTGCTTCGACCTGAAACAGATATGAACACATTTAATGGTCACAACTCAAGTAAATTTAGAAATTGTTTGAATAATATTTGGAAACGATTATATGGATCGATTTTCCCTCGCTCTTGGCTTCAGAGAGATAACACCGTGGGTTTACTGCTCCACCAAAATTGATTACGTTGCATTATTCTGGGCGCCAAAGAGGAAACCCCTGGACTACTCCTATCAATAAGATTTCGAAAAGTTTTTCATTTTGTATAATACCATAGTCAGTAGGTCTACCCAGTCCAGTTATACAATTGGGCAGCACGGTAGAGAAAAATTGAGAAATTAGAATTCATGAGGAATGGTTATGCACAATGTTAATACCTGTGACGATTGGGGTATCAACATTGGGATCTCAACCTTATCTGGCAGATCGCAGTCAGGCTGTTTAACATAAGATCTGGAGTCATCTTTGATGTCAAACAACCGCAATCAAAATGAGATTCTACCATTTGCTCAGTGAAATCTATCATCTCATTATCCATATTGGTTCAGTACAGTGCAACACCATGCACTTGCAATAGGTATTTAATGACTAATTATGGAAATCATAATGTACTTTGTTATGTTCTCTATTCAGATTTACGCTTGGCCATTTATGTTGACCTTTCAAAAAGACTTTGGAGAGTGCAAAGGCAGAGAGAGATTCTCACCGCCACTGGAGATAATATTCTCAGTGTTCAATTGTTCAGCCTCTCGCCTCAGTTTCACAATCTCAACTTTAGCCATGCTCGGACGCCCTAGCACAAAAATAGAAAAAACAATAATAATTATAAAACAGATTCAAATATATTTTTTAAATTATGAGAAATAAAAATTGCTGCCCATGGTCTCCTCAGGGTTCCCTTGTACCACACTGCCCTATCAGAATAAAGGGCCAATACGGTACAGTGGACCCTGCTGATACCAGAACTATCATGTGATACTCCACACTCACCCTTCATGCCAGCCTTCAGCAGCAGTTTCTTGTAGACCTGGATTCTATCTTTGGTAGTTCTGCAGTTACTGAACAGGAACCGATGGTAGTGTCCAATGGGACAAATACCACAAGCTTTGCTGATCATCTTCAGTCTCTTCAAATGTTTATCCTGAGAATGATAATCAATGATGAATTAATTTACTCAATCATCTCAGATTGATTACTAATGATTAACTCACCTCGGAAGTATTCACACTTTGCGATTTATGACTTTGATTTGTGTTCTGATCTTCAGTATCAGGATCAGATTCACTTGAAGAAGAATTGTTGTTCGGCTAAAAGTAAGGATAAAATTATATTTTTCCAACTCGAGGAAGAATTCATATATTGACTGACCTTTGACTCTTTTGTGACTTCCTTGGGTACCAAATCATGTTCTTCAGACTCCATTTTCCTCCGCTTGACAGTTGTTTTCTTCTCCTTTATTAGATACTGCTCCTTTTTCACTCCCCGACTTGAATCTGATTCAGTATCAGATGAACTTGATGAGGATAAGTATCGTTTTTGCACCTTTTTCCTCTCCTCAATTTTAGATGGTTTTTTCTTCATTCTCGGATTAGGCAAATCTGATTCAGCATCCGATGAACTTGATGAGGTTGAGTTTTGTTTTTGCAGCTTTTTCCTCTCCTCAATTTTAGATGGTTCTTTCTTCATTCTCGGATTAGGCAAATCTGATTCAGCATCCGATGAACTTGATGAAGTTGAGTTTTGGTTTTGCAGCTTTTTCCTCTCCTCAATTTTAGATGGTTTTTTCTTCATTCTCGGATTAGGCAAATCTGATTCAGCATCCGATGAACTTGATGAAGTTGAGTTTTGGTTTTGCAGCTTTTTCCTCTCCTCAATTTTAGATGGTTTTTTCTTCATTCTCGGATTAGGCAAATCTGATTCAGCATCCGATGAACTTGATGAAGTTGAGTTTTGTTTTTGCAGCTTTTTCCTCTCCTCAATTTTAGATGGTTTTTTCTTCATTTTCGGATCAGGCAAATCTGATTCAGCATCCGATGAACTTGATGAGGTTGAGTTTCCCTTTCGGGGCTTTTTGGGCTTTTTTTTCTCCTTGATTACAGATGGGTTTTTTTTCATCCTCAGATCGGACAGATCTGATTCACTGTCAGATGAGCTTGACAAGGAAAATTTCCGCTCCTGCGCAGACAACTCATCAATTTCAGCTGCTGACAGACGTTTAATATTGACTGAGCAAGATCTGGCCTTCAAAATATCGATACATATAGCCTCGCTCTTTGATTTCTCCTTATTCTCACTCTTCGCTTCTTCGGTAACATCATCCACATCCTTACTCGCTTCAGAGTCAGACAGATCTTTCATTTTCTTTGGAGATCGTTTGCCCACACTTTTCTTTTTCTTCATCGAGAATGAGCTTTCATGAAAAGAGCCTTCATCTTCGCTTCCAGCAATCTCTACTGTTTCTTCCTCATTGTCACTAGCAAGCAAAGGTTTTCTTTTTCTCTTCCTTCGAGCTAATTTCTGAACATTTCTTTTGATTCTCTTCTTCAAGGGTGACCCTTCGTGAAGAGAGCCTTCCTCTTCCTTCTCTTCTTCTGCTGAAATCTGTTCATCTTCACTGAAGGAACAATGTATATCATTCAGGGGTGAATTTTCTTCACATTTCTCAATATTTTCTTCGAGGGTG
>KB307721.1:47966-80218 GCA_000328365.1 Capitella teleta
GAAGAATTCATATATTGACTGACCTTTGACTCTTTTTTGACTTCCTTGGGTACCAAATCATGTTCTTCAGACTCCATTTTCCTCCGCTTGACAGTTGTTTTCTTCTCCTTTATTAGATACTGCTCCTTTTTCACTCCCCGACTTGAATCTGATTCAGTATCAGATGAACTTGATGAGGATAAGCATCGTTTTTGCACCTTTTTCCTCTCCTCAATTTTAGATGGTTCTTTCTTCATTCTCGGATTAGGCAAATCTGATTCAGCATCCGATGAACTTGATGAAGTTGAGTTTTGGTTTTGCAGCTTTTTCCTCTCCTCAATTTTAGATGGTTTTTTCTTCATTCTCGGATTAGGCAAATCTGATTCAGCATCCGATGAACTTGATGAAGTTGAGTTTTGGTTTTGCACCTTTTTCCTCTCCTCAATTTTAGATGGTTTTTTCTTCATTCTCGGATTAGGCAAATCTGATTCAGCATCCGATGAACTTGATGAAGTTGAGTTTTGGTTTTGCACCTTTTTCCTCTCCTCAATTTTAGATGGTTTTTTCTTCATTCTCGGATTAGGCAAATCTGATTCAGCATCCGATGAACTTGATGAAGTTGAGTTTTGGTTTTGCACCTTTTTCCTCTCCTCAATTTTAGATGGTTTTTTCTTCATTCTCGGATTAGGCAAATCTGATTCAGCATCCGATGAACTTGATGAAGTTGAGTTTTGGTTTTGCACCTTTTTCCTCTCCTCAATTTTAGATGGTTTTTTCTTCATTCTCGGATTAGGCAAATCTGATTCAGCATCCGATGAACTTGATGAAGTTGAGTTTTGGTTTTGCACCTTTTTCCTCTCCTCAATTTTAGATGGTTTTTTCTTCATTCTCGGATTAGGCAAATCTGATTCAGCATCCGATGAACTTGATGAAGTTGAGTTTTGGTTTTGCACCTTTTTCCTCTCCTCAATTTTAGATGGTTTTTTCTTCATTCTCGGATTAGGCAAATCTGATTCAGCATCCGATGAACTTGATGAAGTTGAGTTTTGGTTTTGCACCTTTTTCCTCTCCTCAATTTTAGATGGTTTTTTCTTCATTCTCGGATTAGGCAAATCTGATTCAGCATCCGATGAACTTGATGAAGTTGAGTTTCCCTTTCGGGGCTTTTTGGGCTTTTTTTTCTCCTTGATTACAGATGGGTTTTTTTTCATCCTCAGATCGGACAGATCTGATTCACTGTCAGATGAGCTTGACAAGGAAAATTTCCGCTCCTGCGCAGACAACTCATCAATTTCAGCTTCTGACAGACGTTTAATATTGACTGAGCAAGATCTGGCCTTCAAAATATCGATACATATAGCCTCGCTCTTTGATTTCTCCTTATTCTCACTCTTCGCTTCTTCGGTAACATCATCCACATCCTTACTCGCTTCAGAGTCAGACAGATCTTTCATTTTCTTTGGAGATCGTTTGCCCACACTTTTCTTTTTCTTCATCGAGAATGAGCTTTCATGAAAAGAGCCTTCATCTTCGCTTCCAGCAATCTCTACTGTTTCTTCCTCATTGTCACTAGCAAGCAAAGGTTTTCTTTTTCTCTTCCTTCGAGCTAATTTCTGAACATTTCTTTTGATTCTCTTCTTCAAGGGTGACCCTTCGTGAAGAGAGCCTTCCTCTTCCTTCTCTTCTTCTGCTGAAATCTGTTCATCTTCACTGAAGGAACAATGTATATCATTCAGGGGTGAATTTTCTTCACATTTCTCAATATTTTTCTTCGAGGGTGACGTCAACTTGTCAATTTTCTCTGGTGTGAGGCTTTCAAGATTTACTTCACATGATTTGGCCTTAAATATCTCCTTGTCCTCTTCTTCACTCTTCATATCCTCTGATGCTTCCTCTTCATAATCACTAGCATCACTGTCAATCAGAGCCTTTCTCCACTGTGAACATGGTTTTCTTCGACTTTCCAATTCTTTTTTCTTCTTCGCAGGTGAATCTTCATGAAGAGAATTTTCATCCTCATTCTTCACTATCTCTGCTGCGTCTTCTCCATCTCCAATCACAACTGATGCTCGAGTTTTCGTTGAAGGTGATTCCTCTACATTTTTGTGCTTCGAGAGTGACGCCAACTTGTCAATTTTCGCTGGTGACAGATTTTCAAGATGTACTTCGCATGGTTCAGTCTGTGTGTCAGAACTATCCGTTTTGGATATTTCCTTGTCATTTTCTTCACTATTCATCTCCCTTGTTGCTTCTTCATTACTTGCATCACAGTCCATCAGAGGTTTATTTCTCTTGGATGGGGATTTCCTTTCACTCTTCCTTCCATCTCTTTTCCCTTTCTTCGAGGGAGACTCTTTACTAGCAAAGAACTCTCTTGCTCTTTTTTTGGTTTTCTTATTTTCTGAAGCCGACTGTTCCTCTTCATAAAGCGAGTCTCCATTGTCTTCTTCAGCTTCTTCTGTTATCTCTACTTCCTCCAGAAGATCAACCTCCTCGCTTTCATCACTTTTGGACTCTCTGAAAAGTTACGTTGCATGGTTGATGAGTACAGAGAACAGAAAAGACTCACGATAACTTTGCGGAAGATTCGTCTTGATCCTCTTTCTCTTCTCTTTCTTGTGTCTTGAAAGGGTAAGAAGAAACAAAAGTCAATTGGCATGAAAGAATTGGAGACAGACGTATTGTGCAAAAACCAATTTAGGAGTCTAAGTAATTTAAATCCAAATGGGGCTTGATTATAAACATAGGATATAAATAAGTAAACAATCACAACTGCATTCCACTGACGCATGACATTAAAATAATGAAATAGCGGCTACACTATACATGAATTGCTCTTGCATCAAGATACATCATTGACTTAATCAAATTCAGTACATGGTAGAAATGCAACAGAGATTGAGAAAGCTGAAAGCATGCAATACAAACACAATTATATCCAAATACTGCCACCAATTCTCAACAAGACAAGCACAGCCACACAAAAATGCCAGCAGCTAGAAATCCACAGAGTGAGCGGTGGCTATCAAGCCACTTCTTTTAACAGACAAACTGAATGAAAACACTGTATACATTAATTAGTATACATAAAATGAGAGGCATTTGTAAAGCTAAAACGGATGAATAAATCACTCTCAGCAGAACCTTAAAATTTGAAACATCATCTTTAAATGTATGTCTCGCAAACCTAAATTCAGATTGGACACAAATGAAAGTCAATTTTAATAACCTTATCCAACAAATATTCCAGTATTAACTAGTAATTAATATTGAGTTTCAACTCATAGAGACATTGAAATTTCACTGTACCCAGATGAACCACCTGAAGCAAATTCCTAATGATGACAGCCGCAAAAAAGGAGTGGACAATGCTTGAATTAGGAGACACGCGTGTGATGCCCTCAGGACGCAAATGACGAGAGCAGAAGTGCTAATTACGCATGTTACATGTTCAGAGTGGAGTGTGCATGGCCGGATGTGCAAATGTTACTCCTTGCAGGGAGTTCAAGTGCACCAATTCATGACTCAGTAGGTCAGAGAATATAATCTGTTGGGATGCTGGGAATATTTTGACTCACGATCTTGTTGACGATTGCAAGGACAATTTCCTTCAGCTGTCCCCTCTCCTTGGCACTCAGCGTATCTTGGCCGATTTCTTCCAAATATTTGGTTCGCACAATTCGCAGGGTTATGGAACTGAAGAATGACACACAAAAAAGAGGATACATTTATATTGAAAAGTAGCTTGGCATCTGGCCGGTCCGATGCTTACGCTTGGCATCTGGCCTAGTAATTGAAAATATAGTGGGTGTGCACAAGACATGGAACAGCCACCTCTGCAAAATGATACATCTGAATGCTTTCACTCCATTCCTTTCAGGCAGTGGTCGACTCAAGTATACAGCATTGAAAGACTATTAGTACTTAATTAATATGTGATGCATAATAATAAATTATTAATCTTTTTATGTGGTATTCGTGCAATAAAATTTTTACCTCTCTTTACAGGTGTCCTGATCGCTGGATTTCTCTGAAGTCCACTTTAATAAGATCTGAGTGACTTTGTTTTATTTCAAGCGCAAAGGTGAAAGGTCATTAAGGTTAAAGGGATGGGGAACTGAATTTTAAGTGATGTTCTATTGACTCATAGCACCAATTGATAGCATTCAGTGCCAAAAACACCATGCCTGGATGCAAGCGTAAGGAAATAATGCATTCCGAATATCGGGGTTAGCATTGGGCCTATGAGAGAATGGCTTCCATTACGAAGTATAGGAGGCAAACGTCAGCTGAGGGCTTGCCGTGATTGGTCCCGTTCCCCTCGTGAAGCTATCGATTTCAGCCAATCAGAGCAGATCATCTTCGCCATAAAAGGACATCTTAGTTGTTTACGAAACGAAAGCGCATGCGTGGTGTACTCTGGCTGACCTCTTTACTGTTTCAGGATGAGAAACATGGTAGGTGTCCTAGAAAATTGCTTGTTAAAATAAGAAAAGTAGCGAAAAATATTTTTTTTTCGCGCCTGAGTGGTGGCAAAATGATTATTCTATCTATTTCCGAAAAGAAAATAAAAAAATATCCAGGGGTTTAGTCGCAGAACACGCTGATATGACGAGTCCCATTGTAAAAGATGGGGAACTCGGTGTTTCATCACAGCTCCTGATGTCACGCCTAAATAGCAATATATGATATTCCTTGTGTGGGCCAGGCATAGGAATCATTTTTGGTGCTTCAAATAACGACTCAAAGTCCATTTTAAACCAGTTCTCCCTCCCTTTAAAGGTGGCGAAACCAGTGTTGGTCGAGACGGTGTTTAAGATTGTTGAAAGTAGGCGCTTAATGACACTGATTGAAAACGTACGAGATTTATCCTAAATATTATAAGGCTTTTCCGTAGATCTCAAGACGGTCATAACGAATAGTCAAAAACGATAATAGAATAGCCTTTCTCTAAATTTTGACGTTGTCGGTGCGTTATGAAATGAGAAAATGGAAATGGGCGATAATAAAGAATATTTGATTTGAGAGGGCTGATCGATATTAATTAAGAAATAGAGAAAGAAAACATGGATCAGATACAAACTTCAAATCCTCTGCTTCGTAGAGCAATTTCTCCACGAAACGATTCATGCGTTTATTCGACATTATGACTTGTTGAAAGCGAGATAGCTGATAAACTTCGAAAAGTGCGCCAAGCAGAAAATTTGCTTATAATATTTAGAGCCGTTATGATTTTGGGAAATCTCTCTATAACGCATTACATGGTTATGTGCATTGTTTATAACCATGGTCATCCGATGCACGATTTTTTGGTAATTGTTGAAGGTGACAGATCTTGTTCTCATTTACCAGTTTACTAATTAGCTCTAGTCTAGAGGGACAGTCTTGGAACGAGCCTAACAGTGACCAGGCGATTGCACGATCGGGTGACGGCCGGGCACGGACCGACGTACTGTCACGTGTGACGTAGCTCCCCAAGGGTAGAGCAGTTCCTACACACCTTAAGGCTTGTCGAGTTGATTGTCATTGTATGATTGTGTGTGCACTATGCTACGGCTTGGGGAGCTAGGACTGACGTACAAGTCCAGCTAAAATCAAAATGAGCTATATAGTTCTGCAAGTCTACCCAAAACGGATATTAAATTGGTCCAGCTAGCTGACATGCTTATGATACTACATGTATTACATCAGTATAACTGACATTCTATAGCAACACAGAAGGGTATGTAGACCTCGCTGGATTTTTCTGTGCTACCCATCTCTTTAATAAGAGACATATAGCAAGATGGTACATGTAGATAGATATATGGTTGCCGTTAACAGAGTTTTAGGTAGATTTTGTTTGCAAAACACATAAAAATAATATATCTGATATATAATGATATATATTATATATGTCAATGAGCATACACTAGTTTATATTAACCGGTCCCATGCCGCCGTTGTTGACAACTATTCGACAACGTTGCATTAGCTACTATAGGCCCCATATGCATACAGTATATGCATGATATAATGTCACTCATTCAAAGAAGCGAAGATCTGGTCCCAGAGGTCTTAATGTATCCTGTTATAACCTTAGGTAGATAGTAGATAGCTAGGTTGCCATATGGCAACCTAGCTATCGTAATTATGGTAACCTAAGAATGACATTTACACTTATATACAGCTGAGAAAATTTACTGATGACACCCAAGCTGACATACTCTACCGGAATACCACAGGTGTCGAGGTATACATGTCACGTGCCCAGGGTGGGCAGGACACACATTCTCCATCTAATTGGCCAGCATCGCGATCCAGTCCCTGTAGTAGGCAGTCTTTTGGGTTTGCCAAGGAATGACGAACTGCTCTGGATACGTGAAGTGGCCGCTGGTCGACGGAAAACTCCCCGATTTCCAACAAACACTTGCTTTTATTGGGGAAATCGAGAACAAGTGGAGATTCATTAAAGGGTGCGGGCATTTTACATCAAAATATGGTGTCACAGGTGGTCAGGCAATATGAAAAACCAATTGAACATTTAAATTGGTTTGGGGACAGGGGTAACCGTGACATGCAGACCTAGTCTTTGCTGATGACACCCCTATAGGTAAGCCTACATTTCTTAGGCCTATATTCACATGCTGTAGATGACATTTGGCTCTCTCAAATCCAGGGGAAATAACCAGTTAACAAGAGTTTATAGTAGAATTCACCACAAATCTGTGCAGCAAACACCTTTAAACCTCATTTCTTTGCAGAAAACCATGCCATCAGAAGTGCAAACAGATGACCGCTTTGCCATGCGGTTTGTGATCAATTCGCTGAAGAAGAAATGGGCAAATGTTTCTAATGTTTCCACTGAAACGCTGAATCAGTGGATGAACCAAGAGGTCAGCGAAGGTCAGAAGAAGCGAGCTTTGACCATCATTGTGAGTTCTATTATCATTATGGTTGAATGCCTTTGACAAAGTCTTTTTCTTGCAGGACGCAAGACCAGAAGAGGAGTACGCAGTCAGCCACATTGCAGGTGCAACACGAGTGGACTTTCGATCCAGCGAAGTTTGCGAGTTTATCTCCAAAATGGATGAACAAAATAAAGGTCAAAGATTGCATTGTTAGAAGATGATAACATAGAAATTGGTGTTCATTTTAAATCTTTTCAGCTGGCGAGGTGCCAACTGTCGTTTGTTATTGCTCACTTGGATACAGATCCTGCAAGTTTGCAGACACCTTGAAAAACGCCCTGCAAAACCCCTCTTCTTGTGGTGAGAAATGCTGACCTGGTTAATTGAATTTGACCCTGATTGGCCTTGTTAGTGACCTTGTTTAATTTCTGCTCTAGGTCAATTTATATAGAAATTTAGAAAGGATGATTTTATTTCTGTGTAATTTTTAATTGTATTGTATTTTTGGGTGGGAAAATAAACTGCTTTACCTTTTGCAGGCATTGAAAAGACCCCACCAGCAGAGATCTACAATTTGGAAGGCAGTATATTCAAATGGGCCAATGAGAACCGGGGAAACATGGTGGACGGCAAAGACCGACCCACAAAGTTTGTTCATCCGTTCAGCCCTATTTGGGGAAAGGTTCTGTTCAGCCACCTCAGACGAGATAAAATGGAGCCCTGAATTATACTTTTTCAATTTCATTTAAAGGTACCTTAATTTGGTTTTTAAGTTTCACTGCCTCCAGTTTTCCCAAAAATCTTACTTACTGGTACAAGCAATTAAGTTTTGTAATCAATCCCAGTCTAAATTGGTCATTAATACAGCCCTGAACAACTCTATTGCAATTGATTTTGATGTGTGTCTCTTTCTGTGGTTGTGTATGCTCATCCAGGATTTTAATATTCCCCTCAGAATCCCCGGTATCTAGAATTTCCGTTATATAATATTGTATTGTGAAACTAAACATTGAATAACATGCAAGAAGGCTATATATGCTCAGGTTAATAAAAGTGCATGTAGAAACACTGGTAATTATTGTTTTCATTGCCGTCTGCTGTCCTAATTTTTATTTTGAAGCAAAGAATTGAGTGTAGGATTTTTTGCCATACAGGTAATTTCAAAACTGATACATTAACGTACAGTATAATCTCGATATGTCGATTTTTCAGGAACTGTTGAAATGGCTTCAAGTTATAGAACCTTTGAGATATAGTAACATGGATTGTGTGATTGGGTGATTGGGGTTTCACGGCTCCACCCAAACCAATCGGATGAACAGTGGTTTCTCCCTACTCTAATCGATAAATCCCAAGGGTTCTTTATCCTGCATACCACCATAGACAGTAGTACACAGCGCCCGGCCTTGTTACGCAGTTGGGCAGCACTGCAGAGTCACTGAAGAATCACAATTGTAATTCACAATCATAACGCCCGTGGCCTGATCGGGTCTCGAACCCGGGACCTCGACCCCCACGGTCAGCATAGGATTGCAGTCAGCCGGTTTAACCCACTGTGCTATTCAGTGCCCCTTAGTAACGTGGATCAAGCAAGGGGAAATAAATGCATGCCCCTGATGCATAATACCATGCATTAATGGGCGCGGATGACAGGGGGCGTTGTCCAGCAATAGGCCACAGGCTTTTTTTCCGCGATAAAATCTGGCATCGGTACTTAATGCACACTGAACGACTGTTTATCAGACCTAGTTTGATTGATTTATTTTTAGACTTGATGGGGCTTCCTCGTTTCCCTGATTTTTGAGCTACAGATCGAAGTGACGATTGTCTGGAATGTCAGATCGGAGTTTCCAGCTTTTGTCATGTTTCCAGCGACCTACACTTAGCACAAACTTCCAAATAGTGCAATCGTCACGCAGCCTAAAACTATAACTAGCATCTTCCTTTTTCGCATTTTCATATAGTTTTTTGTTTATTTCTTTCATTTTGTTATAACCTTCTTGTTCCGTTTTTGTTTTAGAAGGTCGCATTTGGACATGAGGCTGTGATACTCTTGATCTGATAATTGCACTTATAATGTTCTTCTTGTTAGTTTTGTTGAGTTCATCTTCAGACGTACATAGTCCAAAAGTCCTTTGAATTCCCTGCCATGATCGTGATAGAAGGGCTCACAGAGTATATAACCACTATTCATAACCATGCACACTGTTTATAACCACACAGGCGATCAGCTATATTATGCAGCTACCACTGGGTCAAATAAACCCAGCTGATTCCACGCTTGGGTGATTGACAGAAATCCAGGTCACTGAGCTTTAAAATAGAAAAGCAGACACGGCGCTTGAAAATGATGAGGTTAAATAATTATGTCCCAAAACCGACGATGTTCCAATTCCGTAATGTGTCTGTAAATGTTCGGCAATTGATGTACCTCACGAAAAGCACCAGAAGTCACTGCACTCACGCGGCTCCGTGATCTAGGCCTACTTGGCATGAATGATGAGTGGCTGACGCATTCGAGTTTTCTCTTCGCAGCCATATGATGGCCAGTGTACATGCAGAGACGAAATGATGACCCAACACTGCCCCCTTCCCCCGCTCATTAATAAGTATCCACCCCCTTTGAAGTCTTGTGTGCCTTTCGTATTTTCTCTGATATTGCCGATTTAAATTGATCACAAACGTTTTTAGATTTCTGTAATCGTTGCATGCCGACCATAAATTAATTAAGGAACGCGTTTAATGAGGATGAATGTGTACGTACCTATTGCAAGCATGAATATGAACTTCGGGAAAGGTTTGAATGACGCTGAATAGACGGTCGATCCGAGTCGAGCAATATGAGTGATCAGCCTCATTATCCAATGACAGACGCAGTGCTGTTCTAACATTCAACTATGCATGGGCATATTTGAGTTGACTTCATATGTTGTATTATTAGGTAACACGTATGCCATATGCGACGGCGAGCTTCGCCACAGTGTCTAATGCAAAGAGTCATTGCGTTACTACAGTATTTACATATATACATGTACATCTACACATAATTATTTATTTGACGCTTGAAAATTTTAGTGTAGGTCACAATAAATATTATAACCATCTACCTAGCCTGTGCACCTAATGCATTTCCCAAGCCATTCAGAGGGCCTCATTTCCACATGACATACATGCATACAATTAATGTCATGCAGTCATGGCTGTCATGCATCTTCACTATATTGGGATCATGCGGTCCTATCTATATATGTACTGTACGTAGACCCAACAGTACCTGGTAGTTTTTTTAGTTGTATATGTATATTTATAGTAGGCCTACAGGTAGCCATACACGCGCCTGAGGCCGCGGGCGTTATGATTGTGAATTATAATTGTAATCCGTTATAATTGTAATTCTTCGGTGACTCTGCAGTGCTGCCCAACTGCGTAACCAGGCCGGGCGCTGTGTACTACTGTCTATGGTGGTATGGAGGATAAAGAACCCTTGGGATTTATCGATAACTTAGATAAGAGTAGGGGGAAACCCCGGTCCCTGGCCTTCTGTTCTGGCGCCCGTATCACCCAAATGGGTTGGGTGGAGCCGTAAAACCCCATCACTCACTCACTTACACGCGCCTGAGAGAGCAACTGAAGCGAAACATGACGTAACGAGATACCCGTTTGCGGCCTATTCATAAGTAGCAAGATGCGTGTAGCACGCGTATTTAATTACAGTGCAAGGCGAATGTACATACTACATGTTCCGCAGTACGTATATGACACATGTTAAACGAAACCGAACTTGAAGTTTAATCATGAGCTTTGCCCGCATTTTCCTTGATGAATCGCGAATCGTGCGGGCGGGTCAGTTAAAGAATCAAACATGCGCTAGGTGGGTTATATACTAGTATAGTTATAAAGAGCTCGCGTTTAACGGCGTTTCGATCACTTTGGCGTTGGGCCACTTGACAACAGCAGCAGTGATGGCGAGATGGAGCCTGTTGGTTGTGCTGGCCTTCTTCGGCCATGGCTGCATGCCAGCCGAACACGTGAGTCCACTGCTTCTTTGCAATAATTATGTTCTACATGGGTCTATACGTAGCATTGTTAGCATCTGACATTAAGCTTATGTAAAGCACGCACCAATCAAAAATTTAAGACCTTTTGACGCGCGAACAATTATTATTTTAATCCTTTTACTGCATGTATTGTCACGAAGTATTGAATAAAATGGCTTTATGCATGGTGATCGAATACGGATAGATTTTTATTTTGAGTCGTTCATTAGAAGCTAGATATCCAAGATATAGGGCACAGGTAAATTTCCAGCTTTGAAATGAGCGTACGGGGTACATGGGGACGTGTATGGATCGGACGATATTGAATGGCTTAATTCGTTCCGAGTGAAAGGAGATCAGACATGACAGATAATATTACATTTGCAATGTATTATGTGAAATTACTTATCAGCCTGCGTCAAGTCCATTTTGGATTATTAAATCTCCGGGATTCTTGCTGCAACCATTACTGCTGTAGAACATTTTAGATTATGAATTTCTGAGTGTGTAATATAGAATATTATACATAATTATATCCACATGTATATAATTATATGTTTCGTATAACGTAGTTTTAAATAAATGCCCAAAAGTTCAATTAAAGCACGAATATTAATATTCATTTTATTTGTTATATATATATATAACCAAGGTCGCAATTTTAAGTCCCAGACTGTAAATGGGTATAATGCATTGGTAGTTAGAACTTAATAAGATGTCACTCAGCGCAATCGAACCCTTTATCTATGTATTGAAACGCCCTGTTCCACTGAGCTAAACAACAGATAGCTACTATAGTATACTACATGTGTATAATTGTATATGCTTATATAAATCATTATTATAGGAACGTGGATGATTTGTACATGTGCAACTGGTTGGACCTCATCAATGTACTGATGTAGGCATGCATCCGAGGCATCTTCCAGTATGCAAATAAGCATTGCATTCATTGATACGTTGAGTTTCACCAGGGACGCTGCACGCGGTGGTTGTTGCAAACGCGCGTCCACTTCGATCGGTCGAACGGAGGTCATTCGTGCGCCCACGGTATAAAACAGTAATTAGCGTACATTGTCAGGTATGGTGAGAGTATAATATCACAGCTATTAAGTAGAACCATGGCAACCTTAAATGCATAATTAATTCAATTTAATTGTATGCAGCATGCAGTAAATGACAGCGCACATCTGCATGGCTTGAGTTCTTTTGTTATGATGCTGGACACATTTGTCTCTATCACACAGGACATGCACCCCGTGCACATGACCACTGCAATGTCCATGGATGGTATGGACACTATGGGCCATGGTGGACACGAAATGAACACTATGACTCAAGAAATGAACCATGAAATGAATACTATGGACCATGGTGGATACGAAATGAACACTATGGCCCAAGGAATGAACCATGAAGTGAACACTATGGACCATGGTGGACACGAAATGAACACTATGGCCCAAGGAATGAACCATGAAATGAACACTATGGACCATGGTGGACACGAAATGAACACTATGGCCCAAGGAATGAACCATGAAATGAACACTATGGACCATGGTGGACACGAAATGAACACTATGGCCCAAGGAATGAACCATGAAGTGAACACTATGGACCATGGTGGACACGAAATGAACACTATGGCCCAAGGAATGAACCATGAAATGAACACTATGGACCATGGTGGACACGAAATGAATACCATGAACCATGAGGACCATGGGGACCACACAGCAGACTCTGGTGATGGAGGTCATGGAGGTCATGGGGACTCAGGTGGACATTCGGTGAGCGGAATTATGAAATATGAATGAATGCCTTACCCTCAGTCTATTTAATTTACGTTTGTTCTCATGCATTCTTTATAATTATTATTTAGCAGGATAATGCGATTCATATGCATGCATGCATTGTTTGAATTTTAGAAGCTTGGCGCGTGGCTTATTTGAACCCACCAGTGTTTTCATTAGGTAATGAATGACCTTGAACTGCCAGACGACGTAAAGCTTATAAAAGCACATTTAAAGTCGGTGTGACATTGAAGTTGTCGTAAATTAAACTCAGCATACTGTTTATGCAACTATGAAGGAAGGAAAAAAACCTTTAAAAGTGTGTTCCTTGCGTAAGTTTCAAGAGTAGTTTCAATTTTGGACACCTTTCAAGGACGTTCATGTAGTTCTGATGGGTTATACAACCAGTGGCGTATCCAGGATTTACCTGAGGGGGGGGGCTCCATGTCTCATGTGAAGATGTGCAAGCTGCGAAGCGGCGCAGCCCCCAAGGGGGAGTCTGGAAGACCCCCCCCCCCCGCCACAGAATTTTTTTAGAAAAAAGGATGTAAATCTATGCAAGTGTGAAGGCATCCTATATTCCAAATTTCATTGTTATATTATGATTGTAAGTGTCATTTAACAAGATTTCAATAATGTCAAACTTTGAATGTACTTTTTTTCAAAAGTTTAGTTCTTCAAATCCGCCTAGCACTGGAGCTTCAAAAATTTATTCCAGCAGTTAGAAACCGTTGATTTTTTAGATCACCATAATCAGTGAAGTGTATTTTACCTGGGTAATATCAAAAGTCCATTTTGATTTTCATGAGACAAATGCCTACTTTTGGCAGATCCGGACATGTGGGCGATCTTCACGGGGATCAGTGTCAAAACAATAAACCATTGAACTCTCCATAATCCTTAAGGATTCAATTACCGGTGGTTACACTGTGAAAGAGCTCAGGCGCGATCTGGCAAAAGTCTACCTTTTTTCTTTCTTTTTTTTTTTTTTTTGCTGGGGGGGGGGGGGGGCTCGCGCCCAATTCGTCCAATGGTAAATACGCCACTGTATACAACGTATGTATACATGCGAAGGGTGGTTTGGCATGAGGAAC
Organism: Capitella teleta; assembly: GCA_000328365.1. NCBI lineage: Eukaryota > Metazoa > Annelida > Polychaeta > Capitellidae > Capitella > Capitella teleta. The sequence goes on from KB307721.1 coordinate 61,763, forward strand.
TGGATGTATGCATATGTATGTGAGGAGCTTTGAAACTTTCGACATATGAAAAAACATTTAAATGGGAATCTGGGCCGTGGTTTTTGGTGTTCCACAAATTATTTCTCATGTTTCTTGTCAACGAATGACCCCCGTTAATGCAGACTACATGTACATCATTTATTACGAGGCTCGAATGGTATTATGCAACATTGTAATTACCGGTGATGTGCCAGTGTGACTTCAAAGTAGATTGCTAGCGTAACACGATGGATTTATCGTAAGGTTGACGAGTAGGTAATCCTATATAGGCCTATGCCTGTACAGTTGTGCATATGTGGGCCTTAATCAGATCTGCATTCAGGGCTCTGAACCTAACTTATTTGTTTGGCTACTATTTCTTCATCCGATTTACACAGCCATACTACTTCTTCTCCGTGGACTCCATTATCCTGTTCAAAGATTGGGTGACATCCTCATGGCAATGTGAGGCAGTCCAGTCACTCGCGATATCATGTTTAACCTCTACCTTCTTCACCAGCGATGCTCGGATCTTGCTTCGGCATTGCTGCTCTGGCGGCCGCCTACGAAGGTTTCAAGTTGTTCAGAGAACACCTCAAAGTCTCAGCTACGAAGTCTGCAGAGAAATATAACCTGGATTCTTTTAATAAAAGGTGAGTGTGTAGTGTGTGTGCTGAATGAAAGTCATTCCTTGTTACTCCTCTAGTACCAGCTCGTCATCTCCAGTTTGCATGCATCTGATCCAAGTCATCCTGCACATGATCCAAGTGGCGTTGAGCTACAGTTTGATGATGGTGTTCATGACCTTCAATGTCTGGTTGTGCCTGGCGCTCGTCATTGGAGCAGGTATTGGATACCTCATCTTTGGCTGGAAAATGACACATGCTACTGACATGCTGGAACATTGTAATTGATGTTAATATCTTTCAGATAACATGCGATTTATTTTTTAATTAAAGCTGTGAAATAAACAATAACATTTTTGTTTGTGAATAATTTTTATTGATGATTACACTGCAAAAAAATAATAGTTAATACATGTACATAATCATATTAAAAAGCATGGACGAAACACATTTGGACGGGAATGAAAGCATTTCACCTACTTCAGATGACTAGATCTAATATCAGCACTCACTTGTAACATCACAGCAGTGTGAGATAAGGAAATCTGAGTAAAATTTATAAGTAAAATATAAGTTTTGTAGTCAGATTGAGATGGTGTACATTGTATTTCTGTACTTAGTAAGAACAAGATTTAACTTCTCGGGATATCTCTATAAAATTGGTCCCATTTAAAACATAGTAACACAAGACATTGAACATTCAAGTACATGAGATAATTACATATATATGTATAAAAACAGCATAATGAATATTTTCATGATAATCACAAACCTCTTAGTTTACAAATAACCCAATGATTATTACAAAATATACAAAATAAATATACAAAGAGAAAATGTAAATACAAAATTGCAATATTTGTTTAAAAATATATATTCGTGGCATGTATAGAATTCAATGTCTTACGCCAGACATGCGACTTCCAAAATAGAAAATAAATAAATCAATATAAAGATCTGAATAGATTAGAGTAAGTCAAGCGCAACACTTAGTTTTGAACTTTTTCTTTTCATAGATATCTTCCGGGGGTTCATCAATTTCTATAAAAAGGATAAGATTACTAACGTTAATTATTTAATGAGGTGTCATTGCACTCACTGATGAGTTCATTCCCAATACTCTTCTGTTTGTCGTTCATCGTATTCAACTCGCCTTTCATCGCTTTCTCAAATGACAGCGACACAATTCTGAAGAAAAACTCCTTCACGCATTCCCCTGTTGGCATAATATAACATGTATCTCAAAAAGTTGAAAGTAAAAGGTCAAAGTGCATATGTTTAATGTGGCTGAGGCCAAAGAGGCCTGTGAATTGAATGCTTCACCATGCAGACCAATGAAAACATCCATTCAGAAGCATTTCTGACCATTTTTAGAAGACGTGGCCCAGAATTCTGCATTCATTTCTTTGGCTACTCTCAGTGCTTCCTCTTCTACTTGAGCATACGTGCTCTCGACCATCAGGTCCTTCTTAGTACCAACAAGGAACACCAGGGGGTCTCTGGCGCTCTTACACGCATCTATTTGCCACTGCAGGCAATGCCCTAAGGAGTCGATATCCGTTAAGTCAAAAGCCACTAAAACAACTGAAAAAGCAAGAAATTTCATATCTTATTTTTGAATTTGAAGTTTTAAGAACTCACTATCGGCGCCACGGTAATAGGAAGCAGCAATGCATTTGAATCTCTCCTGCCCAGCAGTATCCCATCTAATTAAGAGATTAAATCAATGAGAAAATTAATCAAGTTACATGTTAATTAAATTGATACTTACAATTGCAGGTTGAATGGCACGTTTAAAATGTTGAACTTTTCCACTTCAAAATCAACGCCAATTGTTGCTTTGTAATCCCTGTCAAATGTGTGGTGGCAAAACCTGTCAAGGAAAGGATGCTTAGACAAGTGGCCAGGAGATAAAGAGAAGGGAGGGGCTATGAAGAAGAGGCAGGACTCATACCTATTAACTAAACAACTCTTCCCAACTGCAACATCTCCAACTAAAACCGCTTTGCAGATTTTCAAACTGTCAAAAGAGAATAAAGCCGCAATTGATGAGCGTATGTTTAATTATCACTTTTATCAGTTACCCAACGGTTCCTGTTTTATTCTGGGAACACGCATCCCTGACTTGCTGACTGAAGCCGATTGACTGATGTGGCGTTCCATCTGCGTGATAAGCCTACAAATATAACTCAATGCTTGAGTGAGAGAATGGCAGATGACTCACTTGAGGGAAGTGTGTGATGATGCGATCAGAGGGCACGCTCTTGGTGAAGGAGAGGCGTCTGGGGATGCCTTCAACTGGCATCTTGCTTCTGTTAAGGAAAAATTTATTAAAATGATATATGAAGCCGATTTAATGTCAAGCGCAGGATTATAGCTGGTGTTTTCTTAAGACCTCAGGGTTAGCTTTGGGGCAAAAGTTAGGACTTCAAAATCACATTGGTATAATACAATCGCTGGAAGATACTACACATTATTATCCAACTGCCGGATCAATAGCCACTGCCATGTGACTATGATTACCCATTAATATTTTATCATCATCATGTCAGCTAGTAGGTTTACCATCTGTTGAAAGACTAGAGGGAGATGCATATTATGGCATGGCAATAGGAGTGGTGGAAACACGACTGCATGATGCATGTCATCATGGTGACATTTACTATTATAATAGTACTATACAAGTATACCAGTACTCAGTAAAAGTACCAGTACTTAGGCAGTCAGCTAACCAGTACAATTTGCAGTGCAGATAAAATAAATAACCAGGTTTCTCAGTCATACAATTCAGTATTCAATCAATGAATTAATCCTCATCGTCATCATTACGCTAGCTGCATTATGTCGCTATAATCTGTTAAATCTCTGGGGATGATCCTTATAGCAATAGGAGTCTTGGAACGAGATTACAACATGATCATCATCATTTGAAATCATTTGACTTTTCATCATTTTGTAACTCCATATACTTGATATAGCCATAATCTGGGGATGATTACCAATATAGAGTCTTGGAACGAGACTAATCATTTTGATGATTTTGATGTCACCATCTAGCTGACATACTACAGCGAGCCCAATGGGAGGTATACAGACCTCGCCCGAGAATCTGTGCTAGTCATCATCATTATCATCATTGGCATCAAATCAATTGAATTAAACTTAAAGCGCCGTTTAATCGAATGATCATCATAATGATGTTCCAATAATGCAAAACTGATGAATGATAATATGAAGATGAAGACAAACCACGATAAATTTCCACGTCTTGTAACGCAGATCTGAAATGCTGACACCTCAAAGGAAATAAAATCAATTTCTGAATCGAGTTGTCTTCTTAATCGAAGCGGAATGCTGACGTCTGCTACTGACTTCCGCTTTGCAAACATAACGGACCTAGAGCAATCATAACGCATATTTTAGGCTGGCTGGGTCCATTGTGTAATACCCAGTTGGCCGCTCCGACTGGTGGTGGGGCGTCGTCAGCTCGTTAGGCAATGCGGTTGGGTCTTCATCGGTATGGAAGCGATAAAGTGGGGCTGGCTGGGTCTTCATCGGTATGGAAGCAATGAAGTAGGGCTGGCTGGGTCCTCATCGGTATGGAAGCGATAAAGTGGGGCTGGCTGGGTCTTCATCGGTATGGAAGCAATGAAGTAGGGCTGGCTGGGTCCTCATCGGTATGGAAGCAATGAAGTGGGGCTGGCTGGGTCTTCATCGGTATGGAAGCAACGAAGTAGGGCTGGCTGGATCCTCATTAGTATGGAAGCAATGAAGTGGGGCTGGCTGGGTCCTCATTGGTATGGAAGCAATGAAGTGGAGCTGGCTGGGTCCTCATCAGTATGGAAGCGACGAAGGGGGCTGACTGGGTCCTCGTCGGTATGAAAGCGATGGACAGGGCTGGCTGGGTTGTCATTGGTTTGAAAACGATGAAAGGGGCTGGTTGGGTCCTCATCCGTCTGGAAGCGATGAAGTGGGGCTGACTCCTCACACCTTTTCTTTCTTCTCTCTCTTTTTTTTTTTTTTTTTTTTTTTTTTTTTTTTTGTGTGAATGTACATAATTATGTAATATAATTTTTCAATGATCCTAACATACCGCGATTTCAATTTGTGTTTAAAGATGGAACAAACAAACAAGCAGACGAACGAACGAAAGAATTAATTTGAACTTACAGGTTACTTGCAGGTTATTTACATGTTCTCTTCTGATCTTCAGGCTTGAATCAGCCTATGGACAGTGCCGCTAAGCTGTCTGCGTTTTATGGGTCTGTGAATAAGTTAGTTGGATTGTATGGTGGCCTGGACGGGTCGACCTTGTGTAAATTGTTCAATTATTTCTGTTGTTCTTTTTACGGCCCATCACTGTGGTCTTTTAATGCTTCTTCATTTGATAATATTTGTGTTCAATGGAACAAAGCCGTCCGCCACATTTTGAACCTTCCTTACAGAACACACACCTGGTTACTTGGCCCGCTCCTAGGCACACGACATATATCTCACCAGCTGAAATGTCGATTTTTGAATTTTTTTCAATCTATGAGTACATGTAACAATAGAGTTGTAAATATGCTGCATCGATTGTCTGTCAATTCTTGTAATACTATACATGGTTCCAATTTTGCCTCTTTGCGTTATGAATTCAAAGTTAATGTGCACTCTCAGCTGTCATTGAATATCGCACAAATGCATCGTGTTTATGATGCAAAATTAAGTTGCCATGCTGATGTTATTAAGTTTGTTGTGGAATTGTTTGATTTACTTTCATGCCATTCTGATTTTGTATTACATAGTTTCGATCGTAGCGAGATCCTTTTCATGCTACATACTGTTTGCACATCATAACGCTTTCTGTTAATTAATATTTGACAGATATTTTTCATCCCGTTTTTTCCTTTTTTTCGATCTGTACATTTGGTACGAAAATAAAGCATATATTACTTGATCATAACGAATAGTTACGATCAGCTCCTTTTATTTGTTTTTTTATTTTTTATTTTTTTTATTTATTTATTTTTTTTTTTTTTTTCATGCATTTTATGGTGGCCGGAATGGATTGTGTTCAGTGTGATTCTTGAGATGATTGTTTAGTCTTTTTTCGAAAGTTGCTATAGATGGGGATGCGACGATTTCTGATGGCAGTTGGTTACAGAGTTGAGCTATCCTGATTTTGAAGCTTTTTTTTTTTTTTTTTTTTTTTTTTGAGTTCTGTTCTTGCTGGCTGGTGGTAAAGTTTTAGAGGGTGTCCTCTTGAAGTTCTGCTTTTGAATTGGAAGAAATTTTGAGTTATTTGGGTGTCATAATATTCTGTGGCTGTTTAATAGTTTTATATTAGGTCTCCTCTGGTTCTTCTGCACTGCAGGGTGGGAAGTTTAAGTTTTCATAGTCTTTCTTCGTAATTTAGATGTTTCATTCCTGATATCACTTTGGCAGGACGACGTTGGAAATTTTCTAATCCAGTGATGTGTGTGTGTGTGTGTGTGTGTGTTTTTGTTTTTGTTTTTTTTGTTGTTTTTGTTGTTTTGTTTTTGTTTTTTTTAGTGTTGTTTCCATACCTGATTATAGCATATTCAAGGTGTACGTGGTCTAACAACGGATTTACATAGGAGAAGAAATATATGGTTATCAGGGTAAGTATATGTTCTATCTGATGAGGACCATGATGGAATAATTAGATTTTTTAATTTTTGCTTGGATGTGGTGTTCAAGGGTTAGCCTATGGTCAAGTATAACACCAAGATCTCTTTCGATTATTGTTTTGAACAATGAAACAATGGGCACGATTATGAACTTGTAGATACTATTTTATTTATTGAGCACAATGCAGCACATGTGCCAGCTTTACTCTGCCAGCGCTTGGTGGCAACAATTGACATGGAGCTTCGATCAATGCTTCTGATAATTGTGTACAGTGATTGACTGATTGTACATTCAGGCTGATTAGGTGCGTTATGATTATCCACCGGTGATGATTGGCTTATGGTCATACTAGGTGAAGGGACATTCTGTCCGTGTTTTGCTGGCAATTATAGGCGCCAGGCATAGTCTGGCAATCTAATAATTCTACTACTAGCATATTTTATTATAGTAAACATAAGCATAACATTTATTGGGAATTTAGAAATTGGGAGAGTGGGCATTTACTTCCATCATAACGCACCAACAAAAATAAAATACCGAATAATGAATATCCATCTTATGTCCAAAATACAATTGATTGTTTTCTCACTTTCCAATTGATGGGTCGAAGCTAGTCGCCTTGGTCGAAGCATACGTATTTCCTAAACTAAGGCGCTTTTCTTTTCATATCCTGACTGTTTAAATTTTCGAGCGCTCTAATTATTTCAACCATGAGAGAAACATTGAATAAAACAAGATCAATAATATTGTCGTAGCTCTATGCTATAATCAAAGTGCGTTATGACTTTTGAGTACAATCATTCCCAGCATTCAACTCATTTCCTGTTTGCAAATTGACATCTCCAAATTTCCTGATGCAGCAAAGTTCGCAGATCTGTTTCATTTCTTAGTTTATTCGCTTTTGGAGAGATTGAGAGACTGGTCGGAGAGATTGTGATGCTATTCTACAAGTGAACTTCTTCGCCATGGGCAACACGAACCAGGGCGCGAAAGGTCTGCTTCCTGCTTTTGGCGTTCGTTCACCGCTGTACGCAAGAAAATCTATAAAAAAATCTGATCCTTAAAATCGTAGGCCTGTAGTTAACAAAGAATAACGCAATTGGAATGAATTTGCGTGGTTGAGTTAAAGAACTCCTGACCGTCCTGATACTCCTAACAATATTCTGATGCTAGACTAGTCAGAAGACACTACTTGGTAACCTGGTAACTTCCATGTTTCGGCGAGTAAAATTTTAGCGGTTTTCAATCGACGAAAAACCATAGAAGACGTCGTGTGATCTTTAAACTGTTATGCTCATCTGAAAGGGCGTCCAATTTACTTCAAAAACGTCACTTTACTTTTGTTTAAATCCGATTATAAATGTCCGAAAACTTTAATTGATTACACCCATTGATGGCGCAGCGCTGAAAAACGCGAAAAACCGGGTCCAAGGCTCAGCGACGGGGCGATTGCTTAAGTGCTGCGCGATGTGTACATAGCTACTTAGTGAGTTAGTGAGTTATTCTGCAAATTCTGGTGTATGACTGTATCAGTCTGTACTATCATTCAGTATGAACAATGTGATCAGTGTACAACTAGTTCAGCAGTAATTAGTAAAACTTTTAGTAAGACTTCAACACTTATTCAGTTATTGGTTTAGCTGACACATATTAACACTAACTAGTAACTCTTGTATATATTGTTAATTCAGATAGGCACCATAGGGCACAAAGTATAATGTGAAATTTACTTTTTCTGTAGCTGACACACTACAGCGAGACTCCATTGGAATCATCGCAAATCACAGTACCTTCGCACCTACACCGGTGGGCCCGTAGTAACGTGAACAATGGCAGTATTATTTGACCTTCACCTTGCCCAGGCAATCACTGATTAATCAATACTCGCCCCACTCAAAAAGGGAATTTAAATTGATCATAGCATTCATCAATACGATACCAGTCAAGCATAACAGCATTTTTATAATTTTTGAAACACTTGCAGATTGTAATGCAACATGTTGAGATTGAGCTCTTAAATGGTTTTTTGCTCAATTTGACTCAGAATAAATTTTATTGTTCAGGAGACAGGTTAATTGTCTGTGGCTCTCTTAAGTTGATTTTTTCCTAATCTTGCCAGATCTGAAATTATTGGAAGGGACATTCCTCTGAGCCTTCCAAGACTGGCATCCCTGAGATTGGCATGAATCAGTGGTTTCCCTTGATATTAGAGCTGCACAAATAGTGCATCAACACGGATAACGGATATCCGTGTTACTAATATTCGACGGGCACGGATAGTTTTGCCCAAACACGAGAGCATGCACCTACAGCGTAGTGCCCCAGCGCCTGGCACACGCTGTGAGCGCAAAAGCCACGCTCTACCTGCAGCAATTAAAGACAAGTGACCTTGACCTACTGCTGTCATCCTTGCTTCTTGTACAATTCTTTTATCAAAACATTCAGAATAAGTTTCAAGAGGCATCGCACATGCAGACAGCTCACTTGCCTGTCGATTTCACAGAGGTGAATTTCTTATCAGCGCAGGTTATTTTAAGTTTTTTTCCCCAACTGCACGAGTTGCAGATTATAAGCCTAAGATCATAGATGCAAGGACAGTAAAGTGCACTTTGTGCTACATTGTACACATTCAACAAGCATGATTTTGAAATGTACAAATTTAGTAACTTCATAAGGCGCAAGTCAGTTCATAGCAATTGTTTTATAGAGAGTTTGAAATAATTCAAGTTGCTAGATCGCCAAGTACATGTTCTAGTCTGTTAACTGTATAATTATGTCTGATCAATTTCAAACATGGTTCAAGGTTGAGAAAGTGATGAAATTCAGTGCTGTTTGTGGTTCACACGAAAACTGCAATTGACAAAGCTGTCACGTTTTGAAAAATAAGCACTAAAGGAGATAAGTCAACGGGTGATTACTTCACTTCTGCATGATGACTGAAGAGATTCATGGGCATAGAATTTTGTTTATTTAAAACAAATCAGAATTGGCGCATTGCAGAATGGCTGTGTGCTTTGCTCACTGTGCGCTCAGAACGGACACTTCAATTTTACACTATCCATGTTTTAACTATCCGTGCTGAAATACGGATAACGGATAGTACTGAACACACATAATGTCCGACGGCTCACAAATCGCGGATACGGATATTCGCCCAGCCCTACTTGATATTATTATATATTAACTGGTAGACAGTTTGCATTCACTGCATTGGATTGGCTTTAACTGTGTCTGCTCACTGGTATGGCCCCCTGGGAGGATTCACTACTTAAATGATAATTATCATAATTTGAAAATAGATAGTTTCATGCATTATGCATTATTACATCATACATGTGATTGTAACCATGGGTTGATCAGTGTATTACAGCTTACATGTTTAGTATTTCATTAAATGATGTATTTCTTTATTGAGGAATTGACACTAGTACAATAGATTTTAAGATGCTTACATTCAAACATTGAAAAAGTTGCGATGAGCAAAGACTCTTGGCTCATCACAACTTTTTCAATCCCAAAAGATTGCATGACAGCAAAACTTTAGAACAACAATTAAATACACTCTGCCCGTCGTACACTAATTGTCATAGCAGCGGTGAATGGATAATCAAATTGAAATGTATGGTTGTGTACACTTGTTACTACAAAATTAATAGTTGCGAATGCAAGTTTTGATTTTTTTCTGAGATCATAGCTCAGGTACTATGCTCATTCATTTGACAAAATTGTTGAGCGCCACCAGAAGCAGTGAAAACCTCTGAAATTTGGAGAGCAGATGTTTGGAGCAGTCTGACGTTTTTGATGTTAAAAATTTTGATTGGTGGCCAGCTCTGCCTTAGTAGCGAGCGTTGGCTCATACTTCATTGGCGGTGGACTTGACTGGCCTTGGAGATTGGGAGCATCAAGCATTCAACATGATAACAATTATCACATGATGCTCTAAAATCTGACTGTATAGGATAGCAGTCACTGCCAGTCAGTGCCAGTCACAAAGTAGTACGTACATCTGGGAACATTTTTTGTTTTCATGCTTTAGAATAGCGTCATAGAAAGTAGATGCTTGCTTTGAACTCTCAAAGAAGCTTTTCTTCGTTTGTTGAATCCATGCATGCTGAGCTATGGCCATTAACTGCATTGCTTCAGGTTTATTGCAGAAATTCAGACCATTATAATTTATTGTTCCACTTTATGGATGTGACTTGCATCCGAACTGAGAAACATCATTATGTCATAAGTCATACCAGAACAAAGCACATTCTGTGAATGAGTTAACAGACACATATTCATGTGGGCCATTTGATGGAAGTTATGTGAACGCATTAAACTAGAAGAACTGGTAAACAGCGTTAAAGGACTCACGGGGCCCCAGATGTTTATTTTGTGCTTGCCTATTGAGTTAGTGCATAAATGGTTCAGCGCTTCAAACAAACAGGTTCCACATAATTCATGATGTTTGCGCACACCATGACATTTTTTATTTTCAATTAAAATTATTCTATTGTCCTTATTTTTTTTTTTACTCACAGAAGCATTCATTAACAGTTGTGACACTGTATGTTACAGTATCTACTGCTTGAATCCAGGAATTTTTTTTAATTCTTAAATACATAATCCCACAATTCTCTCGACTTTTGGTGAACCCTGTGGCGCATATCTTGAGCAAAGTGTTTCTCAGCAGTCCTTGTTGTTGTGACTTGATGACATTTTTAATCCAAATGATGTGAGTTGACGGTTTGTTTAACTTATTTTAACACCGGATCTTCTTTTACAGGTGATATGGGCAACTCAGCCCTGAAAGGAATGCCGATTCATTTCCATGACATTCACAGCGAGAATATTCAGTTGTTGGCTGATAGGCGCAGAGCCAAGCGCATTGAAAGCTTCTGCAAAGGAATCTGTTTTTGTGATAGACCTATTTCCCTCAATGAACGGATTTATATTCGTTTTGCTGAAGTCTCGACTAGTTGGAGCGGAGTTGTGCGATTTGGCTTCACCTCTCACGACCCTGCGACCTTGAACCCGGCTGAACTACCAAGATACGCTTGCCCCGATCTGACCAACAAGCCTGGGTTTTGGGCAAAGGCCCTGCCAGAAAGATTCGCCGAGCACAAAAATGTTTTGTATTTCTATGTGACTCGAAGTGGAGACGTCATGTTTGGTGTTAACGGGACAGAAATGGGCGTCTTCTTCAGTGGAGTTGCGGTGAATGTTCCGCTGTGGGCTCTAGTGGACGTCTATGGCAACACAACCGCCATGGAGTTTGTGGGTAAGTGTACTTGATGAACCTTAGAATTGCTGTGAGAGTTTGCTTTGCAGATGGCCATCAGTTGAATAACATAGCATCAAACGATGTGATTCAGCGCGAAAGCTCTCCGGCGCTCCCCACACCTCAGATGCAGCTGCAACCGATACAGCCGCCACAGCCGCAGCCGGGACTGCGCCACCACAGCCATGTGAACTTCAGTGCTCTACCCTTCCACACAACAACAGGACGCAACATCACGCTATCCTCCGAAAGAACGGTCGCTGTGCGCAAAGTGGATGAGTACTGCAATGGATATGTGTTCACGCAGGTGCCTCTGCAGTGCGGAGAGAAGATTGTTGTACAAATCTTGACAGTGGACGCTACGTTCCACGGTGGCATTGCGTTTGGACTGACCGTGTGTGACCCGTCCAGCATTTGCTCTGACCAGTTGCCGGACGATTCGGACATGTTGCTTGAGCGGCCTGAGTACTGGGTGGTCAATAAGGATGTGTGCACTAATCCTGAAGTTGGAGATGAGTTGAGCTTCTTTCTCACAGATGAAGGTGAAAGAGAGATTTGATTGTTCTCCTTTTTTGAATATTTCCTTTTAGGGGAAGTGATTTACGGTCGTAATGGGCACACCATTGCCACGTTGATGCACGTTGATAAGACCCTGCCCATGTGGCCGTTCTTTGATGTCTACGGCAATACACAGAGCATCAAGAGCATTGGTAAGTCATCTCTTGTCTCGCTCTCACCATCATTCATCTGTTCCGTCTGCAGGAGTGGCGCGTGCTTCGGTGGCGGGGGCTTCCCCCCTGACGGTGGCCCTCCCCCCTCCCCGCTCCTCCCCCACGCCAGCCACCACGCCACCCCCTCGCCCCCCTCCCCCCCGCGCCTCCCCTTCCAACCCACCCACCCTCCCCCCCAAGCTACACCGCCATCACCCCCCACAACCCTTTACCACGCACAGCCCCTCCCTCCCCCCTCCCCTCATCCCCACCCCCTCAAGCTCATCGCAGCCCCCAACCCCTGCCCCCAGACATCTCCCTAACCCCCCCACGCAAATCTCTCCGGATTCTCAGGAGTCGCAGGACAATGCGTGCAATGAGTGTTCGGTGTGTCTGGACAAAGCGGTCGACTGTGTGCTGTACACGTGTGGCCACATGTGTGTGTGTTACACGTGCGGCCTGGACATTAAGCAGAAGCAGGGAGTGTGTCCCATCTGCAGACAGGAAATCAAAGACATCATCAAGATCTTCCGCTCTTGATATCTGTGCGTCAGTTTCCTTGCTCACTTGAAGAAGTCATTTCATTTCTCATTAATTTAGTGCATGCTTTTTTATTAATTTATGCGGATTATTATTGAGATTAGATTCATTTTCCCTCTTTGCTCACATGTTCTTTTTTTTTTTTTTTTTTTTTTCTACATTTCAATCCAAATGTAATTGAATATCTCGTTCAATGATTTGTTTGAAATGATTGAAAGCTATGCGCATATCATCAATTTGATATAAATGTCGCAAATTTACCTGTTAAAAGGAACTAAAATCCTTGAATTTCTTTGTTAAGTTTTATCATTTTCTCATAAATTCCTTTCTCTTGGTTTTTACCTGTTAACTATTTCTTTTCTCTTTTCTCTTCTTTTCTTTCTGGGTTATCTCCTAAATGATATCATTGTAAGATTTGTACAGAAATAAAAGCCTTCATTTATTGCGTAATTGGTTCTATTTTTAACCGTGCGTCAGAGTCAGCTGATGAACCAATACCTGGTTGGTACAGTGGTACTTATCTTTTCTTAGAATCTATAAGTGAATGTGTTTATAGGTTTAAGTACTCATCAACTCTTGCTCAATCGTTCAACTAGACAATATTTCTCTTCAAGACTTATAATCAGCAGTTACTGAGCAGTGAGCATTCTATGGGAGTGTTCCTTTTTAAGTCGTTTTCTCGAGGTGCTTCACTGAGCATCAACAGAAGCAAGTGAAATTTGTCGTTATTTTGTGAAAGACCAATCCATCACGTGACTGATCGTCGCACAACCGTGAAATTAGCGTATGGTTATTTGTAGACAAGGATGGTTATATATTTCTTATAACCATATCCGACCCGTCCTTATTTATCCTCCACTCATCCGATTATTTTTTGTTTCTGGGGCGATAATTGAGATGGTTGACGGATGGACAGGCCGATTTTATGGCAATACTAGTTTAAATTTAAAATCCAATTTTAAGAATTGATACAATGCCCAAGGTTCTTCCAAACCCCACTAAGTCACATACAACTTGTCTACAGCTTTCCAGGATCCAATTTTTACTCAAACATAAATCCCTATCTCCCACCATACTGCAGCCACGGACATGGGTTTTCATGCATATTGTGTGATTCAATCAATCCAAAATTAGCATTAATACAATCCTTCCCGTGCCCTAAGCACATATATACCCCTCTCAAGTCACATATACAAGTATGATTCAATCAATCCAACATAAGCAACAAAACAAGCCCCTGTGCCTGAAGTAGATATACAAGAACAAGAATTATGACACATTTATTTTGCACTGACTTATCCTTCAACATTTAGCACGTTCATCACTTTGGCAATATTTTATGACTAAATAATTGGTCAACCTCAGTTAATTTTTGAAGAATTCCAATGGAATAGATGGACCAATGATGTGGACTCTAGATGGGCTATTCCTATTGGCCAGTGTGGGTCAACGGCGCTGAAACTACCGGAGGTAGTAAGCCAAAGGAAGTGGCACTGTACTTTTGCTAAATTTGAGTAGGTCTACGGTACACTACCTATCCCGCATTTCTGATTGGTTTACGTATTACCGTATTGCGCACTCAAAAAAGTGTGTTGCGATGGTGCTATCATAATGCACTTTTCAAGCAAACACTTCCGGCGTCTGGTTCTGTTGATCAATCGACGTTTGAAGATTTTCCCGATTGAGAGATCATGACACGCAAATGTGTCGTTGTCAGTTGTTCAAACCGATATCACCACAATTCGCCAACAACCTTTCATCGGTAAATTTATAAATGATCATTCACTTACTAATATATATAGCTCCTCAAGCATCAGTGCCTGCACATCACTGTGACAGCTACATGTATACCAACTACATGTATATGTATTGTTTAATTTGTTACTAGCTACCAAATTAAGGTTTGAAGAGTGAAGGATCCTCGGTATTACCCGGGTATGTGCTATATCAATAGTTTGCAGACGGATATCCATTTAATTATATATTAAATATACATGTATACATTTGGATGTATTTCTATATATTTCAAGTCCCAACATAGTTATTTACACCTAGCTTTATTATTTTACCTATATCATAATACTAATATGTAATTCATTTCAGTTTGTGGAGCACTTGTCATATCAACCCGGACCCCAAATCATGCAATTGGGGGGAGGGTCCCGCCATCGCTCTAAAAAGGGCGCCATGAATTTTGAGGGGTATAGAGACAAAAATGGGGTATGTTTTTTTTGGGAAAGTTAGCGATTCGTGTATGTCTCCACCTCGATCTTGTCTAGTAGCCTTGCACATCTCCGTCGTTGTATGCTTTTGGTGGGAAGAGAGGAAACATGCAATTATTATGAGGGAATTGTGACGGGATTCGATCTGGGATCGTACACCTCAAAGCACCACCGGTTTATTCGATTGCGCCAGCTCAGAATTCGATAAAGGTGTTGAGTTATGTGTGCATTATAAGCACGGTGAATGCAAGGTCATTATAATATTATAATGTGACCTTGTGACCTGATAAGATGTGTGGTATTGGAGAAGCACGTGGCTTTGCTGTGTCACGTGACAACAGTTTAACTTGGCTTATGTTGAATGTATTCTTCTGCGTTCGTGGGTCCGGGTTAATATGACAAGTGTACCCTGAAGGGCTCCAATTAAGAGAAGCAATGAAATTTCCTTTCTTTCCATGCCAGTACCAACATGTATACAGGTATTTCCCAAACTAATCACAATGAAGTTTGGTGTTCAGGACTTGATTCCCAAAATGAGAACTAGTAGGTTGAGCTCTTCATCTGATCAGACACTAGCACCTGCTTCTTATCTTTATTATTTATTATCATTTATTATTATTAATTATCATTTAGTAAAAATTTAAAAATATAATAACATGATAATTCATTTTATATAGCGTAGAATCGATAGAAATCCTCTGAACGCATTCAGAATAAAACACATGATCAATGAACAAGATTAAAAGATGGTAAACAAATAAAACCCAGTTAAGCAATAGGTGGATAGGCCAAGTTAAAAAGATGAGTTATGAATTTCGATTTAAAAACAGGCAGTGATAATGAAGTGCAAATGCTAAAAGGTAATTCATTCCACAGTCTAGGTGCAAAATGACCAAAAACAGATGACTGAGTAAAATGAGAACTGCTGAAAGGGACATGTAACATTGATAAAAAAGAAGCCCTTATTTGGCGATCACAATTATAAGGCTTAATTAAATCGCAGAGTAATTAATTTCTTTGGGCTGCATGTATATGGTGAAGCATTATATCCATAGCTCTGTTTGGCTCCACCCCATATTATTGCCAGTGATGTAAAATTTTGAAAAACTGTGCTGAGCAGAATTTCTCCTGAATCCAATATATATACACTGCCTAACATTATGATAATAATTGAATGAACCTCTATTTGTCTTTAGGTTTATATTTCTCTTGATTATAGTGCTTCTATTTTCACAGGTTAAATCCCCACTCCAAATAAGAATGATTTTCTCTAGACAAATATTCAAAACTATTAAAGGGATGGGGAACTAAATTTTAAGTGATGTTCTATTGACTCATAGCACCAATTGATAGCATTCCGTGCCAAAAACACCATGCCTGGATGCAAGCGTAAGGAAATAATGCATTCCGAATATCGGGGTTAGTTACGAAACGAAAGCGCATGCGTGGTGCACTCTGACTGACCTTTTTACTGTTTCAGGATGAGAAACGTGGTAGGTGTCCTAGAAAATCGCTTGTTAAAATAAGAAAAATAGCGAAAAATATTTTTTTTTCGCGCCTGACTGGTGGTAAAATGATTATTCTATCTATTTCCGAAAAGAAAATAAAATAATATCCAGGGGTTTAGTCGCAGGACACGCTGATATGACGAGGCCCATTGTAAAAGATGGGGAACTCGGTGTTTCATCACAGCTGCTGACGTCACGCCTAGTTAGCAATACATCTCCCGCGAAATCGTTTGCGATGATATTCCTCGTGTGGGCCAGGCATAGGAATCATTTTTGGTGCATCAAATAACGACTCAAAGTCCATTTTTAACCAGTTCTCCCTCCCTTTAATTCAGCTATAGGTGTTTTTTTCTCTCATTTCTTCATCTTTTTTCCCCATTCTTTCCTGTCTGTCAGGCTTAAACATAAATTTTCTTTCAGAGGATTTCTTGTATTACTGGTTCATGTCCATAAACTTTGCTTGAGAGTTTTCTGTTCAATTTAAAAGAAATATATCATTTTTAGGGCCTTTCAATTGTAATCCTAATTAATTACTGATTCTAATACTAAGATATTGCCTCCAATGCATTTGTGATTTGCCATTTAGTAGCTCATAATTAATCATTTATTGAAATTTCCATCAATTTTTCCCCTTCACACTTCTACTGCTTTTTTTTTTTACAATATCGACAGCATGTCAATTTTTTTATTTATTATTATTACAAAATAAACAGACATTTACATAAATGTGATGTGGAGGGCTGGACCGCCGAAGCAGTATATGCCCTCAATAAATAAACTAATCTATGACAAAAGTGTGCGTCGCCTTGCATTAGAGATCATAATAATAATAAAAAATAATAGTAATAATGATGATAATAATAACAACATAATGAATGAAATAAAGGTGGGAGAAAGGTGGAGGGTAAGAGGGTAAGATAGACAGGGAGTGGGAGAATAGCTGAGGAATGATAGGATTAAGGAATCAGAAGTGGAATATATACATGAAATGAGGGGAAAAACAAAAAACAAAAACAACGAAATATAGGGAGGCAAAAGTGGCTGGGTACATGTGACCGTATTACAGAGTCGCCATGAGGTAGTTGCCTGCAGACCGGGGTTACCCCCTTCTACTCATCGAATAGTTTCCAAGGGATCTTTTTCCTGCATGTCACAATAAGCAGTGACATACGTACAGCACTCGGCTTATAAAATTAAGCTGTATCGGAGACCCCATGCACAAATTTCACCATAAACGCCTTCTTCCTGTAATAGATGAACTTTTCCAAACAAACGCCTCCATTCATTCTATCAAAACTCCACACTCCACTGCTGCACACAAACATATCCATGAAATCAATCCGTTACAGAGGCGCATTCATCTGGAATCAGAGACATTTAATGAAATGCAACACCAACCTCACAATCAATAGATTTAAAACAAACTTTTTACTGATTTTCCCATCCGCACATCTCCCATTCTATAAAATCCTTCACAATTCCCCCTACTAAAATTATCTATCCCTAACAGCTCATCTCTTAAGGCTTTTGTGAATATTCTATGTTTGTTAGTTTGTTTATTTGTTTGTAAAAGTGTAAATATCCATTTCGGGGCATATACCCATGTTCTGGGTCTGCCCCTCTCACTTCACTTAATTCAATTGCGTTTTTTCTTTTCTTTTTGAATAAACACATTTTTGAATCTTGAATTGAATCTTGAATCATGTTTCTCAATGAAACTGTACTTTAGAGCTCGTTTGAATGAATGGAGGCAATTGCAACCTTTAAATGAATTTAAAAGGAAATTAGAAAAATCGTTATCATAACGCTCTTTAACATTATGTTCTCTGCTCTTTAACGTCATTCATGTTTGAGCGATCAGTAATATTATTTCATTTGGGAGATATTAAAACATGGTATCATACAAGGTCTACTTATTTAAGCGTCTTTCTAAAAGATATCTGGTATCCC
>KB307721.1:94051-157238 GCA_000328365.1 Capitella teleta
ACATCAGCTCTAATATGATTGTTTGATGATTGAGGAGATTGAATTAAGCCATCTATGCACAGGTAAGAGGGGCATCGAATAGCTCAGTCGGTTTGACCGGCTGACTGCAATCCTATACCGACCGTGGGGGTCCAGGTCCCGGGTTCGAGACCCGATCAGGCCATGGGCGTTATGATTGTGAAATATAATTGTAATTCGTTATAATTGTAATTCTTCGGTGACTCTGCAGTGCTGCCCAACTGCGTAACAAAACCGGGCGCTGTGTACTACTGTCTATGGTGGTATGCAGGATAAAGAACCCTTGGGATTTATGATAAGATTAGGGGGAAACCCCGGTCCCGGGCTTTTTGTTCTGGCGGCCGTACCATCCGAATGGTTTGGGTGGTACCGTAAAACCCCATTCATGTCATGTCATGTCATGTCATGTCATGTCATGTCACTAGCCTTCAGAGTTTTGTGTTGTGCTGTGCAAATCCTGTTATTATTATCAGGCTGCTGTTCCTCACATCATTGTGTAGGTAAACGTGATCAATATCTACTGGCTGATTTTATATTAAGTAATAATTAAATTAAGGTCTTTGTATTCACGTTCACAAAAAAGAAAAAAGAAAAAACCAACATCGAGAAGGTGGGACCATGGGACCATACATATATCCTGTGTATGAAAAGTCTTTTATCATTATAATTTTTCTATTTCAGAAATTCAAATGGTGAATGCATTTTTGATTAATGGAGATTCTCTCACTGCTGTCTTTTCTCAGATGAAAATATATGTCAACAGATGGCTCAGCTGACTTTACTCCAAGCCTGCATTATCCCAGCAAACTCTGCCACACTCAATGAGAAATTGTTTGGGGGATCAGCAAATATAAAGCAAATGCAGCTTCATGTTTGATGCAAAGTCGATTCTGGAGCATCTCGATTGGGACACACATCAAATGGAAATGTTTGGATTAGTGGATTACGACATATAAATTGTTTTCATGTAGGTATTCTATTCTGTTTATTTAATATCATTCGTATTTGTCACTAGGCCCATTATGCTTGCTTTTATCTGTTACTGACATTGTATTACCTTATCAATCACGTTCTTTTGATCACATATGTTCTAGGCTTAGAATCACTGGTTTTTAATAAAACTTTGACAGTTTCGTACGTTACGGTCGCCGAATGCGTTATGCCGATGTATGCGTTATGATTACCAAGTGAGGTAAACTTGTAGCATATACTGCCGATTGTCATGCTTTGTGCTCGTTTGCAGAACGTTCAAGAGTGTATCGCGCAATGGCGGATTACACCGTGCCTACGAGCAATTTAGGATAGTAGTGGAAATCATTGTGAGTGTCATAAAACTGATATCTGATAAAACATTGAAATCAATTCGCGTGATATAATCTTCAATGAGTTATCAGGTAAATTATATGCCTACAAAGAGGTACTTAATGATACAACCATCCGCAAGATTATAGTTGATCAAGGATCAATGTTGATGGCGATCTAATTTCTGACGTCTGCTGCATCTGAAAATGGTGTTTTTCGAATGCTGATGGTTAAGAATTCAAATAATATTGCTGCGAGTTGGAATGATTTTTTTATTTTATATATAGCGCCATAATTTCCAATAAAATTGTTCAGTAACGCTTAGTTAGTCGATAAACTGTACATTTCCAGAGAACTGTACATAATTTATTCCGAATGTAAAATAACAGAAACAATATACATACTAAGGGCGGCCCACTGAGCTCAACTGGACGTGATGGTGCCTGGCAACCTGAAGTCCCCACTGACGTCTCCCAAACCGAAATACTCCCCCAACTTCCTGATTTCATTCACTAGAGCCTCATTGTTCACCCGATTAGGAGCACTCGCGTTTTTCTTCAATTGATCTTTGCCGAGAGGGGATCCCGCCTGAGAGTCTTTGCTAAAAGCAGCCATAGCCTTATGCACCAGATTCATATCAAGACCACAAAAATTGAAGACGGCTTCAATATTGGCTTCTCTGTTTGAGAGGAGGTCCTCGTACTTGATGACTGGCATGCGGTACTCGGCATTGCTGTGCTTTTTCATATAAATCGCATGTATGTAGTTGTGCACGTAGCATCCGATAAACATATCTGGGTTGTCAGATTCATCCAACAATTTACCAATGTAATCATCCAAAGGTAAGTTGAGACTTTCCAAAACCTTGTGGCGGATCATCCCACCAACGCATGGAATCTTCACAAACGCACGAAACAAACGGGAAACGGTGACCACCTGCTGCACTTTGGTCATTGATATCACATTTGGAATGACGTTTCTGGTCAAGTGGAGAAGTTTGGCATCCGGAAATAGTTCGAAGATGACTGGAGCTAGAGAAGCGCCCATCGGGGCGGATTTGAAAATAAATGCTGACGTGAGTTGCTTACGAGGCTTGCAATAGAATATTATCGCTGCTTTGGTGATTTTCAGGCGCTTCTGATGGTCTTGTGCGCCCCAGAACATGTTGAGGAAATGCGGTTCTGAATAGTTGACACAGACTCCGGTTTCTTCAAAAATTTGTCCAACCAGCGTTGAACCACTGCGGGGAACAAAATCGAGGAAGATCAGTGTTTGCTTGACGTCGCTGATTTTATCAGCTAGTAGATAGAAAGATCGCAGCGGCATTTTGATGACGTTCTCGGCGTGTTCATGCTGAGCAATTTTATGGAAAGCACTGTACTCGCTCTTCCAGACCTCGACGCCTTCCGGAGCCTCCACAAACCACGCCTCTTCGTCTGTCATGCAGTACAGAGACACCTCATCCTTAAGGACGTACTCAGGATGGACGAAGCCCTCGTGCCATGTCATCAGGTTCCACGTCGAATTGTAGGCTGACCAGGGATCGAAGAGAGTCCATTTCTGCACGGACGAAATGCGAGCACTTCTGGCATAGATATCGTTATTCTCTCGAATCTTCTTCCGCGTCCCATTCAAAAATAGCACAATTGATTCAAGAATGCCAACACAGATTCTCTGTACTTGGAACCAAATAAATCCTGCGATCAGTCGCCATAATGGTTTGAGGGCCATGTCTGAATACTGCTGGCTCTCTATAGCGCTTTGAATGTAGTGATTCACGAGATGCGAAGTTTTCTCCTCTTCTTTGAATGAGTTATACATTGATAACTATACGTAGGTGCAAAGATTCACGATGCATGAAGGTTTTTACTTCAGCATTCAATCGAGAAGTAGGTCATAAACCTTGATGACCTTGAATGAGGCGATGTCTCTAACTTACCTCAAGATCACTTATCTATTCTTATACGAAGGAAAGCTCTTGAAAAATTTACCAAACGCCAACAGATACCCTCTCATTATGTGTTTAATCAGCAATATCTAATCACTTCGTAGTAAATAGATTTAGGCAAATCGTTATTAGATTTGGACAGTTTGCCTTCTTATCGTTTCTACACTTTCATAAAATATTTGTACCCTGATCGACTTGTTTGGCCTGCCTTAATCTCATTCTATTAATGATCACTGCATTTTACATAATCGTTAATTAAATAATTATTAATTTGTGTTTCATTACAATGATCCGCATTCCATGGTAATCATAGCCCATTGTCTAACAAGCAGACGACGCCACAGCACCAGTCTGTCTCGTACATGTAGATCGTGGTACTCATCTTCAATTTTGAAGAGAGAAATGAGCACGCGAAAGAAAATAGTCCAACATTAGTGCTCTTGTTTCAAATGTAATTCGACATTTAAATGTTATTAATGCGTATTTGAAAAACTGATAATATATTTATGATTCGACACATTGTATTAATTTTCTGAAATTTGATTTCTTTCATGCACTCAAAATTAGGCAATATCCATACGCAAAGTGTAAACATTAGCACGTGTTGTGCGTTTGACAGCTGTCAATTTGAATTCAATTGGACCGTGTTCGGAATATTTTCTTCAGAAGAACTCCTTTTTCGTGCTGTGTAAATGCGAAAAAGGGATAAAAGACCTGTTCTGTTCCACGATTGGCATAATTTCTACACCAAAATATTGATATGATAAAATTATGTACAAGTGCACCATGTACATGTAGATTGAAGTTAGTCGTGTTCAACTAATGGTGAAGCATCAGCATAATTATCACAAATTAATTTTATTCTTCATAGCAGCATAAAATTATCTCTAGGTTCTAGGATGAGAAGGGAGGGAGTGGTATCTAATCTGTCTACTTAATATAGGAATAACCACACAGTAGCACAGGACTGCAATCTCTACAATTGTTGCTGCCATCAGCGGTTTCGAATTTCCAAGTTTGAGGTGCAGAAAGTGACAGTGAACATTACTGTCTGTCACACAGATTATTATTATTTTTTTTTATTTTTTTTTATTTTTTATTTTTTATTTTTTTAGCTGTGAAAACTCCTGCGTGTCTCCGCTCATCTGATACGCATCAGAAAATGTTTTATCCACTCTTTGCAGTGATTGCACGCATACAAGTAAATAACTTATGAGCTTCAGTAAATATAGTAAAGAATTACATGAACACAATTTAAATAGTTTATTGAGATACCGAAAAAATAAACTAAACAGATGAATTAAGCAATTACATATGGCATTGGGTGACAACATGTACAACATTTAAATCGTTCAAGTAGCTTAAATCAAAAAGGCACGATAACAAATCTGAAGATGAGTCAACCGCAAGTCAGATGTAGATCCAGTTATGCTTCATGAAATTATGATAGAGATCAATGATGGACATTTTCACAAAGACGCATGATACTAGTAGGTAGAATTCAGTAGAGACCCTTAAGAGATTTGCATGATCAGGCGTCCAATATGGCTGTAATCTCAGCATCTTGGTTCTAGGAATCTAGAACAGTACGTATGAAATAGAGCAGCAGGTAGCAAGAGTTTGGAGTGAGTCACACTGATCGAGACATTCTCAATTTTGCCGCAGAAGACAGAAGGCTGTAATCCTATGCTGACCGTGGAGGTCGAGGTCCGGGTTCGAGACCCGATCAGGCCACGAGCGTTATGATTGTGAATTACAATTGTGATTCTTCACTGACTCTGCAGTGCTGTCCAACTGCGTAACAAGGCTGGGCGCTGTGTACTACTGTCTATGGTGGTATGCAGGATAAAGAACCCTTACCAATAAGAGTAGGGGGAAACCCGGGTCCCAGGCCTTCTGTTCTGGCGCCCGTATCATCCGATTGGTTTGGGTGGAGCCGTAAAACCCCAGTCACACAGTCAGTTGAAAAGCGCATATTTTACTTTTATCGCGAATCGCGGCGTCATGATTTTGTTTGATTTACACACTTTTTTCACGATTCACGTTACGATTGCGAGAAATGAAGGTTGCAAAAGAGTTCAATAATATTTCATTCTTGTAAAGAAATATCTAAAGAAGTATATCTGATTATATATATGTATATATTTATATATGCACGATTGACAAAGTTATATACTGATTTTACTGCAGTTGGAGATCATTTTCCCATGCTAATTCATAGAGAAGGCTCTAATTCCACGAAACAAAATGGCGTTCAAATCTCACTTTGCGGTACTCTGCTTACAATATTATAGGATGCTTATCCGTACCCAACCAGACGGAAGACCGATCGACTGTTTGGTAGTCATGGCAACAGATTAGCGTCGTTTTTCCTCGAAATTGCGTCAGACGGCCGCCAACTACATGATTGCCAGGTCGTGTTTTTAATTAAAGAACGACTTCAATTATGCTTTTATCCCTCTCTCCGCTGACGGACAGAAGCCGGATGCACAACTAAAAGATTTTGTTTGGTCTTTGCTGCATATTGCTGTTGATTTCGGACATCTTTGGTGATGACCGATCCGGTAAGATCTCGCTTCAATATCCCAGATCTTGGTTGGTAACGGGCACTTTTAGAAATCCCGTAAAGCCCTTTAACACTGCATTACGATTTCACCCATTCTGTCAGCAAACCTCGACGTCTCTTCTTGTGTCACCGATGGTGCTGTTTGCTTGACCATAGCCCTGATGCATTGCGTACACGAGCTTGCTCCAGTGATGGCACGATGGTAAAAGGAATAAAACATCGAGGTACGTGTCCTTGAGTCGAAGGTAACGATGAAATATACATTTCTCATTGTTCTCTCATTGATTTGTCAAACAAGAAATCAATTTTTATTCTTCCAAGGATGACCTCCAAGTTGTTGTGTTGTCAATGTAAAATCAAATTAATCTAAGGAGCACATGGTCACAGGGCCGCAACCCGTGGCCGTCAGCAAAGATAATCCTTGTTTTATCTGTGGCCGTCAGCATAGGTCGAGGTTCCGAGTTCGCGACACTGATCAGAGCACGTATTGTGATCGTAAAACTTATCTGATGACGCAAGAGTGCAGCTATACATACTAAGACCGAACATGGTGCACAAATGTCTATGGTTAAAATGAAACAAAGAATCCTATGGATCAATGGATTAGAGTATAAGGAAAACACGTGTTATCCGAGTGATAAGTAAGTAAAGTGAATCACAAATTCTTGAGTGTTGGTTTATAGAGGATCTCTGCTCATTCTGGAACCGTTTTTGGATCGGTTCTATGGGCTTTCTTGAGTGAAGTGAGACCATTTTTTTTTGATAAAAAGGTCAACTGTGAATGATATTCTAGACAAATAATAATACGAATTTCCTGTTCAGGCAGAATAGCTTTTTTTATGAGAACTGCTGAAAGATCTGATCACTCGATGGCTCCCATTGTTAACAATAGAATAATTACTTTTGTCATGTCCCCACAGTCTGAAATCGAACGCGAGAAGAAAGCGAGATTTTGAACCTCTCAAATTTGATGTATCTAGGAATTAGCCCACTGCAAGCGTATTGTCTAAAAATATGTCAGTCAAAAGGCGTACATGTATTTGTCCTTTGACATGCATCCTCTATCATCCGTTACTAGCTAGTTTGAATCAATCAAAGACCCTCTTTAACTACACTTTCCTTGATGTGCTGGGCTAATTTGTCTGCATAGATTTCACTCCGCAATCGTGCCATTGGCGTTGATTGATTTAAACGCATCCTGCTCAGTGTTACCTTGCATCTCAATCTCTTCAGAAGAAGAGAGTGGTAAGTGAAGGCAGAAGCATGCGTCGATTGATGAGAAGTGGCTTCTGGATGCGTGCCTCTTCAACGAATTGATACGTCAGGTTTGCAATGAGTCAATTACATATAATTGTACGTAATTATCAGACCACGTGCATGGGTGATATTTGATCACGTGATGCCAGCTGGGTGAGATCTGATTAAATTAGAGGCGCGCTTGGTTGAGGTTGGATCTTTGAAGATTGCGCAGGAATGATTTATTGAGATCCATTTGTTGAGTTCATATTCGCTCAATTTGTTTACTTCAGCTTGTTTCGCGGCATGGCGAGAGACAACTGGTGGGGCATATATTGATGTTTCTGTAGTCGGACACATGTCATGTCGTTGGCAGTGCGGATTCATCGGATTCGTTGTGGGTATTAACAATAGATCCCCTGCCTAACCCTACGCCCCCCACCTCGCCTTTCCGAGTTGAAGGTCGGGTCCTAACATCCGCAAAGTACACCGTGTTGTTTGACTCCGCAAACGCAAACACCGCCTTTTACAAGAGCGAACCATTGTTATCGAGGTTCGTTCGATTCACTTTTCGATTCATCCACACGAGTCAATTCCGGGACAGGATCGCAAGCCTTTCCTCATATTGGTTCGCACGCGTAATTATTACGATTACGTAACACCCGAGCGACACCATTCGATGCATCATTCCCACACGACGGATTTCATTGCTGGGTGACATCCAATGCGGCCATGGGACACGAAATGAACACAATTGACGTCGTTCTACTCGTATGCGAGTGCCTGCAAAGCTCCAGATTCGAGATCCACATCTCGATACGTGACTATGCTTGAATGCTTAACCAAAATTAGTTTAAGTCATATGTGTACTCAGTAAAGATGTCTGGCAGCCCGTGTTTGACTGAGGGAAAAGGTTGGAATTCCGAGATTGACAACAAACGAACGATCATGCATAAGAATACGCTTAAATGTAAATTATCTCAAAGACAATTTGAGTACGTGCAATAAAAACTAATTAACGCAATAATCGCACATCACACTCAATTCAGACACCTCTGGTCTGATGTCTGTTTGTACTCAATGTGAACCACCTTATCTCGCAAACCATTAATCAAGGCCGATCATTAATAAATTCATAAATCAGCAAATATTGCCTCGGCTGCCTGCTATCCGGCGTCATTTGCGTATAACTCTGAATCGAGCATTGCTAATTTTACCACAAGGGGAGAGAACGGGTGACTTCCCGTTTTTTCTCTTCTCCTTCTCCTAAAACATGGAGGGCAGCGCAGAATCATTTGTCCTTTTTATGCTTGTCTTGTGGGTCCTGATGTCCTGGTCGCCAAATCAGACTTGATCACCGTCTGCGTCAGTGACCGTCCAAATGACGCCGATGTCCAACTAATGAGTTTCTCCGTGTTGGCCTGCACCATGCGAATGCCCGCCCATAATTATGTCGACCTTGTCAATAATTTAGTACTTTGGGATTTTAGCTGGCCGAGCGAGTGTGAGACCAAAAGGAGGGGGGATGGGGGAGCATTTCAAGCGTGCCAGGACCTGACACTTGGTCGATATCTGATTATTTTAGCAACAAAAGCATGTTCATCAATGAACCAACAGCGCGTGCATAGCGCGCTGACTCCTGTCAATACCATGAACCCCTAACGGACACTATTGGTTTGTAAACACTGGTTCGTTGGTTCCAACCTTCACATTACGTAACCCTCGCAAATTGGCCTCGATATCGCGGACAATTGCATGGATTAGCGCGCATCATGAGGGATGCATGCCCCGCACGCGTCGGTGAAAGGGGCGCTCGTCACGGCATGAAAATTTCATGCCGAGGCCCTTTCAGTTGGGGGCCGGCGTCATGCATAATGCAGACTATATAGTGTTGCGGCTGCAGCGCGCTGATCACTTCTGATCATCATCCCCTCTTCCGATCATCGCAGCTAGAAATAGGCAGCAGCAGCATTTGTAAATATAAACCAGAAAGAAACGGTGCATCTAGCACAGTCGGCAACAGAGTGAGTGGCCAATGCTACTAGCAACTGGCTCAGGAGTACCGCGGTGTTGCATTCGGAATGTACGATATCAGTGATAGTGTCGGCTGAAATGGCTGAAATGGCGCTTCCATCTGAGCCTCCATACGTCCATGTCGACGATCGCAACCTGACCGAGTCATCGCCTCACAGTTCCATCTTCGTCCGGTCGAAGTCGCTGAGTATTCTGGTCGGTGTTGCCGCTCTGACTTTCATCGTTGGCCTCATCTACATTTGTGTGCAAGCGATGAAAGAAAAGTCGAAACGATCACGAAGAGCGAGACTTTTCTTTCTTCAGTTTTTAGCAGGAGACCGCGGAGGGGGCGGCGGTGGTACACGGACTCATATGTATATATCGGGCGGCAGGAAATGAACAATTGCAAAAGATAATATTGAACAATCATTCCAGTGTTTTGAGGATACGTTGATTTTTGTGTCCAAGTGCATTGAAGCAATATCCTTCATAACATCGGGACTCATATCGAAGAAACAATCTCAGCATAGAGTACCTACCACTTCTTCTGGTGTTATTCTTTTGTTGACTGGTATCTCATTGAAATTTATGTTGTTACCCAAATTGCAAATACTCATTATATCCCATTCCTGTATCTGTAAACATTTGATTCTTTTTGTATCTTCATAATATTATATATTTAAAGGAAGTGTATGTACCAAAAACGATAGCAACCGCACCCTTCCAGTTCCGCATGCAGATCCGTTGCGCACAAACCCATCTTCCCCCAACTCATTCATTCATGATCATTCGCCGAAATTCACCATTGATTATTGTGACTTTTGCGGTCTGTTATTTATTAAATGCAATACAAATTTTTGTGGCGCCGCAGCAGCAATCCCTGGTCGTATCCTTTCGGGTTGTGACACAAGATCCTGAATAATTAAGAGGCTGTTGTGTATTGCCATGACAACTGTATAAGAACAGTGTTGATTTGCGCTTAGAACTAGGTTGCAAAGGTAAACGGAATGCTATTAGTGCTACCAAATGAAGTCACATGGTGTCCATGTCAGATGCTGGAAGCATCAGCTGTCTTCTGATTCGATTGTAATGTAGGTCGTGATGTGATTACATAATAAGAGTGTGCCAGCCTCGAATCATGTTATAATGATTACCTAATGCATAAACTGACCAAGTGCGGATGGACTCCTGACGAGTCAGAACGGAAAGGGAGCATCGTTTGGATCAATTGATCAGAGTGGGCGCTTCCACATGGCGAATCATCCATGCTGCTTCAGCGTTGTACGGCGCGTGTGACGCCTCTGATTAACCCTATATATTACATCATAGAACATGTGGAAATGAGTAGGAGATAATATTACCATTAACGCTGCTGATTCACTTGTAAGTAATCGAAAAACTGAAAATATTTGATGATGGTATCCAGGTTTGGTGCAACGAATCCATTCCGTCTAACCACAAATACAAGTTATACAAAATCAATCACTGGTATATCCGTTTTTTGTTTACCTGTTTACACTAGATTACAGACAGTTTTATCTAACGCAGAAACCAGACGCCTAATTCGCGAATGCAAAGCTCCATATAATATATCTTGTTGTCATGCAGACTACGAGTAATGAAGCCAGAAACATCAGAGATTGTATCCAGGCTAAGTGCCTGGTTGGGCAATGTTATGTAGGACATGAGACCATTATATGCTCGTCGCTCCTGTGCTAATGCCCAACATAAGCCCTTCCTGCTCATAGCTCATATGTAATCGCGGGTTTAGTAGTCCCTCCATGCGCTGACAACACAAGGGTCACGGTTCACTCTTAGCTTTGATGGCCGTGTTATGCAGGTTAATAGATGGTTAATATTTGCTTTGCAGAATTCCCTGTGGACACAAGAAATTAATAGCACTTTATTTTGCAAGCCAGTATATAATGTGTGATTTGACATTGCTTTCGTGGATGTGTCTTTTAAATTAGTATGAACTTATATTGCATAGAAAATAAAAGTGCTCAGTCACAATTATTGACTTGAGTACAATGGTATTTTATGAGATCCATTGCTTGGGAGAAGCTCTTGGCAGAACACTTGGCTCTCACCACAAACTTTGTAAGTGCGAGCAGTTTCTCCAAGAGCAATCTTAACCAGTGTCTGCATTACAGTGAGGAGGGCCGCCAGTTGTCACCACGACCACTTCTTAATGCCGGCTATAATTACACACTCAAATTATTGTATCTTCAACACCTTCGTTGTCTTCGTACTCGTGTTGTGGCCAGATTCTGGTTCACATGTAGCACACTTGTTTTATGTTTTCCAGCCAAATGTGACGTCATTCACCAATGAACTTTATTATCAACACAGAGTGTTAAGGTTCAGTCTGAATGTGATCATTCATTGCATAGACGTAATCGAGTAAATGATGAAACACGTTTCTTCATATCAATTCTCTTACATAATAGGTCATGTAATCGATAGTTTAGTAGATGAAACTTGGCTTCGTGTTAATTAATCTTAGTTTTACACGTATTAGAAATTGCAATTAACATCGCCATTGATATCGTGATTCGTCAAGCAATGCAAAATTTGGTGAAACATTATTTAAAACCATCAATGTTATACAACTAATATATGGTATACGGTTGACATGGTTATGGGGCGCTACATTAGACTTTGGTGCATAAATTATCTCATGCAAACTTATACTCCAAACTGGAAATGTAACGAATAAAATTGACTTGAAATTGCTAATGATTTAGATGCCAAACAGACTCAAATAATTACAGTATACAACTGAAATTTCATACACACTCATTAATCATGGTCATTACATCATTGAATCTATAGCTATTATGCAATGCTCAGGTAGCCATTTGTGTCGAAAAATTACGATAAGTCAATACCACGTGCTGCGTAACCTAATTGTACGATTGTGCGACGCAAAGGCAGCAGGCCTAGGAGAGCGACAACTTTCAATTTGCGAGAGGACATGCAAACAATATTGCCAATAAAATGATGATTGAATTCCCAAGCCGATTCTCCCTGACGCTTAATAAACAGAGGCCAAAATTACCAGTGCTGCAAAGCGGAGAAATGCTGCTCTTAACAAATGATTCAGATCGACAAGATGGTTCTCGGGAGCACAATGTTGTTCTTTTCCTCCTCGATTCGATCCCATCGCAGATTGCGCAAAGTACTTGCATGAATTGCGAATTGACAAAGATCTAGTGTGATATCAATAGTGGATAGTGTGCCATGTGAATCTTTGGATGGTATAATTATTGTAATAACATATATTTAATTGTAGAGATGCTTGGAAATTATTAATATCAAAACATTCTGACAGCAATCTGTATCACAATACTCGTATACAGTGCATGGCTGTTTGTTATCAACCAGCAGAAGTATGCCATGTCGGGTGAAACGAAAGCTGAAAACCCCGTGTAAGCTACTCATGGTGGTCAAGCCACACCTAGTTCTATTTCCAAGAGACATTCATGATTCACAGACCGTGGTCGCCGAGTAGAAGGCTGCAGTATTGTCGTATGCTAAAGGTACAGTCGTACAGGTCATTGATCCTTCCATAATCGTCAAGTGAGTTCATTATTCCTTTGATCCTGTAAACATGCATGCGAGATAGCCTTAGAGTGAATAATTTTGTTAAAAAAAAAAGAGAAATATGCGGGCTTAAATAAAAATTAAGTCATCGTTCAAAAAAAAAAAAAAAAAATAAATAAAATAATGATCATAATGATATTTTTATCTCGGAATGATTGTCACGGAAGAAACAAAAGAGCCAAAGACCCTCTATTAGAGAGTCTTTGACACGAACGAACAGTAAACACAGCCTCATTCTATTCCACGATTTCGGTTACAATTTCGTTCACAGCGCTGCTAAATGCTAGAGCTAGCACACCCGGTTTACAGCCCGAAGGTTGAAAGAGCTCGTTGCTCTGTCATGTCAGCGCAGGTGTCTCGGAGAGGCACTTGGATGCAAGTATGCATGTCCTGAGGACGGCGATCAAAGAGAGAGGGTCGATGATGAGGGTCGTTGAAAGCGGAGAGAGTACAGCGTCTCAAGAGGGACACAGGGAAAGGTCGGTTGAGTGCACGCCCACCTTGCAGTCGAGACAGAATTCCCCCAGGGTCAGCTTACGACCCGTAGCCCAATATATTCGCAAGCGCCACGCTTCGAACCGTGGAGTATAAATACCGTGGGTGAGGTTGCTGGGTGAGCGTAGATTTGTATATTTATGGACGGAAGCAACCCATGTTTCTGATTAATGGCGTCTCTCCTGTATATGTGAAAAGTAGCAGATCAAGGTTGAGTTGATTAAAGGCGTGTACATATACACATACCATCTGTTTTATTAATGTACATGTCTACTACAAGCACTATCATACCATGCACTATCATATCAGCAATCAGCTCCAACATATTGAGATTCATATAAAGAGGAACACCGTAGTTATTCTCCCAGTTGCAGAAGCTAACATCATGGTATGGAATCTGCATACCGCCAACTGACATGCCACCCTCGATGAGTTCATCACCTTCTAATTATAGTTATCGACACTGTAAAACTAATGTGTGATATAAAAGCACCCAGTCTTCCGTGCTCTGGAATTAAACAGCGTCCAGCTGCGACTCTCTTGACTTCATGGCATAATTAGACGATAAACCGAAGCAGCAGCGGCGGCATACGTATCTGGGCCTATCAAAAAAGTGGAAAGAATATCTCGACAGATTAATTGCATCCTATCAGTTACTAAGATAAGTGTGGATTCACTGTGGCAAGGTATGCAGTCAACGATTAACCCACGCATCGGTTCAACGTACAGTGATGCCGAATTGATAGTCTACACAAAGGAACCGTCACTATTGTTGATGGTATGTTTGTTGTTGATGGTACTAAGTAGTAAGCACTGGCGTTAGTGAATACTTCGTTGTTCCCTTCCTGGTCATGAAGACTATACATAAGCAGACTGTATCATCGCAAAAGATGTACCTGAATCAACACGAGAAGGCGGCAGCAATTGCACTGTTGTACATTCGCATCTATTCCTTCGATTCTGAGGTGAATATGAGCAGCTGCTGAGCAACGGTCAGAGGGCAAGCTGATGGTCAGTTGTGGTGATTGCGTTGGTCAATTATGCATGAGTGGGTTTGCGCGGCACATAGTAAGTTTGTAAGGCAATCGGAGAGCTAGCCTTATACGTTATGATTGTTGATATGAGCTTATTGGTCGTGGGAATATTCATAACGCACCCAATATTACTTCATCCTGCGGAGCAATCAGAATGAGTGAGCACATTACACCCCGGACAATGAGCGAAATGAATCGCAAAATCATAATGGATGAAGTTAATGCGAGCGGTTCTTCATAAAATAATTAGGAACATCTCTGACGCCGTGATGGGTATGATTCAAATGTGTTGATTGCTTTGGAATTGATGGGAGACGTTATGATTCCATGAAGAAATGTTCTGGGTTCACTGGTTCCCTGGCCATATATAATGACACAGGCACACACCGATGACAGGTGGTATCTCATTGGCTGCTATTTATAGTAACATTCAGTCAACTGGTCGTATTCAGCAAATACTGTGAATTCATTTTCACTCGCCTCGCCTTGTGAGCCATCTTGGGAATTCCGAGTGATATCATGTGACATCGTGTGAAATAGATGTACCAAAATAGGGGTCATTTTTCATTGGTGTGTGACGGTGCTTCTTTTCAGTAGCGCCGGGGACCAGCGAAGTGTTCTGGGTGCCAGAAAGGCCAGATAAACTGCACGTTGAATCCACGGCACGAACACGAAAAACATCGCCACAATGCAGCCGAGTGATGCGCAGCTGTAAATAGAATGCGGAGCAGAACGATGATAAATAATTATGTGTAGCTGAGGGCTTTGTTCCATACCAGGCATAATTATAGTCTAGCTATAGTAAATTTGTAATAAGGCTCTGACAATCTACTCTATAAATCATTATGTCAGATATCATTATCTATGTATTCATTAACACTTTCTGCCGTGATGAACTTATCGTCTTATCCTGCTCATATAATAAGTATCTATTAGAGGTACACACACATACAACTGCAAACAATTATTCTCTTTAGTTTGCAACTGCATGGCGGCGAAACTAGATACGTATGACTCTCCTGACCTGAACTAGGTTACGTGTAGCCCATCTCAGTGACACATCTGAGCTTCGCTCTGTAGCTCCTGGCTAGGTGTGCTAAGTCCTGCTACATGTGAATCTCACCAATCAATACAGCAGCAGCGGTGGTGGCGGCAGGAGAAGCCTCTGCTACACGCTGCCGTCTGTGGTGGGATCGATAGTGCGAACCCTATCTCCGCCTTTCGGGTGAAGTGCGTGCGCGGGTGCCGGATCGCAGCATCTGGGATCCGTTGTACTGGAGTGAGTAATACACGGATCCGGGTGCGATATCCAGACGAGGAATGAGGAGAGGAGAGGGCATGGCGAGGTGAGCATCGACGATTTCGTCAAAAAGCGTCTGTGGTTTTGTCTTTGTGAT
Source organism: Capitella teleta (assembly GCA_000328365.1). Taxonomy (NCBI): domain Eukaryota; kingdom Metazoa; phylum Annelida; class Polychaeta; family Capitellidae; genus Capitella; species Capitella teleta. The sequence continues at coordinate 109,667 of KB307721.1, forward strand.
CGACGAGCATCTGTTGAGATTGTCAATGATATCGGTGAGTACGTTATGGCTGACCAGTACTGTGATTCTCTTGATCTTAAGGGTTTGATGCGTTATGATTTGGGTTCAAATTGGTGGGCGACCCTACTGTTTCTGCAGTGCTGCTACTTGCATATTAAATAAGATCGATGAATACTCTGTGATTCACTGTCTTTTGATGCTGGATAAAGCTGAGATTTGCCAATGCAGAAATTTGGGTTCGGTTCCTGATTTTTCTTTAATTCAAGTATTATCAATCACATATTGACGTTATGATTCGCCGTTTCGTAAGTCATTTGCTGTTGTCGGTGTAATTTGATTCGTGTTGTATGCCAGTATTTAAAGAATACATTAACGTCGAAGCTGTGTCATTTACCAGTATATGCTTACCATATACGGCCAAAAGTTTCAAGAGTTTCTATGGCAACTAATAACATTGATTCAATGATTGATTATTCGGATTAATTTCCGAGGGACAGGTGGTCTGCATGCGGATCCCATTGTGGTACATTATCCGAGCACCTGAGAGCAATTATTCGTGACGAGATTAATTAAGTTAATTGACCGATTCCACACGCACCATTTTGAGCCCAAGCAGTAGTAAACACTGGCTTCTACTGGCTTCTGGTGTGTTCCCACGACGCCCATGCACTCACTCTGATCTCAGTATACAATCAGTCCTTAGCTTCCCCCGCATTACCCCGACCCCCTCGTTCTCATACAAACTTTCTCTTGGTTAGATACCAAAAACCACAACTATTGTGAAGGTTCCCGCAGATCACCGAAGCATACCAATTGTAGACACTCGTGTCTCTCCTCTGACTTCCTCCCATACACAGGTAATCACAGGTAAATCACAGTTTGAAATGCCCCTCCCACTGAAACCACCCTCTTCAAATTGAACCAGCACACCGAGTGTAGAATAACCACATCATTTGCATTGAAGTTTGTTCCTATGCTGAGGCGGATGTGTGCGAGAGAGATGTGGTTATGCAATACTTCATCGATCATTTAATCCCCTCCTGCATTTGGCTACAGAACAGATATCGGCCCTTCGTCGACTAAAATAGGAACGAGCAGTGACTTAGTCAGTGAGCTGTAAAACCGCCGTTGTGGGTTGTATTAATACCTGCTTGGACTTCAAACGCGTTCTTGTGTTGACTTTGCATTTAAGGAGTTCCATTAGTGGAATATCATGTTAAACTATAGGTGGGTAACCAGGGGTGCGTTTCACTAAGACCTCCTAAGGCCTCCTAAGCGATATTCTCCTAACTTTAGGAGAAATTCTTAGTGAAACGCACCCCAGAATACTAATGGTACTAATTGCTGTACTGATAATCAACGTCGGGTAAACACAATTTTGACGTTGATTTGAAGACTTAGTTGAGCCAATGATTACTTGATGATTTTTTAAACTAGCCTTTCTATTCTTATTCTGTTAATGACATTCCTTAAAGTAACGCGAACATTGACATGTTTGTCAATGTTGTCATAGATATTTCTAATATTTTTAGTGTTTGGCTTGCATTATACTTCAATTCTTGCAAAAAAAAAAAAAAAAAAAAAAAAAAAAAAGCAAGAACATTAATAACTACGTCCTCAAAGTATGTCATGCAAAGGAATATCGTCAAATGAATATACATTAATTAATGTCTTCCTGGTTTTTCGTCATGCATGTTGATAATTGTATATATATATATATATAAGTGCTTCATCTAATATTACATAAAAAAAAAAAAATTCTCGTAAATTAAAAAAAGAAAAAGAAAAAAAAAGAAGAGAGAATGAAAAAAAAAAATTCTCGTAAATTAAAAAAAAAAAAAGAAAAAAAAAGAAGAGAGAATGAAACGGAAAAAAAAATTTATAATAACACAAACTGTGTAGCATCAAATAGTACTGACATATGATTCAATAATAATACCTTTTTATGCAATGCAACCTTTGAAAAATTTATGGTAAACATTTAAGTGAAAGTTACGTAATATCCATGGTAATAACTTATAATTAGACACTTGATCAATTCAACTATTTCATAAACCAATTAAACGCCACCTTCAGCATTCGACTAATTAGAACGAGGGGAGAATGAGGGGAAAAATCACTACGTAGAAGTGAATATTATTTAAAATTGAAAGAAGCAAGGTCGTGTGTAGCATCATCCGTGATCAGTGGAGCATGAAAGTTCTTTCTGAAGAATAAACTCATCACATCCTGAAGGATGTGCCAACCTTACTATGTGCAATACATATGCACGCAGCAACACTACTTCGAACATTTAAGCGACACACTGTAGTCGGATTACTCATGAAAGGTATAGCTTAATTAATAATTAACATTGCTTGTCTCCAATCTCCAGGTAATTAACCGCCGAAGTGATCGCGATTTATAGAGATAGTCGATTGACAACGTTCATAGATATCGTCTCATTTATTCATATATGTATATATGTTGCAAAGTTACGCTTTCATCTACTTAATTCATCAGTTCCGTTTCCGTGTCTTATATATTCTCTTCAATGAGATACACTGTTATCATGATTATCAGTGTCATCTTTACTGATTAGAAATATCAAGCGTGTTAATTACGGCTTTGTTTTGGTTCGATGACCTTGTAAGTTGTTGTTATGCCTCAGAGGTCAACCGATCACGCCCTCTTTCGGATATATTTCATTTATTCTCAGATATAATCCCATTCTTATTAGTATCTATTATTTTATATTTACATAATATTTTTGTGGTATTTAGTATTCGATCATGTCATCATTTAAACTGGTAAATTCGCTAAAAATCGTTGAAAGTAAACGCAGATTATGAGATCCTTGCATTCTTGCAGAGATTTCGCAATACTCCGTTGCTTATTGATTTATTGATACAGGGAACGGCATCCTTGAGTTCCTTTTTGCGCTTATTAAATGTAGGTCTCGTGAAAAGTAATAGGGTCAACTCTGCTTCGGGATTCAGTATCATAATTAATCGAATTTCATCAGCTCCTTTAAACGTCCGGTTTTATATATATTTTTATATATCCTTACGTGATTATATCATATTCCTACTCTTCGCCTTGGTCTTCATTCTTCCCCATCTCCCTTCTTCTTCAACAGAACCCTCCCTATATTCCTCTTTCATCCCTGATCCTCCCTTCGCCTGATCACCGCCTCCATGACTATTCTGCAGTCTGTGCAGTGACTGAGCATAAAACTTTCAAGTGTGGAATGTTAGCAGCTGCGTGAGCAGTTTCCTCCAATTTAGCTGCTAATCGAACTGCAACAACTTATAACCTTTCAACTCTGCTTCAGATCACGTGGTGTTCAATATCAGGTAAATGTCGAGAAATTACAAGTTAAAACTCATTCTGTTTAGTCCCATTGTCACAACGGTGTTTTGATGTCAGTCAACCGATAATTATAACGTTGAGGAATCTATTCAGGAAATTTAGTTGTGCGAATAACCTAAATAATTATTATGATGATGCGAATTATATAACACTTGATACATTGTTCATATCTACCATCTACAATATCGGCTGCACATGTTCTTGAAGAGTCTCAAGTTCCAGCATGCTGTCGTATTTTTTCTTTTGAAATAGAACAAAGAAAAATTGTGCACACAGAACGACCTATGTTACTAGCTGCGTTCCTGCTCAATTTGTATATAGATCTCGAGTGGGAGATAAGCTAGCTGATCGATATACACTTGTAGTCGATTACTTCTGCATCTCCGTACTCATTTCCAATTAATGGTCATTATTGGTGCGGATCTGCTAACAGCGGTTTGTGCTTGTGTTGTTGGATTGCTGTAGCGAGGTCGAAGGTCGAACGGTAAATCTCGTTGTAACTTGCATTGTATACAACCCCCCAATTCCGCTAATGATGGATATATGTATGCATAGCAATTTTAGATTCTAGGGTCACGCAATTAGCGCTAATTGCGGGTTACCTAACAACGAACTGCAGGGGCCGATCCTAGCCAAACGCACAATCCGGATGACGTGTTTGCAATTTGATCATTGTTGAATCCGATGTGTTTGGACTTTCGACGCGATTACAATTCACGATTTACGACCGATCGATGTTATCACTGATATTCTCAGTAATTGAAATTCTTTTATGTCGCAGGGATGCAATGACGTCACTCCGGCCGATGGTACGTTGACCGAGCAGCACGTTGCCATGGAAACATCACCCGATGAAGAGGGTAACGTCCTGGTGTTGGAGAGGGTTTCTGTGAAACCCTATCGCAGCCAGGATGAGTACATCTACGCCATGAAGGAAGATCTGGCTGACTGGTTCAACAAACTCTACTCTGAGTTGACCATCACCGAGAGCAACTTCTTCAACTCAATTGAAACCGGCGTTGTCCTTTGTCAACACGCTAACACGGTACAAAACTACATTCACGAATTCACCTCCTCCTCCAACTCCTCATCTCGCCACTCCTCCTCATCGTCGTCTTCAACGGAGGTCATCGAGGTCCTCTTCCGGAAGTCAGCCAAATCTGGATCTTTTCAGAGCAGGGATAATATTTCGAATTTCCTTCATTGGTGTCGGAATCTGCTCATTCCGGATACCCTTTTATTTGAAACTGAGGATTTAGTATCCAGAAAGAATGAACGTAACGTTGTGCTGTGTTTGTTGGAGGTGGCGCGACGGGGGGCCAAGTATGGCGTCCCTGCGCCGACCATCATCGAAATGGAACAGGAGATCGATCGCGAAATCGAACAGGACAGCAATCCACAGAAGCCCCCAACCCCTCCAGTACAGCGCAAGACATGTGACATGATGTCACTGGATGCTATGGTAACGCCATTCGAATATCGTTTAATGGCTGTTTTGGGACCTTATTGTGTTAATGGTATCCATGGTCGTAATTAATATGTAAAACCTGCGTATATATAAGTAAAATTTCTTATCATTTTAATAGATATTAATTTGAAATAGCCAATTTAGAGCCAAAGAATAACGAACCGTGTGTTATAGGCCCACCACTGTCTCTTAATTATATTGTAAATCCAAGAAAAAGACTGAAATATTATCGCAAAATTCCAATAATTCCATTATGATGCAGTTTATGACTGTTACAACTTGTAATAATCCCGCCATATACCCTTTGAGACCCCTCCTGCATATTTCTTTTAGACCCCTCCTGCATATTTCTTTTTTCGTATTGTATATTGAAGCAGAAATTAATCAAACGAACCCTGTTTCCACTTCGATCGAGAGATTTGTGATCGAATTCTGATTCATAAAGTGATTGGAAATTCCAGAAGATCCAATTTAGTTGCGTCATGCCGAAAGATCGAACTCCGTGTGACGTAACGAGAGAACCCCAAAAGAAATAATCGCTGATCAAAAACAGCCATTTGCCAATCGTGTTGCTCTTTGGCCTTCTGGGCAACGGAAAGATTTATGAGTTATTATTTCTGGGTTCCATTGCTTAGATTCTCGGAATCATTAATTGGTCTGATTTCCCAGTAGAAAGAGTTCATTGATCGAATTTATACAGCATCCCAGCGGAATGAATGATCGGCGCAGACATTCCGCAGTTACTATAGGAACAGTTTGATGCTTACTCCAGTCCAGAATTTCTCTCGAAGAAAGTAAACTGATAATGTACGTGTGTATTCTATTTGTAGTTTGCAGGGTTTCATACAGATATACATACAGTGACTGTAATGTAAATGTTTAATTCACAAAATCATTTCGAATGCAATCTCCATTTCAATCCACAAAAAGCGATGCCTCAAATCGAAGGATGTGGGCGGGTTAGGAAGAAGAGTGATCGAGTTTATTATCGGATTAAATCCTTCGATCGGCGGAAGCTGATCACATTAAGTTTTGTTTCCGCGAGGCTGATAAGTCTGTTGACCGTTTGAGTTTAATATTGAATTCAGAGCGCATGCGCACACCGTCAGCAATATTGGGTATACTTCTTCAAAATGTTTTATCTAGTGTTTGACGATAACAACATCAACGAGTGATATTTCAAGTACTCTCGCAAGTGTGGACAAGTTTTGTTTTACAATCGATCAATAAATAACAGGTGGAATAATGAGGTGAATTTCAAATTCATTGTTTAAATAAAGACACATTCAACATGCTGGAAAGCTATGGCACACAACATGTATATGCTATACCAGATCCATCAGTTGATATGCCCAATCATAACGCTTTTTTGTGCGTTATGATTTAGTTCTAGCACCACGTGAAATTCCCGATGTTTTATTGCGATTCTCGTTCTTCTTCCAGGTTCGAGAGTTGATCGGAAGATGCACCTGTCCTGATCAGTTCCCCATCATCCGGGTATCTGAAGGGAAATACAAGATAGGAGAAAATGAAACGCTCATTTTCGTTCGAGTAAGTGATAGCGAGGCATTGGAGTGTCTATGAAATATATCTGCCGTCAACAAATAGCGGTTAGGGCGGAATAAGTAGCACGGGGTTTAATCACTAGCAGCTGCATCGCACGGCAATTAAATACGTTAACTGTTTGTTGTTATTTGATCATGACAGGATAAAGATCTCATTCATTTCACCACCAAACTGACACAAACCCAGCACTGTGCCTGTTCGATCATGTCTTACACAGCCACTCATAACTGAACCTGCGTTCTTCGGTCTCTGTGATCTCGATAGCTTTTTAATCCGCTCCTTCAACTTGGTTCTTGTTGGTTGGTAAATTTGGCATGTTTTCAAGGCGCGTGTCGAATCAATCCGCTGAATTTCTACGAAATTCTTGACCATCAATTGTAAATATCAGTCGTCAGTTGCTTCACTTGCTTCAAGTACACCTGTACTCACGGTAAAGGTTTAGAGTACGATACAGGGGAACACAAGCACACCACGGAGAGTCTATTTAAGGTGTGGTTTACCTGGATTAATCTAAGAAGAAAGAAACACGTTTGCTCTATGTTATAAATATAAACCCATGCATAGCGGTTCCTACTCACTTGAATAGAAGGAAGTGTAAAGGTAGGAAGGGCCATTTGGGGCTTGTAAGGGTGCTGATAGAGGAAGGGATTATTGTTGGCCTCACTATTATGCACCGAAGGTAGGGCTTTAAATGTTTGCAACCACACTGTATTAAATTATTAACGAATCGAGTTATATTGGCAGTACTATTATGATGTTAACTGAACATAACTGTATGTCATAATACTTTGTGATGCCCGTAAAAGGAAGGTAAAGTATGCTGTGTTTTGCATGTTTATTCTTGATATTACATGAGTAATATATCTCTGGTATCCTAAATCGTATTATTATAAGAGGGCATTAATAAATGTAAGTGTCAATTTCTAATCAAGATAATGCAATCTCAGATTAACATAATTCTCTCCATAATTAATTCTTCAACAACACTAGTCTACGAGTACAGGAAACAGTTCTGTTATTGCAAATTAAGTGATGTACATGAGTGGGTCATAATGTGTTAACCACTTGCTAACGACTGCCCTGTTGTCGCACAGGCAGGAGAGAGGTCGCTAATGACCAGTTAATTGGTGCGATGGATAACAAGATGGCCAAATACACCCACCCATAAAACTTGTGACTTGTCTGTTAACATTTCTAGGATTTGCTAGAAATATGTTGATAACATTGACGTTTGTATATTCCAGATATTACGTAATCATGTTATGGTGCGAATTGGCGGAGGATGGGACACTCTGGAGAATTACCTGAACCGACATGACCCCTGTCGTTGTGCTCTTAAAGGTAAGTGTACTATTCCCCAGAATAGTTTTACCTCAATGTGTCACTCAAAGGTCACAAGAGTTCTCGAAGCACTACACCGTTGCCAGGAAAGGTCTCTCGTCGTTCCAGTAACTCTGGTACCCGAACAACGCCAAGACCCAAGACTCCGAAACAGCGAGCAAGCATCCAAGAAAATAGTAACCGCAGGTGAAGGACCTTGACATTCTGATAGCGCAACTTAAACCCCACCCCCCCCAATAAAAAAGGCCATTGCTAATTAACTATTGTGTTACATTACTACAAACTATGATATTATACAGTAAGATAATCAATCGCAAATTCTACCGTCATCGTTTAACAACTCATCTTCGTGAAATCCCATTAAAATAAATTCACGAGATCTTTCCAAGCATGCCACACACCTGCGTATAATTAATTATTCCCTCGGTCTATAGAAATATCGGGCATAATGTATGTAGCTATGATGGCACAACTACGGTTCGTGCATCAGATCACAGAATACCGATACATTGGAATGCATTAACTAACATTTTATAACATGCGCTAACATACGCATAGCTGTTGATCAACAAAAGATTCTCTCTGCGCCACCTTCGACAAATATTGATTTGTTTTATGTATTTATAATTGTTCAATCGATTGGTTTGGAGCGCTTTGTGTTCTTGTTACCTAACCCTTCCTGTGTGATCTACGACATGAAAGCTTAATTCTTTGCCGAGAACGGATTAGTTATCCGCGTGATTACAACACCGTTCCTATTTTCATATTCAGGGGTGGGGGACAATTCTCATGCAAGTCAAAACAGTCTAATTTTACACGCTGACCGATGGGAATGCAGAGTTTAATTTCGCAACCAGCTGTTGCTGACATCGATTGAAATCCGCGCAACAGATGCGCTATTTAGGAATCCAAACGTAATATTCCCGAACCTTAAAACCCAATAATTTTGTCTTGGCCTTTTCCCGTCCCAGTGCCGCCAGTCGAGGGACTGTTGGGTAATCTCCAAGCAGAGATCCCAGAAATAATACCCAAGAGGGAAGGCGGTTCAGTTGTCCAGCGGAGATATGTCCATCTCAGATTGACCGCACCCATGCCGTACATGTACCACGTGTATTAGTGCAATCACAGGTTGCCAGCAGGTGCCACTCATACACTCGAAAGGAGGCTTTCGCACGGTGTTGTCCAAAACGATGGAGTGGTTGTGCTTGTGGCATGGCGAGGATGTCAAGCGGAATGTGACGTACCCCATGACGTTCCTTGACATGACTGACGAGACTTGGAAAGCTGAGGAGAAGTCGATCCCTTCACCCCCCGAAACTGAGGAGGATGAGGAACAGAACCTCATCATTGTGCAATGCGAGGAGAGGATTGCTACGTTGGAGACAGCACATGAGGAATTGCGATGTCACCAGTACGCGTTTGCTTTCTTTCGTGGATTCGAGCGCCGCAGCTGCGATCGGATACATCGGTGCCATGTGGGGCTGGGATTTCATAGCTATATAAATCTATAGATACATAGATGTAACAGATGATTTCGCTTTTGTGTATTGCTTTCGGCATTTCACTTCATGGAGAAATCGAAAAACTAAGCAGGGGTCGAATCTAACGCAAATATGCCTCTTTGTTTCAGGTTATTCGGCAGTCGTCACGTCGAAGCTGAGACAGAGTCAAAGGTCAAGGAGAACCCTGTGAACATCTCGTCAGCGACTCCTCTGCTCAACGGTATGGAGCGCAAGGAGAGAAGGGCCCCCGGTGCAGCTGTGCCCTTCGCCGACCGCAACCCTCCCAGCACCAAGCGTCCATGTAGCCCTGCCCCAATGAGGACAGCAAGCCCTGCATTCGGCCGCCCCGCAAGCCCCGGTCCCATGAGGGCATCGCCACTGACGACCCCGAAATGGGCAGAAGGAATGGACTCGGTTGATCGTGCAAAGAGCCCGGCAAGAGGCACAAGGGAGAGGAGGGCATCGACTTCCTCCAACTCATCAGTGCCAGAGGAGACGAGCAACAGGCGAGGCAGAGCCATGGAGCGGCGGGCTCCTGGGTGCGCGAAACGGTCTGGATCAGCGACACGCCAGAGCCATGAGGAAGCCCTGGTTGTGCGCCGAGACAGCACAGGGAAGCATGTGATTGAGGCTCGTGATTTGGAAGCGGAGAAAAAGGAGCCAGGGAAGAGACTGTCTTCTTCTGGACGCCTCAACATGACAGCAGATCAACTGTTGCCCAACATGCCCAAATTACGCTCGCAGAACTCAACGTCTTCTGATCTGAACATGGACACAGACTCTGATATGTCGCCTCTTTCCCTCACTGCCCCAGACGTGATGATGCCAACAACGTCATCAAAACATAAAAGGTCGACCATGACAAAAACCAGGACGGTGACGTCCATCCCGAGCGGCCGAACAACTCCAGTGTCTACTAGCAAGACAAATTCCGTGTATGAGGCTGACCTCAACAAACCCAGGGTCAAGAGACCCTCGTCTGCTGGAGGTGCCAACCAAGAACGGGGTCGTTCTCCTCAGAGGCAACGTCCTGCATCGGCAAGGTCCTCGTCTAGCTCGAGGCTTCCCGCTGCCACGCCAATGAGGCAGCTGCCAGAAACCCCGAAGAAACCAGCACATTCCAAAACAATCGACATTCCAGACGCAAAGGCGGATGTCAAATCTAACCTGAGCCACATGCGCCGCAACTCTATGTCTTCTGCCACATTTTCATTGAACGTCGACTACGAGGATTATCCTGAAGCACCTCCAGAGAATGAAGATCTCAACGCCAAGATGGAAATGCTCTTTGAAGAGTATAAAAAGGTCGAGCTTAGTCTGATTGAGAAAGATGCCAAAGCCAGGGAGTTGAGGGAGAAAGAAAAAGAATCCAAAAAGAAGGAGCGACAACAAAACAGAAGATCCAGAAGTGTCACTCGGGAAGTAATTCTTGCTGGTTCCACGAAGGAGCCCTCTCGTCCCAACAGGGCATCCTCCACCAGTCGCCCTTCTGCTCCTGCATTCGGAGCTTCAACAACCAAGCCCCAAGAACCACAACAGCGACCTTCTCGCAAATCTGGCCTTGCTTCAATGGCAAACCCTCCAAACGCGAACACCCGCAAAGGACACGTACGCTCATCTAGTGTAGGCCGACTGTCTCTTACAAGCCGTAGTCAAAGCATTGATTCTTCTGTGGAGACGTTAGCACCACCACCAAATGCGATTCCCAAGCGCTCGAGGACACCTATGGGAAGGAGCAGCTCAGCTCAGCCCTCAGAAGATGCTACCCCGAGCACCGCCAGCCGCGAGTCTCGGTCGAGGCGACCGTCAGCGTCGGGGCTTCTCTGTAGTCAGACGCCAAAGAGTTCTGACCGAATAGCAAAGCCACAACCCATCAGGAAAGAAGAATATGAAATTGAAAGTGGAGTGATCAAAATGGTGCACGAGGATATTGTGAAAGCTCGCATTGACGAAAGCAGTGTGATTAATATGGTTTATCAAGGCAAAGAAGAAGATAGCCAGCCTGCAAAGCCAGAACGTCCGCCCTCTGCCAATGGTACACGCATTCAGCCACCATCATTGTGGCGCAAGTCCCCATCCGCCAAGATCGCAGCTTCCTCAGAATCTTCCCTGTCGCGACCCTCAACTAACGGACATTTACGTGCAGTTTCACACTCAGGCCCGTCACACCCCAACGATCAGCCTGCCAATCTTACGAACGGACACGCTCACTCCAATGGAACTATCCATGTTGATCAAAAGTGTCATAAAGCCAACTCCTGGAGCTTTCGGATTCCGCAGCCGGCTTCCGATGCCAGGAAGTTTCCAGGGTAAAGTGAAAGCCAAGGATAACCGACTTGAGCCAAATTCGCTCAAGCGTTGTGACTCTGGTGTGGACATAAACAACCTGTCGCCTAGTGACAACAGTAACCATTGTGATGACGATAGCTCGTCATGGCAGGCCCAAGATCGAGTCATCCCACCTCCAGTGCTCAATGACCCTCTCGACCTGGAGAATGATGACGATTATTTTTGACCCTATAGTTGCCTCTCTCGACTGCCAATAGTCTCGGGCTGCTGACGCCGTGCGCCGTGCTTTTCGAAATCCCGCGAACTGCTCAACCGCTGTAATCATAACGTATCTCCTGCATTAGACTGTGATCATAACGCTGTTTCTCGTTATGTCTCATTACGCTGTTCCTGGTCGTTTACTGTGATGCGTTTTCTTTATTTTGTCGATTGTTGACTTGTTTGTTCTTGCCATGATCTCATTAAACTACGTCAAAAGTGCGTATTGATTTTATTCTATTCTTAAGTACTATTCAGGTAACGTAGGGCTACAAGATACGCATGATATCAAGAGGTCGTTGATCGGTATCAATATCCTGTGAAATGTGGTACATGTACTTCAGGCTCCATTTCGGTGTCACAATTCGCTCATTGACATAGTTCATCCATTGGTGACTTCAAAAGTGGGAATCTGATGGGAAAAAAATGCAGTCATGTGACACAATCAACCGTGACAGGACAATGTCGCGTACTTTCATTGATTTCTTCACTCAAATTTATTGACCAAGGGTGATTGAAATACACAGCTCGTGAAAAAGCCGCAGGAAAACCGAGCCGAAAATTGATGGATTGATGTAAACTATACCGCATTTATAATTTTATAAACATAGTTAGGGTAGCCTCTCATCAAATATACTTAGCCTTTTAGACCGTTGCTCACAATGATAACACAGTCAGGGGATGTCGCTATCACCTTGTTGTATGATCACAAATCCTCATCATAACATTTCAGAAATATGGATTCCTCGAGCTGGAATGTTCGGTTTGCATGTTTGATGTGGTATACGAATTACGCACCGTATTGATTATTGTGCTTACAATAAGGCAGTAGTGTTTCAGCTGAAAGATAATTCAGGTTCAGACTTCGCTCTTCATGCATTTTTAAACGAAGGTATTAATCAAAGAGCACAATCAACTGAGACAGCATGAAAGTGATTATTTTAATACGATTACGTTCACCAAAATGTTTGGTTAAGTACAGTAGCCCCTGCCTACAGGGCGCTCTAGATCAACCTTCCATCTCGTACATGCTATTGTTTGCAGTATTGACAATAGAAATTGTTTGATGAACAAATTCAGCTTTTAATTTATGTATACATGTACACGTGTAGCTATAATTATACAACTTGCAAATTGTAAACCTCTTTTTTTTTAAGAATTATCATAAACAAACACAGATTATGCACATACATGCATTACTGCTTCTGTGAGATGTGTTTATGAAGCATTTGCCAGTAATATTATTTATTACCATCGTGTGTTTGTCTGTGGTTGGATTTACAGGGTGATTTTTTCTCTCTCTCTCTCTCTCTCTCTCTCTCTCTCTCTCTCTCTCTCTCTCTCTCTCTCTCTCTCTCTTTCTCTCGAATAAATGCAATTTCGATTTACTACGATAACCAAGCAGTAAGTCACTGCACAGTTCCTTAGAGATACATATAGATGTAATTGTATATTTGATCCAATCTACCAATACTAGTGTATTTTCATAAATGATTTGAACCAAAAAGTAAATTTTAGGGTGTCGTCAAGAGAAGTTTATTGCAACAGATGGGAAGTGTGTTTGTGTTTTGGTAGGCGTCCGATTAGCAGTTTCGGTTGGTTTCATCATTTCTTCATTCACCATTGTCCGAACCAGGAAGACTCCGATTGGCTGTCGTCAGGGGAGTCGCCAAAGAAACCATCAAAGGTTCTGTCCGGTGGGCTGCCTCCATTCTCCAGGGGTGGGGTCCGGAGGCCAAAGGTCAAACCGATCATTGATCCAGCCAAGGTTGCAGCGACGATCATTGTCCAGATGATGAACTGCACACGGGCGCTGCACCACTGAGGCCTATAAGCAAAAGTAGAATGACAGTTTATATCAGAAGAGGGAGCTCTGTGCTGGAGGATATGTTGTAAACACTGCTCTCGTGTAAAAATGCCTCATGCTTGTTTAGAGCTGTATGTCGTTAAGCAATTTGCATGTACCCGAAACAAAAATGAAATTCTACGAACGCACGTGATGCCCTGGGGATTATCCCGTCTTATCTGATTAACTTCTCAGAAAACTTATCATTAAATTACTGTAGCTTACTAATATTATGCATGCACACATACAGTTTACTCTGTGTGTACTCATTGATATTGTAAATCGAAGTGGAATGCTTATAAATTGAATATCTGGATGTTAACATAGCTAAAAATAATGCAATAATATTGGAGCCTAACCGCGCTAGAGATTAACCCCAGGCCCTTCCTTTGGTAACTCAGAATAATTAACAATCATAATATATTGTATGCAGAAGATACAGTTTGAGATTGTCCAACTCATCAGGCTTCGCTGTAAGTGGCGTACGAGCAATTATTCCAGCTCGACAGGTTTGTAACAAACTAACCAAATAGGCAATTAGAGCTCGAAGAGATCTCTCAATACTGTGCATGAATATGACGGCCCCACGAAAATGATTGTACCTAGGGCATGGGAGACTTCACTCTTGCTAACCCGATTAACCAGAAACCCCATTAACTTATGACTGGTAATTCATCCATGGTAACACATTGTGAAAGGTGTTTTAGGGTTGACACATATTGTGTCGAACCTCCATATATATGTTATACTTATAACATTGTTTGATCAATATAACTAATAATTTCACAGAATCATGTCCTTATCGTGGATATTAACGAGTGATAAATTATTATTTGGTGATTATATGAATGGAGACTCAGATATTAATTGCAGAAACATTTGAATTATTATACTCACATCTTGACTGAAGCCGAACCAGACAACTATGCGACGAATAATCTCACGTCGAGATATAAAGGGGCGTTCTTCGATTATTACGCAATCAACCGATACCTGAGATCAATAATATATCTCGATAACTCCCCTGTATGTTTCGGTGCAACAAGGTAAAGAAGTTCGCATCTCGTGCTAAGTTTATATTGTCAACATTTTAATCCGATAATTTTCCTGGAAATGCCCTTGCATGACCACTCGAGATCGATGGTGGTCAACTGATGACCATTGTTGTCCATGGGACAATTAAGGTCATCGTACAGGACATAAACTTGTTCCAAGCCAAGGGTACTATCAGGATAAAATTCAAATAAAACCTAAAGATTAAAAGAGACTTACTTACCTGTAAGTTAAAATTGAAAGTATACCTCAGCACTGTGGATTTATCCAGGTTTAGTCTGAGTTCAAAAGCACTTGTTCAGCTCATATGAATATTGAGATATATAAGACTTAGCTATAATAAAAAAGAATGATGCAATAAAATGTCATTTCTGATAGTATACAAGCCGGTCTCCATATCTATGAAATGGAGCATCTTGCTGTGATAAACGTAATGCGAGTAATGCATCTAGTTTGGAGACTCGGTTTTAACAATGAATCTTGAAAAAACGACACGAAGACTATAGCTAAAAAATAGCTCAGTAACTTTAAAGCAGAAGAGGATAAACAAAAAGAGAAAGAAAATGAAGATAACTTTTAGACAAATCCCAGCCATTCCTGGGGATAAGAGGTTTTGTTTGTGGTTGATATCTTCACTGGCTTAGATCTGAAGGCTGAATAATCGAGGTTTTCTGAGCCATAGATTCTCATGCGGAATTTCGCCGAGATGAAGGCGAAGACCTGTCCCATGGCTTGAAACAAGGGATCTGCAAATGTGCGGACAGTCGCTTTTGTTGGCATGGCAACAATGCGCAGGAATACAAAGAGGAGCTTCATTGTAGGGTGGACAAACCACACCACAAAGTAGTTCACGGTGCCGAAGAGTGCGCCCCATGTGAGTCCTAGGAAGACGCCTGTCAGAATTGTGAGGAAGTAGTAGATAGCTGACTGCAAATATAAATAAGGAATCCATTGAATGCCCGAGCATTTAAAGAACATTCTTTCACCTGAGTGTAACCGAACACAAGACTGAATACTTTGCGAACTGAAGGAGACAGAACTTGACCAACGTCTCCCGCTTTTGTTGCGCTCGGCTCGGCGAAAATGTCATCAAAGCCGACCTAGATCGCCATTCAGATGACATAGAAACACATGAAGAATGTATGATGATATGAACAAGAAAGACACGCAAGGCACACACAAGAAACCACATACATGAAAAACTTTGGGGTCACCATTGTGTTACCTAGCAAAAAACTAGAGATTTACTGTCGCTGTAACTTGATTACATTTGACTAATTTTAACACCAGTTATTTGATACTCCCCCCACAGCCTCTTCTGGAATTTTTGTTCACTTTGAACTGGGCTCCGATGACCTGAGTGATGTACAACTAGTTGCTTGCTACATAAGTTAGAAAAAGCAGAAGCCATGTTAGATTGAACAATAAATATTCACGTGCAGGTAGGGAAGAAAGGAACAAAATCGCTAACAGGCAGTTGCATTGGAGAGAGGGGGTGTGCATTGGATTCAATCGGCACTCGGGTGTCCTAGAACCGACGGACTGACCTTGACGTGATCTGTGACCTTGTAAATATCCTCTTGCATGTATCGGTCTCCATGGAAACTGGACATCCATACGCCTCCTCGCTCGAAAGTTGGGTTTGTGATGTGGTCACTCTGCGGAGCCTCGCTATCCGTGATGGCCTCCATGGGTCCTGATACCGACTTAATTTGTGGAGTGGTAATTCAGCCACCTGCACTGGTCACACCTGAGCCCCGAGGTGTATGATGAAGTTTTGCTGACACTTAAAGCGCACGTGTTGTTGTGGACGCATCTGCGCCATCTGTCCAGCGTGGGAATTATTACCACAATCAAGTAATCTTAATATTGGTCATTTTCGCACTTTTTTACTGTTGATGCTGTGCTCACCTGAAATTGAGGTAATTGCTTGGGTGCTTCTTGTTGGCGAAACAACCGCTGACCGGCTGCCTCCAAATAGACACTTGTTTAGTTTTCATATTTTTCTCAACTTATTCAGATTCCGATCACAGAGTGAGGCGATAAGAACAATAACAGGTGTGGAAGCAATATCTCTGGGCATGCATCAATATCAAACATATCCGCTCATGTCCATCCATGTGAGTGGTTTCCAAGAGCTCAAAGGGAAGTTTCAAGCCACTTGACTCCCGTACTGGCAGTGGTGACATCAAAACTCCACTGTTAATGAGCAGAAAACCGGCCACCCCCCTATGCATTGATCGGCGTGGACGACGTCAATCCGTGAACATAAATGAATGTTCGTGTACTTTATAACTTTGCTTCCAAGCTATAGTGAATATTTCTAATTATGAATAATTATAAAACTGTTTCTCATTTTTCGCTTCGTGACAACGATTAAGTTTCTATCGTTGTATACTATACATGATGCTCGGAACATACGCAGAAATCCAAATGAAAAAGGTAAATAACCAAACATGCTGCTGCCTGCAAGACTGACTGATTGATGGGAGGGGGGGAGGTTCACGGCTCCACCCAAACCATTCGGGTGATACGTGCGCCAGAACAGAAGTCCCGGATAAATCCCAAGAGTTCTTTATCCAGCACACCATAGACAGTAGAGCAGAGCGCCCGGCCTTGTTACGCAGTTGGGCAGCACTGCAGAGTCAATTATAACGAATTACAATTATAATTCACAATCATAACGCCCGGGGCCTGATCCGCAGTTACGCAGTTGGGCAGCACTGCAGAGTCAATTATAACGAATTACAATTATAATTCACAATCATAACGCCCGGGGCCTGATCGCGTCTCGAACCCGGGACCTCGACCCCCACGGTCGGCATATGATTGCAGTCAGCCGGATATACCGACTGAGCTATTCGGTGCCCCTTGCTGCCTGCAAGATGATCATATTATTCGCATTTCGAAGGAAGTGAATGAGGCTCAATCGATCGGGAAAAACACACAATGACGCAAGTGATAATCAGGAAGCGATCCCTCGCGTCACGCGTCATCGATGTCTGGATCTATTTGCCCTTTGACGTTCCCGTGGTGCTCTTAGACCTCGTGTAGTTCGCGGTTCAGTTCTCATTCGTCTTTTCCGCCTCGGTCGATATCAATGTCAGCAACGAAACAAAGGAACTCGGAAATAGGACAATCGAAACACTGAATATATTAACTCACTTTCTAAGAGGACCTTCGTTCAATTCGGAACCTTTTTATTTTATTTTTAATTTTTTAAATTTTTTTTGGTTTATATATATTTTTTTTGTGAATGCGGAGACTGACTGACTGGTGGGGTTTTATGGCTCCACCCAAACCCCAAGGGTTCTTTATCCTGCATACCACCATAGGCAGTGGTATACAGCGCCCGGCCTTGTTACGCAGTTGGGCAGCACTGCAGAGTCACTGAAGAATTACAATTATAACGGATTACAATCATAATTCACAATCATAACGCCCGAGGCCTGATCGGGTCTCGAACCCGGGACCTCAACCCCCACGGTCGGCATAGGATTGAAGTCAGCCGGTTAAACCGACTGAGCTATTCGGTGCCCCTGGTAAATGCGGAGAGATCAAATTTGAAATGTTCTGTTAACAATTCAAGACCAATGAAAACACGGATTTTCTGTTCAGACATAATAGATTGAAACGAAACGAGAGAGAGAGATTTGTTTAATAAGAAAAAACTACTTACGCGATGGCCCCCATTGTAATAGGGTTTATTTCATGACATCACGACCGTGAAATCTTAAACCTCTCAAATTCGACGTATCTAGGAAAACACTCACAACAAGTGTTATAATGTGCTAAAATGTGACGATCAACCATTGTGCTTCTCTTTTGGAATGCATCCTAAATCATAACAATCCTTCATTACCTCGCGGATGGCTTAAGAATAACTGCAAGCTCCGTTTTGAGAAAAAGATATATACCACGCACATCACCATATCATCCTCTCGGGGTAATCATAACGTACCCGAATCTAGATATTTGACTTTAGCAGTGTTCTCATCAGATCGCCAATTTAGTCCCCAGGTGATTATAACGAATGATCAGATCGTCAGAATCAATCTAATAATTAAGTCTTGTGCCGATCAATATCTCGACTTATACTGGCGGCAACTGGATTATACAGAGTGTATAACAAGTACGACTTTTAAGGGGCGTAATACACCCATGGTGCTCGTTTAGTCACTCGGAAGTTCGGCGTTAAAGAGGTTGGAATTTGTTTTCTCAACCAGGGTACAACTTGGCGATAATTTCTCCCGTAAGTCTGGGGAACACCGGCTTCTAATTCGGAATTCCTTTGTGTCAAATTCGCAAAACTCTGATCTTCGTGATGACGCATGAAATCCAGGGGTCACTTGGGTGTCCATCCCACAATGCCTGTCAATGTCAACTGCGGATGACATAAATGTCTTTCGCCGCACCACTCTGTACTTGCAGCCACAAGAACAATTAATGTTTCAATGAATGTGAACCGAAATATACCGGTTTCCACTCGATACGCATCGCCTCATTCTGTGACGGGAGAGCGATATTTAACTATAGTTTTGAAGCGTTTTCCTTTCTTGTACGTGTAATGTCGAATACAACGGGAAGGGTATCCGTATACTATCAAATACCGAAGGGTTCCCGTGTGACCCTATGCTATGCCTGACAAATCTCTCTTCGTCACATACTTTATAGGATGAGGCGATGCGTATCAGTTACGGTTTCTCACACGACAATAGCAATAATTAAACACCCGTGCAATATACATTGTAATATATTTTCAATAAATTCATATGTATTTTGAATTGAATGCTAATACATAATTGAGCTAATTCTTCCGTCTCCACACTGTCACGTGGGCCACTGTCCATTGATTCTTTCGCCGAGTTTCACGGATGAAGAAAGGGAAATTGTCATCAGCGAGGAAATCGAAATGCGGACCCAGGATCGTTTTCAGTCCTTGGAATCCGGTGAACTCCGTTCCGTCGTCCTTCTTATAAGCTCCGACCCAGTTTTCCTAGAGAGGGAGAGAGTGAGTAAATGATATTATGATGATATAATAGTAAAAGGAAATACATACACGTGGGGTGTATTCGCGCAGGAAGGTATACGGTGACGTAATAACCAAGGTTCCTCCTGGAGCAACCAGTTTGGATAAGCTGATGAGGAAGTCTTTCGGGGTATGGAGCCTGCAGATCAAGTTAGCGGCTAAAACACAGCCAAACTGACCAAGAGTGGACGACAGACAGCAGGCGTCCCCTTGTTGGAACGAGGATTTTTCACGATCCTGTAAAAATATATAATACACAACAATGGCTTTGCTGATTATGAATGAACCTTTGACCCTAATAGACTTTAAATCAACTATTGGATAACGCGCCTTATCGCCCGTTTTAAATTAAAATTGTCTCACAAGCTCAAATGATACATTGACCCGAACGGACTTTAAACACGAATGCCATCTCACCAACGCGGGATTAACGACCGCCTGCAAGTCTTGGTATAGATCGCCTTCCAGAAGCATTTTGTATGACATCGATCCGGTCTTCTTCAATTCGTTGCAAGCGTCGACGAAACTATGACTGTAGTCGATTCCAACGACGTCATCAAAACACTTGGTCAGCTCGAAGGTATGACGTCCAACGGCGCAACCGATGTCCAAAGCGCGGTTGGGAACGCCTGCCTGTGATGCAAAAAATATACATGCTCAATAAATGATAACTCTTGCTTGCATTTCGCCCATCGTGCTAAATTAAAGGCATTACATGTGTGTATGGCAGCAATACACACCACAGTTCTATTGAGCCCAATATAAAAATCTCACGGAAACATGAGAAGGAAAGAGAGAGAAAATATTGTTTATAGTTGATCATCTGACCTTGGCGTCGAAGTATTCAATGCACATGTCTGCGCACCGTCTGGGGAAATCAAAAGCATCTTTGGGAGCCGCATCCCAAAGGAATACTTCTGACGGCGCCGCGTAGTGGAAGAGCAGGTACTCCTGCAGAGACTTCTCACTCTCGTAGATGTTCTCTTCTTCTTGAGTTGCCAAACGTCTTTGCAGCTTACGTAATTTGTAGGTTGAATACAAAGCAGCACCTGCTGCCACGGCGAATGTTGATGCGACCAGGTATCGGTGGTCGATGCCCCATACTTGTGCCATGATGTCTCTGTCACGGTGTTCTGGCGGAGAGTGATATGCTGGTGAGCGATAACGCAGGACGTCGAGGCATACTCATGACCTAAAAACATATCGCATTAGAGATAACAAAGAGATGCGTTATGATATTATGTGCATCTATTTTGGTCTCGAGACTTGGAATTTAGAATTTATATTAATTATGTAACAAAACTTAGAAAATTAGAAACAGGAGAGCTACTTCCACTTAGAGCCAATAAGGAACACAATTTTACAAAAATGGTCGTTTGACTTAGTTAAGGACATAAAAAAAAAAAAAAAAAAAATTTTTTTTTAATAAAACGATGACAAATCTGGAAATCAACAGGAAAATCTCTTACAATTTGGTGCAGATCGAAGAGTACAATGTGTTGTGAGTTGTAAATCAAACAAGAAAAAGATAGTTTTACGCCATGTCACATATAATCTATTTATCGATGGATGACCGAGGTCGATATTATGGGATCCGTAGAGTGGCATACAGTGACTTCCGAAAAGAGTGTACATGGCATCGATGGATAACTTTTTGAAATGAGATTTTAACATACTTGCTTTCGTCATTATTTCGTTTGATAATTTCGAAACATGCTGATGTTATGAACAATTACCCAAAGCAAATACCCAGAATGTTTCTCGTCAGACACACGTTCAATTATTCCTCTCGTTAATCGTATTGCAATAATTATGTGGATAAAATATTTTAGTCATTTAAAGCACAATAAATACCGTTCCTCTTGATTGCAACCTGTGAAAGTGAACTTCGTGTTTTTTCTTGCTTGTTTTAGACATCTAATCTGCACCGATCACCGATAATTATATGTAGCGCCCATTCTAATATTCAAATGCGCTATATTGTACCCAGTATGTTGTCACGGAAACACATCCGTTTTATAATTCACTGAATTTGAACGTCATGGGGAATTCCTATTCAACGACTCGCAAAATAACCATGCCCATATTTGGCAGTTGCCAGTGCTGTTGTGGTAATCTTTGAGATCGAATGTAGAATATTTTATATCCAAAGGTCGGCCACGCAGTCAATGCGATTTGACGTTTTATTCGCAGTATTACTTTCTAGGTATGATTAAACACGGATCTAATCACCAGACACCTGGTCAATCTTACTCTCACTCTTAATTAAGCAAAATTATTTGTTATATCGTACGCTGATTATTTGACTAGTAATAAACACACACAGCAAACATTGTCTGTTAACATCGAAGCACAATGCTCCATTGAGCACAGATTCTCGCTTGACTGGCAGTTGAGTCACCCCGCCCGCTATTCAGCACGGGTTTCTATCGTTCTTTCACAAAGCCCCCACCTCGTCATCGCATACAGCCTCACAAAAAAAAAAGTAAGCTGTAAAAACCACCGAATAAATGCTATACTACAGTAGGATCCAAACTCAAAGACATTGCCAATTTCAGCGACGCTAACACCTTATTCACCCGAGAATCTCACTCACATATTTGATATTGTCATCTCAACATTGATGATGGGCGCCTCAGGGGAGCGTGAAGAACAATGATGATCAGTGTTATTGTTAAGCAGATTGCCCTCAAGAGAAAAAAAAAATATATTTCTTAAAAGCAGAAAAGGAAACAGGGGTTGCTTAATAACTCATCGACGGGGCCAAGTATTGTCAAAATAGCGTCGTGTTTTTATATTTTAACTTGTTGAGTATCTATACAATTGATGTGCTCCTGAGATGCGGATATCTGGTCAATTTGGAGCACAGGTAAGATAATAAACAATTCTCGATTTCACTCAAATATGATATTATTGACTAGCTACTACAGTTAGCATATGGGACATAAGTGCATAGAGGTGCATAGTCAAACTTTGTGTTGATTTTATAAGGTACTAAAATTGAGAACATTATTTGATATAATTAATAATATCTTCTTGCATTTCAAGGTATCCCCATAGATTTTAATATGTGATCACGTAACACATACCAAGAACTATAATTGTTCCTATTAATGTTAGTATGTATGGTCAAGATACCTGTCTGAAATTCAGTTACGTCAATCTGCAAACTCATTCTTCATCGACGATGAGATCTTGCTTTGTTGTGAGATGAAAGTCGTATGAATAGATTGGCCTGCTAACTTCGCCTATCAATTCACCCAGAAAGTAATTTATTGTCAGTGTGGTTTATGTTAAGGTCAACTGACGCAATTTTATTAGATGGTTATTACATAAGACGAATAATGAAGACTTTTCGTAGATCTTTCTTGAGTCTCGTCAAGAATTATACTACATGTATTCCATTATAGATTTCTTCTTTGGTCACTATTACAAGTATTACTCATTATACTTTTTAATAACATAATCCATAATTTAAATATAATTCATTATCATGGTTAATATGTCTGTTTATTGAACTTCGCAGAGAGGCAGCTGCTTCCTGTCCGAATACGGAGTTTTCTATTTATATATGGAAGTCACTGCATGTATAATACCAGAATGATAGCCATTTAATGCTAGGTGTATGGTTTGGGAATTTTTTCGAGTGTTTAAGGATAAGTATCACATTCAAACATGCCATGAGCACCATAGCGTGCATTGCCGAAGGGCCTGACAGGTGAATACTTTCCCAACAGACCACAATGCACAATAGAATAATTTCTCTCGTCAAAAACTCCGAGTTGAGTAAATGGTTTCATCGATCGGTTTGCATACCTGTATAATACACTTTTTTTTTCTGCCTAGAGAGATTATTCAAATAAGAAATAGTAAATACGCTCGGTCTGAAAACGAATCGTTTTATACAGAATTCAGTTGGCGAATCTGTCTGGAAATTGATAGCTGCAAAGGTGAGTGAAATGCATCATAATCTGATGATTCTAATTATCCGAGGCATACCTAAACTGAAGAGCCGGTGTGTTCGATATGATTCGTTCACATAACTACCTACATCTTAGCTACGCTTAAGGTATACAAGGGTTTTTAATCCTCAGATTGATATATTCAACCGCGATCAGGTGCATACATGCACTTGCATATGTATAGTGAACGTGATCTTAAGTTATACACACTCGAGATTCACGTACACGTGTTTTGAAAGCAGTACTAGATATAGACCAAACAGGGTGAAGTGTTGTGTCTATTTTGTTGTCACATAGCTAGAAAGCTCTTCTGATTTTAAGAAGATGTCGACAAATTGTGTCAATCACTCTTCACTCTTGAGCTTTGTGCATTGAAGAGAAGGCGATTGTGATTTATATCAGGCGCACTTTCTGTTCTGTGAATCGTGAGGTCACTTTAACGATTATCATTTTGTGCGAGAAGTTTGTATCTGAATATTAATGGGGAACATTTATTTCATAATTGTGTCATTCGATTATTCATTGCATGCCGATTGGGTGTGATTGTACAAGTTAGCTCAACACCGTTTCTTTATTTCACTCTTTGATCTCTATTTACAGAGACTCTGCTCTGTTGACATTCTTATAATGACATGCGAGGGTCTGCAACATGTCTCTTACAACCCTTGATTCAAACCGCCAATCCGGTTGCCATGGCAACTTCATTGCTGTCCTCGGAATTCTACTGTTCCTTCTTAGTCGCTGCGATGCAGGTGAGCAACAAATTATAGTTAATCACCATACAAACTTTTAGCATTGGTGACGAGCGAAATGGGCTCTTTATTACTAGTATTTTAAACTTTTCATATTCCTGTTTTAGGTCGGAATTCCACCGATGACAATGAAACAGCGCAGGTGAGCGATTCGTTGATACACCGTTGTCCGTGAATATCTACATAATTTAATTTCAGTCTTCGGATTTCACCCATCAAATGACATTGACGGTAGCCATCACAGTTCCCATAGCGATCGTTGTCGCCATCGGCTGGTGTTACTGCATGTCAGCGGTGTGTCGGATTCGTGACTCAAATGGATCGAAACACAAAGGTCCATTGCGACTGCCATCGTATGACAATAGTGGTTATGATCCAGAAATGTCGATGTCGGAGTCTCCAGTCGACACCCCTGACCTACGGGTATGCCATCACTCGCGAGAACTGACCACAGTGGACATTCCGCTGGACATTTCATGTCCGTCTTCACCGGGGGCCTCGTCATACAGCTCGCAACAGCCGAGCACTTCGTCAGGAATCATAACGCCCTCAGGAATCATAACGCCCTCACTGGAACACAAGCGTACATCTATTATACCTGATTGATTCGAATAATGTCGACGTGGTTCGATGTGTGTTCCAATGTATAGACTGCTGGCACGTTAATTAGGCGTGTGGTGTACATCACGAGGCATTCCATAGTATTTATATTCATTCTATTGTTTCATCTAGATTTTCATGCATCTGCGTTTTATTGGCAATAAATTATACTTTTTGTCACTCGAGTTCTGCGAAAGAATAACATCACTTTGTTTCTTTACATCTAAATGTTTTGAGTAGAAAGCAACTACCTTAAGATATGGAAATAATTGAATTGTACCACAACCAGAGTTGTGGATACGGACTTTATAAGTATTCCAGTCATCGAAAAAGCTACTTATATAAGTATGTCAAACAAAATTGAAAGCATACACACTATTTCTTGAAAATTGAAAGCAAATTAAAGCTTCGAAAGATAACATTTTGATAGCTGAATATTATTGCGTAATATGCAAGTTATTGTGACGTATGAAATACGTGATCAGTGTTGGACATTTAAATACCTTGCGAATGGAACGGCATGGGTTTGTATCGAAGGTGGATTGTATTTCTGAATAAAACCGACTTTGTTACTGACTTATGCGGATAAGTACAGCATTTACTGTGTACGTAATTATAATTAAGGGGTTCATAAATAGCATATTACATTCATCAATCAGTAATGTGCAGACGGTATGCAGTTTGCAATGTTCATGTTACAGAAGGGCGCACATCGAACAGTGGTCAGAAAAGTGTCATATTGCGTAACATCTCCCCTGTGGATCTCGGTTTCTCGGCTGATAAATATGACGTAATACATCGAATCTGGGCCAAGGAATATGTGCACATTGTACCCGAGTTAACAGGTACCAATAGATGACTTTATCCATAACGTATAAAATTATGAATATTATATAAGTATAGTCGTCGAAGGATATCAATTAGGATACAAGATGTTCGTATGATCAATCATCCACTTTCTCACTATGCAATTATACGAAGTGTAATTGTGTAAATATCACTTAGAAGGACTTAATTAATAGAGTACTACCGTAACTACTCACTACTGAAAGAGACATGCTCATGACAACATGAGATAGGCCCTTATTTACGATGTATCTTATATGGAGACCAGGAGGTATTTGAGACCCGACGCTATTATTGCTGACCTAACACTCATTGTACGCGACGTTGTGCGGATTTCTCTGGACGTTCTTGGTTGTGTAAACATCGTTGGACATCGGGCATCACCGACTGGCTAGCACAGGCAACTGATCCACTGAAACGCCAGACCGTGTTTGTCTTTCTTATACTTATCAGAAAACAGACAGCAGTTGCTGGGTGTGTTCCGGCCCACTTACGATATTCTGAAACAATCATCGCTTCTAACGAACTGGCTTTTCGCTGATTGTATCGATATTACGGTGAACACAAGGAATTGGAGTGCCGTGAGTTACTTCAGCTGTAGGCCTAAACACACAGTTATGTCGCGTTGTAAGATTTGTCTCAAGAGAGTGGAATTATGTGAAAAGTATCAACTTCTCCTCTTGCGTTTGCAGTTTTTCTGACAGTTTAATGTTGTTGTGGCATCATTCAGGATATGCGGTCCATATACATCAAATTGAATTGTCAATCTTGAATTAACAACGTTTACGTAATCATAGCCAGAACACAAAGTAAATCACGGACGACTATAATAACTGCTAAACTAGTTACAATTTATCATAAATACTCTAAGCGCATACGTACCAACTTCTAATTGCAGCTTAAATTGCCGTGAATTGTGTGGTTATATAATATATTCATGCTGCCTCGTTTGCGCGTGGGCACTTATTTATTTGAGTCATTTCATAATTATCATAGCTCAACAAAGGATTATTGTGTTTCTCTGGAGAGATTGTGATACTTTATAAGGCGACGTAGATTGGTTAAAAAGTAGGCCAAAACACAACTGAGTGCATCAACATAATTCCTCACTTTAGAAGAGAACATGATTGTACAATTATTCAGGGGGATGATTGAAGGACAAAAGTATAATACCCAGTGAAACTAGTTACTTGATTGACTATGCCATAATTAATTACACAAGTAACCGTTGTCTCATACTAATGTATTATGGGCTATAAACTACAGTATACGTATATCAATACCGATAGAATGTAGCCTATTCGTCAGCGGCGATCTCAGATCTCCGCTGATGATACTTGTATGTTAAAAACTGGAAGTTTTTCTGGCGTCAAAACCCGTGGGCATTGGCAGACACGCTGAAAATCCTGTATTAAAATCACGCCATCGTCATCACCGTCGCCCTAGCAACGGCGTCGTCATCTACGCCATCTGCATGCAGATGAAACTCACACTGAACTCTACAGTCATCTTCATTCGGAATCTGACTTTCTCTGACTTTGTCTCCTGTCTTATTTACAAACCTTTATTGCTGTTGGATCTCTTTCTACCGTTTAACCGGCTCTTCAAATTCGATTACCCCGAACATCACAAAGAGATCTGTCAGTTCGTGTCTTACTTCCAAGCCCCAATGTCTAACGGGCAGACGACGCCACGGCACCAGTCGGAGCGGCCAACTGAGTGTTACACAATGTTGAAGCCCTGTTTGCGGCTGTGGGCTTCCTCGCCATGATGGCAATCAATCAAGAACTCCGCTTTCTGATCGTGTATCCTCTGAAAGCCAATCAATCCTTGATGTCAGCCAGAGTGAAGAAGATTCTCGCTTCCATCTGGATCTTTGCTATTTTGTCAGTTCTACCAATGTCCATAATATACACGCAGGTCATCAACCTGAAACTGAACGGCGTACGTTTATCTCCGTGTGGAACTTTTGAGGGGACTGTAGATTCTTACTTCGTCTACTACGTTGGCGTTTTTTGTGTTCGCTATCTCCAAAATATTCTTCGTTTTCTACTACCAACCAGGCATAGGGCAACCAGGTGCCGCTCGCGACAGGGTCATGCGAGTCCGTCGAGTTCTGGCCAAGATGATGCTGAACGTCTGTGCTATCTTTGCTCTCTGTTGGGAGCCAAATTTCTTGCATTTCTTCTATTTATCGTTCTGCGGCGATGTCGCAAAGAACGGCTCCTTTCTGGGCGTTGTAGTTGAGTTCCTACCCATCATTAGCTCGGCAGCCAACCCGTTCCTGTACGTCATCAATTTGCAGAGCTTTCGGTCGTCAATCAAAGCAATGTGCGCCAAGAGGGCTATGACAAAAGATAAAGGAATCAGCTTCCACGACAGCACCTCTGGAACACCGCAACTGAAGCAAAAAAGCACGCCACAGAAATATTTGTTCTCTTCGAGGGATTCTATCAAAATAATGAACCATCGCATATGACACACTTCCAACCAAAGAACAAATTCGATTGATTTGTTGGAAATTTGCCTCTGAAGAAAATGGAGATGCTCTGAACTTTGGAAATGAATTTTATGCTGATAAAATCGTTGTACTGACTGATCAGAACAACTGTTGTTGAAAAGTTGTTGAACTTTTGTTTGAGATGAAAGTTATCAGTATTATGTAATTATTATAATCATACGCATTGCATGTTTTGTTGGTTTTAGCTATGTATTAAAAATGGGCCTAATCATATAGCTCCCGATTGTCATGCTGTTAAAAAAATCCCCATCATAATTAAATTAATTAATAATATCAAGATTAAAATAATTATAGAATCAAGTTTTAAGCGCAAAATAAAAATATACATTACACATTAGGCGATCCAAAGTGGAAATAATGTTTTACGGATTTATTTCCCTCAAAAACCCTATTATGAGGTGGAAAAAAAAAAAAAGAAAAAAAAAAAAAAAAAACAAACAAACATCAGAACAGATCAGCCAAATCTTCAAATCTTTAAGTGATGCATGCAATAATTCACTATGCAAAGCATTGTCGACGGCCACACCACCAGTCGATCGATCGAGCGGCCAACTGGATGTTGTTACACAATGCTACTCAAAGGCATAAACTGCAATTTAAATGATGCCAAAAACTCGGATATTCTTGTTTGTTAAAAATAATAGATAATGATAAATATTATTCCGATCAATATTTTCTCATGATAATAATAATATTGAAAAATATGATTGTAAATACACTTGAATCTATTTAACTTTAGGATCAACTTCGTTATACAGTGCTCACTATATGCAGAAATAATAAAATTGGAAGGTGATAAACGAGTAAATCTCGAGAAATCTCTTAGAAATTGGACATCCCAAGTGCTCTAAAATGCCCCATGGCAACATCACAACTGGACATTGGTCAACGTATGTGGCCAGCAGGCCAACAGGCAAATTTCATTTGATAACATATCTCACTCCTTCACCAACGTCGATATTTGCGGTGGACACACAAATCGAAGGTTCTTTGAATGCAACGAGCATCATTTTTTCCTCTGTCAACGTCCCGCTCTGCCGCACACAGAGACGTACAAGCAGTCGTCATGACAACGGATCAAAACAATCAGACGCCATTGCTGAGGATCTTCTTGGTGACAATCGCAGCCATTACCTAGTAATACTTATCTCAAAACAGGTGCGTGATGGTTGTTTTGTGTACTTAAGTTATATATAACTGGTTCTTATCCTTTTTGGTTAGAAATACATATACATTATTACACAGTGTATCATATATGGAGTGGATGTTCGTTCTGTTTTTTTTTTGTTTTTTTTTTCTTTTCCCCTAAATGAAATGCATGGATCACGCCCGTGTATGTATTTCGATGAATAAACATTATATATATGGTTGCATAATAACTTAGCATGATTGATTCTGGTTTCAATGATCAATAAGTGTACACTGTACAACTGTACAACTGTAATGCACACGCATTAGGCCATGATATTGGACAGTTTAATAACATTGTTTGAGATCTACAAGTAGTGTGAATATACAATTAAAATACATTACAATACAATTAAAATACATTACAATACATTAAAATGACAAATGATAAATAATAGTATTTCTGATTCAAATTCAGTATGAGCGGATCGTCGGATTCAAGCTCGGATTCGGAATCCGAATCAAAGAGAGAACTGATTGAGATGATGACAAAACTGACCAGCAACGTCCAAGAGAACACTCGCACATTGAAGACTATGCAGAACATAAGGCCAGAAACAGCGCCAATGGCGGAGACTCTCCCAAAGATGACCAGCACATACACCAAACAGAGAGAACGAGTGAGAATTAACAATACATTAGCTGAAATCGTATAATGTACAATTTATACATCCCTCTAGATTAAGGTCGAGATTAAAGTCGTCATATTGAAAGTTTTGCAAGTTGATGTCGCCCAGCAAAACGCTGTGGCCGATGTTTACATCGAAGCCAAGTGGCAGGAACCTGCTTTGAGAATGGTTGCCCAAGATGTGAGTATGCTAAAATGCTAAAAGCAATGCATAACATTGAACCCCATAGGCCTTGCCAACAGTTAATCTGGATTCATACTGGAGCCCACAGATCAGAATAGCTAACTTCGATGGGCCACCAAGCGAGGATTTTTCGTGGAGAGAAGCGACTGGACCCGAATTGGGATACACGAATCCTTTGGTTTACTACAAACGAAGACTACGGGCAACATTCTCGCAACGGTTTGCGCTGAGAAACTTCCCCTTTGATTGCCACGTAAGCGATAACATGACAATCTGATAGAACCTATTTTTGACAAGAAATTTATTTCTTCAGGAGGTCACAGTTGAGATTTCTAGCCACAGACCAGCACGAGAGGTTTTCCTGGTTGAAGACCGTTACGATATCTGTGAAATCGCAGAGAATGCCATTAATGACACACAGGAGTGGAACCTTCTGAACCACGTGACTGTTGCCCAGACAACGCAAGGCTTCAGTTCAAATCTCCAATATCCAGTTCTTAGAGTATCCTTCCATCTATCTCGCAAATTTGGTGCATTCGTTTGGAAATACATATTGCTTGTGGTAAGATTCACACATTTTTCAAATTCGCTGCTTCCAGTGACATAATCTTCTCTCTCTAGTTCTTACTGGTGGCACTTTCCTTCTCAGAATATTGCATAAGCATGGCTGAACCTTTCTACCGACTGCCAATTGTCATGTTCTGCTTATTGTCTTGCATTGTACTCAACCAAACAGGCCGACAGAACTGGCCGACGATGCTTTTCGTATCGTACTTGGTGGGTATTGTGAATGGCACAATGACGTAATTAATGCAGAGCAATGTATCTTTATAGGATGTCTATTTCATCGGAGGTTTCCTCGTCATCGTCGCAAACGCATCTGAAACTGCTTTCATCCAGATTGACAGTCTTGATATCGACAAAGAATTCGTTGAGATCATATGCATCGCAGTCTTCGCGTGTTTATTCGTTCTTCTGCATATTGTTCTTATTATCGTTATATATTGCAGGGTTCGTGTTCCTATTCCTTCATAATATTTTCACCTATATATGTTCTGTTATATTGCCAGATCCTTTCAGACCGAGAGAGAATGGGAGATTTGGAATCCAACTACAAGGTGAGCATACAGTATAATCTCGTTACGTCGAATATCAAGGGGCCGTCGAAATCACGTCGAGTTATAGAGCCTTCGAGATATAGTAATATGGATCAAGCATTGGAAAAAAAGCCGAGTTGAGTTTTCTCTTCGTAGCCATGAGAGTACGTGCAGAGATGTAATGATGACCCAACACTGTCCGCTCTCCCCCGCTCATTAATATACCAAGAATCCACCCCCTTTGAAGTCTTGGGTGCCTATCATATTTTCTCTGATATTGCTGTTCTCAAAAGATCACAAACGCTTTGTAGATTCCTGGAATCGTTGCATGTGTCAAACAATGCCAACCACAAAAAGAAACGCATTGATTGCATCTTTGCACTTATTGTAAGCATGGATAGGATTCGGGATTTTCTCCGAGAACCGCTCGTTGTCAGCTTCGAGAAAAGTGTGAATGACTGAATGCATGTTAATGAAATGAATGAAATGAATGAAATGAATGAAATGAATGAAATGAATGAGAATGAATGAATGAATGAATGAATGAATGAATGAATGAATGAATGAATGAATGAATGAATGAATGAATGAATGAATGAATGAATGAATGAATGAATGAAGAGATTGTACTGTACTGTTCGAGATCGAGATTGTACTGTACTGTTAAGTATTCAGAGATGTGTGATTAATAATTGATTACCAATTTGTCAACAGTCGAAACAACACGTTGCCAGTCGCTTCATCCGAAACAACAATGGCAAACGATCGACCCAGGTTGGTGCCACGTCATACACCTACCACGATCAGAAATCGGAAAGTCTGAAATCGACGAAAACATCATCCATGTCGATGACAGGAACTCTTCCTCCACCAACGACGGAAGGGGTTTTCGAAGTGGCCGTTCACAAGAAACTGGAACAGGTGTTAATTCCGCCTCCGATTGAGCAAATACGCCGAACGAAGAAAAGCACTATTCCAAGGAGGAAGTCGCTGAAAACGGAAAATCTGCATACAGTCGAAGAGGACGATTGAAGTATCGTTCAGTTAAATCAAGACGGACAGATATACACGGGATCTTAGCCGTTTCTTAGTAACTATTCCTTTTTCATATTCACGTGAATGTCTTATTATATCCTGCATAAAATAATATAAGTGGATCAAATGTTATGTCATAATTATTTCACCATAGCATCAAAAGAAAAACAAATCAGCTACCTTAATGTCCAACATAACACCAAATTTATTAAATATACACCCTGATTATTCATTCTAACTTCGGAAATGATGATAAATCATAGACATCTTGAGTTATATATATATATGGTTAATAATAATAATAATTCTCACTCAATTAAACAATAATGGTGACTATCTCCCATCTTCACTCACATCTTCACCAAATCGTTGAAAGAATGTAAGATCCCCAACCTTTGAAAAACTTCTACTATTGTGCCAGTTCCAAAGAAAGCCACTGCTAAGGAAACAAATGACTTTCGACTAGTGGCTTCGACACCATCAGTTATGAAATGCATGGAAAGATTAGTTCTGAAATATCTACTCCTTCAGTGTCAAGATCAACTGGATGAATACCAATTTGCATACAAACAAAAGAGGAGTGTTGAAGATGCCATCGCTGCCCTTACACATTCTATCTACGAACACCTTGAAAAGCCTGATCACTTTGCAAGAGTCCTCTTTGTAGACTTTAGTTCTGCATTTAATACCATGCGACCTTCCATACTGATTCAGAAGCTTCAGCATCTAGGTCTTGACAACATCCTGTGCTCCTGGGTTTTGAACTACCTGAGGAACCAGCCACAATGTGTCCGTGTCAATGCAGTGATGTCCAACATGCGCTTTACTAATATTGGCGCTCCACAAGGATGTGTATTGTCTCCTGTACTCTTCACCATCTACACCAATGATCATCAAATTTCACATCCAGCTGCTCAGTTCATCAAATATGCTGATGGTACTGCAATTGTGGGATTGCTCTTTTCTGAACCTGCTTCCATTTCAGTCTACAACAATGCAATTGACTATTTTGCTACTCAGTGTGCAAATGATGATCTGAAATTGAACATCTTAAAAACAAAAGAAATTATCATTGATTTTCGGGAAAATACAGCTCATCAACCTACTACATGGAGAAGACGTTGCAGGAGTTGACCGCTACAAACACCTTGGAGTCACCATACAGGAAGACTTAAAATGAACGTCGCACATTTCCATACAGGCAAAGAAACCCTCAAAGCGACTTTACCATCTTCGCAAGTTCAAAGAATTCAAAGTAAGCTCTAAACTGCAGGAACTGTTCTACCACGCCACCATTGAAAGTATAATGCTCTTTGCGTGCACTGTGTGGAAAAATGGACTAAATCGACACGACGAGAAGAAAATCAGAAGAATCCAGAAAATTGCACAAAGCATCTCTGGTGGGAACATCACACAATGGAAAACGACTACTAAAAAGGAACAATCAAACTTGCAAAGAAGGTCATGTAAGATCAGCGCAAACCACTAAAATGCCACTACAAGCTGCTACCATCTGGATGAAGACTCTCGATTCCAAGAATTCGGACAGCTCGTTTCAAGAGAACTTTCATCCCTTCATCAATCGTTTCAATTAATTCTTGTGGCCAATCAGATCCCTTCGGGCATTAAATATTTATATTTATCTTATCTTATCTCACCTTATCTCATCTTATCTCATCTTATCTTATCTTATCTTATCTTATCTTATCTTATCTTATCTTATCTTATCTTATCTTATCTTATCTTATCTTATCTTATCTTATCTTATCTCATCTCATCTCATCTCATCTCATCTCATCTCATCTCATCTCATCTCATCTCATCTCATCTCATCTCATCTCATCTCATCTCATCTCATCTTAAAAACAGATATAAAACACAATAATCGAATATTTTTGCCAATTTATGTACAATATGTGGTCGGCCACCATTGAAGTAAATTCAACCTGTTCCCGACTGACCAATTATAGCATATTAAGATCATCATGTTTTTGTGTTATGGTTTCTATATTCGATCAAGTGTTTGTTCATGAATTTGTTCAAAATTATAGGGAATTGTGAGTGAATTATTAAAACTTTAGTACCCCAGGGTTTAGGGTGGGAGAGAGATGCATACCCCCCTCAGAAAAAAAAAAATCAAAAACAAAAACAAATACTCCTTTTTATTGACGCAGCTTAGACATTATACGCCTTCTGTAGGCTCCTTCCTATATGCATCGAATTTGAGAGATTTGAAAAATCGCTTTCTTCTCGCGGGTGCAATTATGAGTGGAAAAAAAAATACCGATAATAATAATACTGCCACACTGATAATGAATATAGAATTACGCTGTTATAACTGTCAGATTTAAATTAGAATTCTTTAGATATTATGACCACCCTCTACTAATCTTCTGCTTTTCTGCTTACTGGCATCGTCACGAAACGTAAAAATTTAATGACATGAATATAATTATTTTTGATTTTTATCACGACGATTGCTCATAACGAGATTTCCAAGATATGAGGGTGGGTAAGGTTTATTCTAAGGAGGGGAAACATAAATCTACAATCACATCTTTATAATTATGTGAACAAACTGTGGTTTGTTCATTTGTTTGTGACTGGAAATTGATATAATACTATTCAGATTATAAATGGAAATATTTGACTAGGTGCATTTAATTATTTTAGGGCATTGTTCACTAATCTTTGTCTTCATTGAACATACACTCTACTTTGAACATGCCCCCATATTTATCTAAACATGAAATTGCGTTCTCAACATGGTACTGGAAAACTGTGGGCAGAGAAATAAGAACTGTTTCTAGAACCTGTTTTTTTTTTTTTTTTTTTTTTTTTTTTTAACCACCCTTAGCAAAGATGCTCCATTTAAAATGGAGTATCTTTGCTCTTAGCGTTCAATTCTGCTTTCCTTAAAGGATATAACAAGCCTCTGAATCTCGTATGTACTCTCGAGTATAGCCCTTAAATTATTCGCACTGTATTAAAAAATTTTGTAATTAAGTTGTGACTTGTGAAAAATCATAATTTGGTTCGTGGAAGTGAAATTCACGTTCAAAACGCCTCTCGCGATCAAATGGGCCATAAAGACTCTCAAGGCCGCACCACGCTGAATGCTCTGAATGCAAAAGTAATATGTTTAATATGCTAAGTGTACCATCGATTCTACGGTGTTCAATTATGGTAAATCCGCCTTTTCATCAATCATTTACACTCGCATCTCACCTGTGGCGCTCCAATTATCTAGTAAGTCAGATTCGACAGGTTGAAATCTCCCTCACTCCGTTAAATTCTCGCGCCCGCGTGACGTCATAGCGGCAAGCTAGCTACTGTCAGCCATATTATTGATAATCGTTTCGATTCGCATCGACTGATATTTTTCGCATAAATTGAGTCTTCTGTGTTTCATCTGTGTTCAACTAGTGATGGAAGGGAGCAAGGCATTATCTGGACGTTGTGTTGCTGCAAATTGTAGCAATGCAACTGCATGGTGGATCGAGGCATTGCAGTCAATAACTTTCCTACAAACTCGCGGATTCGTAAGCAGTGGATTTGCTTTGTGAAAGTAAGGGTTTTAAGAGCTTTTTAAATATGGCAAACAAGCTGAATGTTTTGTTAAAAGTTTATGAAACGGTTGCGAAATCGGCCGTTATGATTATCGCATGAAAATTGAGCTGTGAGCTAATATCAATATGCACCTTCGCTGGATATAGACCTAGTATAGTTAGACCACGCATGACACTCGAAACCCCGGCACGCAATCAAGCGTATCGGTAAAGCGGCGGAAAAGTGGTGCAGAGGCATTTCGTTCCGCTGCTGAAGTAGGGCTTGACTTAAAGTTCTTTCATATACAAGTAGAGTTTTCGCTGCAAATACTTTGCATTATGACTTGATCCTGAAGTTTCGAAAGCATGAAGAGTGTTAATTACAATGCATTTGGATGGCCTGCCTGCCGATTGAATTAAGGCCCAATTACTGGGGCGAGCGAGCAAAAGTGACAATCGCACTTCCAAAATATTTGCTCGCTCGCCCCATAACTGGCCCTTTACCTGTTTACATTGAATATGATTAGTAACACGCAAATATAATATTTTTTATTATCGATAGAAATAGAATGATTACTTTCACATTGAACGGTGCAATGGATGATTGATCATTGTAAGGTGGTCACCAATAATTCGCATGTTTTTGAATTTGTGGTGTAGATGAAATACTTAATAACAAGTTTCATTAAATTTTAATTTGGGCTATACTTACCAATTTAATCTCATTTTCATACTTGATTGAGATGAACAGTAAGGCATGTATTGTTTATGTTTTATCAGATGTAATAATTATTTGTTTGCAGGCCAAAAGAGATACTTGGGATCTATCAAAATTCTCAGTTTTGTATAGTGTGCACTTCAAAGAAGACGACTTTCCTTTGAAGTATCATTCCCTTCATGTCTGCACGGTGATTTAGAGGATGCTCCGCCACGAGCATGGATGCAACCCTGTGAGTCCTCTACTGGCTAAATTTCACAAGCATATTATTGATTTAAATTCATTCCAGCTACCCCAGCGTCCTGCATGTTTGAGTACCTCGTCTCAACAACTCAGGTGAGGAAAGATAGTCCAATGTTGTCCCCTATGGAGCAGACGTCTGAGCTAGAGGCCTACCACTCAGTCGTCAACCAGTTCTCCCCCAAAATGATAGGCTTCTCCTATTTCGGAATGACCTGCAGGTACGATTTATTCATTTTTCCTAATTCTGAGTACATTGCTTTGATTTCTATCTCTAGAATTTATTTATCGGCTCTGCATTGTAATGAAAATGTGAAGCGGCGACAGGTGACATTCGGCAATGGAGAGAAGAGGTGGAGGGTGGAGTTCCCTAAAGCAAAGGGCGGCGATTATGTGGTGCGGGAGAGGAAGGTGCAGATCACTCACAATGAGAGAATTCTTATTTGGGTTATAATTATTTGACACATTTTATCTGACTGGATTACGTAACACGTCTGTTAGCGACTGTGGCTGATCGAGTGCTGAAAGTCAAGAAGAGAGCGAGGAAGAGTGCCCCAGCCCCTTTGTATGCGTCATTTGAACGCCCTGATAAGAGGCCGACCATTAAGGAGAAAGATACAAGATCACGGTTCAACAAAACGTAGGTTTATTGGGCATGCAACATTCCACAATCTTAATGATAAATTCCTCGGATTCTTAATGCTGCTCTCTACCATGAACAGTAGCACTCATCGATTGGCCTTGTTATACATTTTGGCAACACTGAGTATTGAAATTCACAATTAACCAGAATGTTTGGGGGGACTGGCATTTCTCCCTATTCTTATTGATAAATTCCTCGGGTTCTTTATGATGCACACTGTTGAAGCTTTTTTTATATTTGTCCAATCCCATGATGAAAATGAAAAATAAATAAAACGAAACTTTTCTTCTCCTTATGACTGTCTTTCTTATTTCCTTCATCAGGTATGCTTTTCCGGTAGCACTGGTGATATCTGTTATACACTGCCCTCAAGGCATGTCTGGCTAGGCAGACCTCTGAGAAGCCCTCATACTCAGTTATACACTGAGTGGACTCCTCTGTAGCCATGCCTCTTGTCTGCCTTATCTCTTGGCAGCACTGGCACTCCCCCGGCTTCTCCTGTCGCTGACAGTGATCGCATTGACACCTGGGAATTCGGGAACAAAAACTATTTCTCAATGTACTCAATAAAACCGATTAATTTCAATAAGTAATATAAATTTAATCCAAATAAAACCGATTAATTTCAATAAGTAATATAAAATTAATCCAGGTTAAATAAACACGCAAACCACTTACCAGTCTTCCACAGCGACGTCTGGAGAAGGCGTTGACTGCAGCCGTACTCCCCGATGATCCCTCGGCGCCTCGCTCTCTTGCTCGGCTGTCCTGGCTTTGGTGCTCTCGACGCAAGCACGAGGCGGCACTAGCGGCTCAAACATATACAGGGCTGCCCCCTTCATCTCCTCTCTCTCTCTCTCTCTCTCTCTCTCTCTCTCTCTCTCTCTCTCTCTCTCTCTCTCTCTCTCTCTCACACACACACACCATCACCCTCTTCGCTCTCTGTTGAGCAGCACATCATCTCTAAATCGCAATCATCGCTTCCACTTGCAGAACAATTCAGTGACGCCATGTTAATTTTGATTGTTTTGATTAGCGCGCGCGACTGTCATGACGTCACGCGCTTGCAGGATGAATTTCGAGTCTCGCGCCTGCAGCGATGACAGCTCTGAGGCCGCAGACGAATAATCGACTTTTCAATTAGCTCGCATTTCTCTCATATTCGGGGGATTATTTTTAATTTGGTATCTTTAGATTCATACAATTTCATAGAATCGATTTAGCTAGGTCTCAGATTGATCAGAGGTCCGACCTTTAAGGTACAAAGCAAGACTAATGATGCACATAGCCCTATTATGGGTTGCTTCTAGTGGTACCATAACATAATTTGGCCATAAATACATATTGTGTAGTTTAATTTTGGCGATGTTGATCAATAAAAAAATTAAAGCTTGTCCCCCCACAATTATTTAAAACCAGCATTATATTATTATTAAAATGATTATAAAATTAAAATGTTATATTTTCATTATTATATCAAATCTTATGATGTCTGAGCCTTTGAGAGCGACATTCCATTTGAGTTTAAAAGATTTAATTTGAACTTGGAATATATTATATACTTGATAACAATTTGGATACAAATAAATTCTCTTGGAGCCAATGTTATATCCAGGGTCGGGTCGTTTCTTCTGAAGTTGATAATCCATTTTCGACGTCTACAATAATAATGGAACGAACAATCAAGGTCAAATATTCAAGCTAAATAAAATTAATAATTCAACTATTGAGCTTCCACTCTTGTCACCGCCGTGGCTGGAGTGGAAGCGAGTTGACAAATGGCAATATTATAAGAGTTGATTACATAATTGCAATCTCATTTATTGTATAGTATTCACATAAATGTTTAAGTATAAATGTATACATACATAATAAACAGCTAAACAATATAACAAACATAATATAGGTGGGAATCGAGGTAAACAAACAATTCTCGATCCTTGGAAAGTTGGGGAATACGTGAAAACGTATTTTTACTCCTGTTCTCGGGTCAATAGCTGTACATGAATAACTAGTACTGTTGCAGTTTATTATACAACAGTACCATCTTCCTCGAGTTGTTTTCCGTCGCTGCAATCGCAAAAATTCGTCAAATAAAGAAGATATGTGTCGCTGGACTCGCCTCACCGAATAGCTCAATCGGTTTAACCGGCTGGCTGCAATCCTATGCCGACCGTGGGGGTCGTGTTCCGGGTTCGAGACCCGATCAGGCCACGGGCGTTATCATTGCGAATTATGATTGTTATAATTGTAATTCTTCGGTGACTCTGCAGTGCTGCCTAATTGCCTAACAAGGCCGGGCGCTGTGTACTACTGTCTATGATGGTATGCAGGATAAAAAACCGTTGGAATTTATCAATAAGAGTAGGGGGACACCCCGGTCCCAGGCCTTCTGTTCTGGCGCCCGTATCACCCGAATGGGTTGGGTGGAGCCGTAAAACCCCATCACTCACTCGCTTTGCTCTGCGAGAAATTGTCATGCGTCCAATATGGCGGTTGCGTGAGTTAAGCCCCGCCCACAACACGGTTAATTAAAGGTTTATTCTCATTTTAGGGTTATCAATGATATGGAGCGATGCTTTTTTTTTTAACGATGATATTGATTGGATGTTGGAGTGAGGCAATCACATACCCTGGCTATATTAAAGCGTTCAGCCTTTCTTCATTTCACATCTCAACAAGAACCATGTCCGATCCAACCGTTCCCGCGCCGGTTGAGTCTGACCAAATGATCGAGTTGGAGGCTTCAACGGTGAATTGTGTTTGTGGAAGTTTGAGGGCCTTCCCCGCTTGGCTACTCGTGTGTTCGGCGATTACGATCACCTGTGTGGTTGGTTTGACGTGTGTTCTATGTTTAAGGCCGGATGGCACGTGCAGTTACGTCATCACATTCAGCATACTCCTCGTGGCACTTCTGCCTCTCAGCTCCTTCTACTGCCACAAGACGCTGCGACGGAGATTCAGAGGAGACGGCAGGACGGTTGGATTTCCCAGTCATGCTATCCTCCGGGAATGTCCCTATGATTTGTACCGACCCTCCGAGGCGGCAAACGAAGCCTCCACCCGACTTAACCTTCCGCGCATGGCTTCGCCCTACACAGAGGTTCCCCATGAGGGTCCCATCTTTTGATTATGGGTCTTACCCTACCACGGCCGCCAATATTTGAACAATAGTGACAAAGCCCTGGTGTCTGTGTTCCAACTGACGATCGCTCCCTGCTGTAAACAGGGTTTTAACGTATCTGACAGATTTTTGTGATTTTTATTATATTCTTAATCTTGCTATTCTGAAATGATCTTTTAACCTTTTAGCCCCTGATCATTGAGTAGGAATCCCGTGCATGTTTTGTTTTTCCAATTAAACTCTTTGTATCTCATAAAATTATGGGCTTTATTTTATCTCATTTCAGCTAATCTTCTCTTAATTTACCTATGTTACCTTTTTATATAATTTACTTTACGAAGAAGGGAACGTTATTCAGCGAATCTCATAAGCGGTATATGTATATGTATATGTATATGTATATGTATATGTATATGTATATGTATATGTATATGTATATGTATATGTATATGTATATGTATATGTATAGAGAGAGAGAGAAATAATTATATATATATTATAAAAATAATATATATATACACAATATACATACACACACACACACGTGTGTGTGTGTGTATATATATATATATATATACATATATATATATATATATATATATTATATATATACATATATATACATAGAGAAATAATTTATTTAACAACATACTTCAATGTGAATTAAACGGGGAGAAAAAAAAAATAACAATAATAAAAAAAAAAAAATACATATATTTTTTTTTTTCCGAGTGCACACTAATGGTAGTAATGATGATGATAGTATGATGATGCAGGGAGACCAGGCTAAGGCACAGCAAGTGTCCGTTTTCGCGCTGGCCACCCCTGGGGATGATATTCATGATGATAATGATATGAGACGAGCATGATCGGATATTAATTTTGCTTATTGCAGACATAGCAGTTTTCTATTAAACATTGATATGAATATTGATTGATGAAATGAGATTTGATTTTTTTTGAAAATGAGGCTATTGAATGAGTTTATGAATTTACGTCTGTACATGTAATTATTATTATTGTATATGTACGAAAATCTCGTTTTCTCAGAATTTTCAAATTTAACGTGGTAATATTGATTCATAAATATAAACTCCCATGCTCTCAAAATCATGTGAGGTCTATTCAATAGTATCCATTGCGATGTGAGACATCGATACTAAAGACCGTTATGATTCACAATGTGACATTGTGAATCATAACGGTCTTTAGGATCGAGGATTCAGACATTGAATGTCTGAATCCTCGATCAATGTAAGAGTTCACACAGGACTAATGTTGTCTTGTCGGGCTATCTGCAAACCGTTGCTCACTTATTATTAAGGCTCTCGTCATTAGCCTGATCAGTTTTATCCCAAAGTCCACACAGTGTAGCAATAATCAAAATTTTGAAGCCTATTTGGATTAAAGATGAGAAGAATCCGAGTTTAAGACATTAAATATATTCACAAATAAACTCAACCCTCAAGACATATGTCTGATGATTCTTTCTTAGCCAGGTCTCAGGACTGAGATTGTAGTTTCGAATATTACTCACGCGATCGAAATTATAAGACCCATAGGCCTATATTCACTGTATCTGCAAACTTCAAAATCAAAGCAGATCTTCGTGGCGTTCTTCGAGTTCCTTAATTATGATCGATGAGAATCATAGAGAACTCACTTCGTACAAACAACGTTTTCATCAGAAATGACAATTTCTGGACCTTTCGCGATTCGAGCATTTTTGATGACGTCACGACACTAAGATCTAAATTTGGCATTGACTTGAAAGCGAAATCCGTTCCAACAAGGCTCAGAATTGCGGTCAACATCGGCGCCCAATAATCTGCTTTCTTTGATGATTTGAGGCAGCGGAATAAGTAGTCGCAGTTGGGTCTCCTTTGTACACTTGGCCTATTTAATGCTCCAACCACACCTTTTGTCCGTGCGATCCTGTTGATCACGTGTGCTCTCAGACTATTCGATCTTACCACTGAATCATCTAGGGTACTGACCTCTCCCATTAATGGATTGCTTCACAAGAATGTGCCAATGTTATTGTTTTACATGTATATTCTTCTTTCCTTTTTTTTCCTCTCGATTTTGTTGCCGTTCACTTACCATTGTTTCATGGTAACAATTAAGATATTTTGATTATTTAACCATGGAGCAAAGTAGCAATGCTGTCGTCAGATTGTTCGCTTTAAGAGCAAAGCACTCAGCGTCATCAATGATTGGCAGAAATCTCGCACATTTGCGAGACACACGCGGAGTGGACTCATAATATTATGCTATCTCCATCTTAACACATTCACCGCCAAACACGGAGATTTCCGTGTTTTGCACTTTTTGCTATATACGGGTGCTATAACCTCTTGCGCATCATCTCTGAAAATATCAAAGAGTTTGACCGTGTGCATCTATGATTATATCATGATTTTACGGATATATGTTCCTAAACCAATCATTAATCCTTGTACTTCCGAAGTTTATATAGCAGTTACCGATTGATTTGTGGTAGACCGCTGCGAAAGCATGCAGCGAAGCGATCACGACTCGGGGTGAAGCAGTGAAGCTATTAGTTTTCACAGCAATTGGGCAATGCGGGTGTTCAGCTTGAATACTAGTGTACTGGTAAATGTATAATTATGTGATGAGTTATTGAAAAAATAATAAGATATATATGTACGATGTATATCCCTCGTATACATGT
The DNA here is from genome assembly GCA_000328365.1 of Capitella teleta. Lineage (NCBI taxonomy): Eukaryota > Metazoa > Annelida > Polychaeta > Capitellidae > Capitella > Capitella teleta. The sequence continues at coordinate 153,151 of KB307721.1, forward strand.
ATATAGAAAAAAAAAGGCAGATACACATTTCATCACAAGCATCGCTTCCGCAACATATGGATTTCTAGCACATATTTATACATGTGCATACATGTCTAGCAATGAAAGACCATGCATGTTTATTGGGTTTCCAACTACGATCTACATAGCAGTGAGTGAGTCGCTAAAATGTAACAGAGTATACATCGTTGAAGCGTGGCACCGTACGTGGCACGTGTATACGCATGGCGTGCTATCTTTGTTCCGTGTTCATTATGATAATCTCATTCTCAAACTAATTTTTTGATGTAGAATAGATCTAAATGCAATAAACCACACGTAATCTTTATTTTGTCATTGTTGACTATACACATGTACAGAGGTGTAGCATCATTATCTTTGCACTTTGCAAGATAATACAGGTGTACGTACGTACCCTGATTTTCCTTTCAAATACAATTATAATAATACACGTGTGCCTCCGTCTTTGGTTTAGGCACACTGATCAATAAATAAATTACCAAGTTATTCCAACTGACTATTCCTAATTCGGCATACTTTTATGCCACGCAGTGTTTTCAAGGCATCTCTCTAACAACAGTGCGGGTTTGTGATGCAAAAAGGACTTGAGAAAACGAGCTTATTAGCGACTGAAAGCCAAGTTAGCGCCGACTCAAACTCTCGACTTATATCTGTCATTTTCATCCTTTGATCTGCTAATTACCGGGGTCGTTATCGTGCGGTAATAGTTATGCCTACACAACGTAACCTCTATAATCACAATGCCTGTTATGCTGATCATACTGGTAGCTGAGACAAAACTGCGATTTTCTCAGTTTTTTGCTTGCGAAGGTGTGGTTTTCACCAAAGTGTGTGTTGTTCAGAGCTGTATTTCAGTACATGTAATTGCATGTATGATGTTGAATCTTATATGGTTAGATTAAAAAAAGAACGATCTATTCTAATATGTTAAATATGTAGAAATGCGTGCGTTCATATAGAAATTACAGAGCGGTAAAGTCAAGGCTTTTTGAGTAAAATACGTGGCGGTATAGAGGTATCGTCCCGAAAATGCCTTGGCGGTGAATGTGTTAACATACGGCGCATTGTATCTCCCCATAAACCAGCGAATGAACTTCTACCAATTGCAGACCAAGCTACAGAGCTCTTAAAAGTGCAAGAGCGAGTGCTTAATTGAGTGCTTAATTGTGTTATGTCTGCTTGAGCTTCGTTCTTTCAGCTCAGTCGTTAAAATGTTGTTTTTGTTTTTTGTTTTTTTTTTGTTTTTTTTCTTTTTTTCTCGCTTTTTACAAACTATCATTATGCGTATGTGTGTGCCACCAGTGCATATTATTATTATTATTATTATTATTATTATTATTATTATTATTATTATTATTATTTATTATTATGATTATGATTATTATGATTATGATTATTATGATTATGATTATTATGATGATGATGATGATGATGATGATTATTATTATTATTATTATTATTATTATTATTATTATTATTATTATTATTATTATTATTATTATTATTATTATTATTATTATTATTATTATTATTATTATTATTATTATTATTATTATTATTATTATTATTATTATTATTATTATTATTATTATTATTATTATTATTATTATTATTATTATTATTATTATTATTATTATTATTATTATTATTATTATTATTATTATTATTATTATTATTATTATTATTATTATTATTACAGCATAATTTACATCCATGAATGACAGTTATCATTCATGTTTTTTGACTTTTGGGTTTAGTGCTAGAAGGGTGAAGGAATGAATTCATAAATTATGGGATGTAACATCAGTCAATAAATTAGTTTTATCCCAAAACCTTTAAATATGCATGGCTTTTACTTTGTTCGCAGAACCTTTCAACCTTTTCCAGCTAAAGGTAAAACAAACTTGACACAGCAAGAACCGTTCACTTCAGTTTTGATTTAAATTAGTATTATATATATATATCATTTTATTCACAAACTCAAGTTTGTACATTTTATATGAAAAACAAAAACAGTAAGTTTATTAGTATTGGTATATCTATTTGGGCTGCTCACTCCACTTCCACCTCTCCCCCTTCCTCATCTCTTCTCTTTCCACTCATCCTCTATTGTAATTCCTTAATTTCTGTTTCTCGGGCAGGAATGCATTTACATATTTTCCGCAATTAAAAAGCCAAGGGTTGCATTTCCTCATAATACATGTAATTCCTTTAACTAAAAATGCGCTTTATAAACCCTATTATCCTGGTACATGTATTGGAGTTCTTGGTAAGTTGCTTATTTACGAGTGTTCATTACGATTACATTTCATACTTAAACGAAGCTTCAGCCACGTGCAGTATAGTTCCAGCAGATATGCATCGAGTTAACGTAGAAAGATATGAAGCTTAATCAAATCTCTTATTCTTGCAAAGCAAATTAATTAAGAAGGTCTCTTTCACGTCCTTACTCCTCTGAATTGAACGCGCATAGTTCTTTGAGTCTCGACACACCATGATGCAATCGAAACATCCAGTTTGGCCGGGATCTTAAAACGAATTGTCTGTGTTGATATCGCCGGTATATGCATATAGGCAGTGCATGTATAGCGATACCATATTATGCCTTGAGATATTCTACTGCATGTCGCGAATTCGCATCCACCTCGAAATAACACTATTGGTACATATATACAAAATGAAGGGTAATTTCATCGATTATGGCGTTGAAGAAGGCATTCGCTTTAAACATCAAGCAATTGAGATGTCATTCGACTCGATGGTGTGTTAAGCGTATGCCAGCCAGGAATTACGAATGCACCATGATACCACTCCGTGCGTGTTGTGTCGTGAATGAAAATTATTCTCAGATCGTTCGATCAACAATGTTCATCATTCATGGAGACTTCCTGGAGTCTATTTATAATCAAGTAATGAAAAACAATGCATTGTATTTATAGGACAGCGGTGTTTCACTCTTAATTGTATCAGAGGTTAATCGATGCGGTGTTGGCGTGCACAAAAATACATTCATGTTACTAAATGCTCGATCAAATTTATTCGTTTTTCATCTTTTATTTGATATTAAGTCAGGGCGCTAGAAAGTTGCGGTCGTCAAAATATGAAGAAAAGGAAAACCGAACCGGATCAATAAAACGGGATGATGTAACACGAAGAAAGAGGCGATGTAAATGGCGTGCCAAGGGAAAATGGTGCCTGGAGAAGAAGACAGAAAGAAACGTCCTTGAATAGCGAGTACAAAGCAGTTAGATGGACTATGTATAGCAAGAAACAAACATGGAGATTAGAGGACGCTTGATCAAGAGATAATCCGCTTGAGATGTCAAGAGGAGAATGCCTACAAAGAAAGAGAACAAAAACTGAAGACTGTCACGGACCACAATGGGGATTGGACTATTGATAAAGGATTAGGCATGACGTAGCTGCCTTTCTCGACTGCATCACTGCATGTTCCTTTGATTAACGAAGAGAAGCGGATAGGGTCGAAGTCTTCTGCTGTCTTTCACACTCGACTCGTGCGTCACATTGGATTATGTCGATTACTGTACGACATCATCCAGATGGATCTATTGACTGATTGACCCTCTAAACCAGGGGTCGGCATTTCATATTGGGCGGAGGGCCGGATCAGGATACAGCCACATGGCAAGGGGGGCAGACCAGATAATAAACTATAATAGCTAATTAACTGCACAGTGTTTATTCTAGTACTTTAACAGGGCAAGGCTTTTCTAAAAGATTGAGGACAAGAAAAATATAGGGAAGCTGTGCCGAAGGTACAGAAGTGTGCCCACGGGACGCACTGCTAGGCGTGTCCGGGGATTGCTCTCCCGGGATTGTTTCTAAAAACAAGCACCAAAGTTCAATATCTGGGCAGTTTAACATTGATTTCCTTTATACTCATAAAAAATACCAATAACTCACAAACAAGGAAGACATGTTTTGTTTTCCCAAAACATTTAATGCATACAATTGATATTTATATCAGAGGTGATCGATGCTTCTTCTGGCGATACCGATCATTGACAGCTTCCAGGCAGGGAAACTCAGTTTACCATTATGTCGCC
>KB307721.1:157288-176162 GCA_000328365.1 Capitella teleta
ATTCAGTTCTAGTAATCAGTGATCGAGTCACTCACATTCACAGTGATCAGTGTGAGTGTAACCAGGGGTAATTACGAATAGGGTATTACTATATTAATAATAAGGGTAGCTACCTCAGACTGAGACAGGCTTTTCGCCGGACTCAGTCAGTCAGTGACTGTCACCTAGTGACCCTGTGTCCGTACGTGCATGGTGGGTATCATGCATGCGAGACGAGGTTTCATCGCCAAACTATGCCCAATATCAATTCGTCGTAGATTCTGAAAAAATCCCGGAGGCTTGTGAGCCACCAGAACGGATATTCGCAGATATTACATTATTAGACCCGTCGTGTTTTGATTTCAATCCAATGTCAAGGTTGAATCTTTTGAAGGAATTTTCTCTATCAAAGAGATTCTGTGCGCGAATTAAAAATAATGATTATCATAACGGCAAAACTTGTGTTATTCTCTGTTTTGCGTATTGTAAGATTTTGAGGGCATTTTTCAATGCCCGATTAATGCTATATTATTGCACATTTGTCTATGAAACATAAAACAATATTAAGAGAACATAATTATACCGCTGTGTGATCAGTAAAATACGTCGATAAAAGGGGTATGCGTTTTTATATGATATTTAAATAAAATTAAACAGTTATACTTATGGTTATTATGTATCACAGGCCGCGGTGGCGCGATGGTAGCGCACTTGATTAGCGTGCATAAGGTTCTGGGTTCGAATATTGTTAATATCATTGTTATTATTATTATTATATTGAATTCCTCTTCAGAACTAATTTTTTTATTTTTATGTATATTTATATATAGCAATAAATTCCTGGTCCTGATAACAAATCATTTTAGCTAGATGAGCGCGCTACCAATGCGCCATCGCGGCCCGTTTTTATGCATGCATATTGCATAGGAAGATCGGGAGCCGTTAGCTAACAGGTCCCGACGACACACGTGTGCCTGTGTGGCGGTCGGATACCGTTAGCGAAACGGGTGCAGATATATATCTGTTCCGTTTCTCTAACGGTGCAGATATGAGAATCGGGTGCAGATGTCGACCCCTGCTCTAAACCTAACAGTTTTTATTTGATTTTTTGATTTTTTGCAATGTGATTATTATTATTTTTTTTTTTTTGCACTTGGAATTCTACCTGTGGATGCACCATAATACCTGATGTTGCTTAACGAAATGATACTCTTCCGAGAAGAGAAAGATTCCAAAAATCGGTGACAGTCGTCTTAATCGAGTAGCACGCAATCTTGACTTCATCTTGATTTCGTACCGGAACCCTGCTCTCGAACAGGAACTCAGGCCAAAAAAGATCCAATCTATGTAGTGAGTCCCCGTATCGATCATTCGATCTCATACACGTAGATTTAAATGACGTAGTCTGATAGTTAACACTATGCGGATATGTTTTTTGTATGTACCTATAATTTGATATATAGTAAACATATAAATATATTTTATTAACCGTTATATTTTTTTTTATTGCATGCACATGTGTTATAGACCTATTCATGTTCCAGGGCCCTGTTTGCCGGCAAAAGTGAAAATATCGCTGAATGTTTGGTGCACTCTATTTGATTGAGATAAATCGGAATCAACATAGATAAAATTGAAATAGAATTGATTAGAATATCAGCGTTTCACATCATTCCGTGTTTTTTTTTTTTTTTACAGTTTGAACTGTTTTGTAGGCCTAACCCAAATTGAGTTTCTCGGAAAAGCGCAGTGCCACTGAAAAGCATTGAGATCGATAACATGGATTATATAGATGACTTTTGGCCCACTCTGTATACCCATAGAGGGGACTGTAATTGCACGTCTACGCATTTAATTATTCATCTCTGTTTCCATGCGCCCTAATACAAAATAAAAATTAAATTTTACATGTAAATAGAATGAATATAAGGCTTTCCGAATGAAATTACTATATTTAGTAGGTATTTCACAGAACGTCATGTGACCTGACACAATTTTGTGAGAAGCAGTGGTCGGATTTTCGATAAGTACGGCGGACTGGCGGAGGTCGTAGTCAAGGGTCAGAGTCAGAAGAAGAGTCACACAACTCCACCTCACTTTTTAATTAGTCATCTGCTCTACCCCCGACTGAAAGAATATGAACTGCAGACCCTGACCTACAGACGACTACGGACCGACTAGATTGAGGCATACAAAGCCATGAAACGGCCCAGCCATTGTCTCGTAGTTAGGACAGAATAAACACCCAACAATATCTACAGTCGTTGCAAGATACTTTAACTTGTATTTTTCCCTTTGTAGTTCCACTCATTTATTATATATATGTACTTCACTATTATTGTATCGTAGAGTGAGATGACATTGTGAGAGTCTGAAAGGCATGAGACGATAATAAAGGCACCGTTCTACCCCGCTACAAAGGGCATTGATTCAATTGTGTAGCTGTGCAAAAGAAAATGCGGGAACTAACAATAGATTGCAGCTGAAGTTAGCGGAATGCTCCCTTCCATTGTCAGCGCAACTTCTACGCTCAATGCGGATTACTTGTCCTTTCTATTTACCTGACAGGTAATCAACATTTATGATGTCTCTTTATCGGACGTGAGACCTCTGTTCGAGGAGATGATCTTAAGGTCACAAACACAGAAATGAAATTTAGGGGCAATTGCGATTGAAAACGAATGGAATTCTGACAACTCGGGCACGGATTTCCTCAAATACCTCTCGTCCTCAAGCTATTTCCGAAGTCCCGATCGACCCTCAATCCCGACTTAAACATTACAGATTATCCCGATTTCTCAAACACCGCTTCGTCGAAAAACCCAGTTCCTCGAGCATGGTTTTCGATCCCTCCAATAAAGTCGTATTTATCGTATTCGTCAAAGTTTTGAAGATCAAAGAACCTCTTTGCCTGATTACAATTACATGGTAGCGCAACTAGTTTGTTTGTTCCTTTGACAATCATTTAGAAACAGAGATCGACGAGCGTGTCATCGCTCACATCGTTCAGACATAGACCTAATAAGTACAATTAGACCGCATAACCATCGAAACCCCGGCACACAGTCAAGCGTATCGGTAATTAAAGCGGCGGAGTAAAGTCATAGAGGAAGAATAATATTTTATTTTGTTATGATTTGACCCTGAAGTCTCAAAAAGCAGGGAAGGGTGTAAATTGGAAGTACACGTGGTTGAGTTATATTCCAAGGAATTTTCGATCCAGAAGAAAAGTAGAAGTTTAAAACACAATTTTTTATAGCTATGTAGGTTTGAAGGTTGTTTACTATGAAGTCTTGCTCTTATCCAGAAGTTATTTTTACTTTTGGAAATGACATGTTTTTTTTTTATCAGACACAGGATATAATCTAAATTAATATATATCTTATGTAAACCTCTCAAACAATGCCACATCATGGATTGATCATTTCATTATATCTGATAGCTTAACAGAGTTGGTTGGTAGTTATGAGTGGGTGCACCATGGCCATAATTTATCTGACCATTGTCTTGTTTATCCCTGATGTTGTGTGTAGATGTTACAGTGAATGTGAATGACAGAGGCCACCATAATCAACTTAAGTTCCTATGGGAGCGCGCAACGAATGAAGATATTAATCTATACAAACATGTACTTGATGACCTACTGAGCGTGATACACATCCCGCGTGAGTTCTTGGTTTGTGATGATATAGAGTGTAGAGAACATTTTCATATCGATATATTGTTTCTGCTTGTCTTGCTGCTGCAAATGTTGCGATCCCAAAGTGGTAACGTCGACGCGTGGCTGGGTGGGCTTATCATGCTCGGCCATATCGAGAAAAGGCAGCATTGTGGAATAGGATTTGGTTAGATAATAGGCGCCCTAGTCATGGTGCTGTATATGAGGTAATGAGATACGTATAAGCGAGTATCTAGGTGGGTTTTACGCAATCAGGAACGAATGAGTAACCAGAAAATGGCACGAGCACTGCTTGAACAGCGAGGTCGCAATTTCTGGGTGGAGGCGAAGAAGAAAAGTAAAGGTGCGCAATCGAGCCCTGATATTGTAGATGAGGCACATGGTAGCAAAGTCATAAGTGTAGTTTTCCATGGCAGATATGAAGAATTGTTTAACTCGGTCTCTTTTGATGATGTTGAATTAAATGAAGTGAAAAGTGAAGTTGATGAAATGATTGTTGAGCAATGATTAATCTGATTAATTGGGCCCAGCGTTGATGGTGTGCGTGCCGCGGCGCGTTTTGCGAGTGATCTGATGCATCGCACTAATATTTTAATGTCACGTTTCAAGTTTTGTTGTTTTAATATAAGGCTTGTTCAATTCCTTTTGCACAAGTTTTTATGGTTGTGAGCTTCTCAACGTTACTGCACTTTCTGCGTTTGAAACTGCTTGGAAACGTTCGATTAGACATGTTAGTAAATTAAGTCCATTGACGAGATCGTCATATCTCCCTTTTACTTGCTCCAAACCTGACCTGAAGTCTCAGATACTAATTAGGTGTTGCAAATTTATGAAGAAATCTTTGGTGTCTGAAAACCCTGTTTTGTCTAAGCTCTATCTGCATTCCTACAATAGTCTGTTTGACTTTGGAATAACTTTCAAAGATATTTCGCCAAATTGAAGATGAACGTAGAAACATTCTGCTCAATTAAACTTTCCCCCATTTTACGTATTTAAAAAAAGTGAATGTTGCACACTCCCTGATAGCGAAACTGTTGCTGTTTGTATAGCCATAAAAAAAAACTCTGTTATGTTATCGATGGTGATTATTTATGTCCTTTACACTTCGAAGAGTGCAAGTCGGCTCTTAAGTTGCTATGTGTAGCGCCCCGGCAAGGCATAGGCTAACTCAACCATTATTAAATTTTTTTTCTAATTTTTCTTAACTGTTTCCTTGTTTTATGTTCATTATTATTTTTTTTTTGTTCTCTTATTATTATATCAAAAATTGCAAAAGATTATTTGCGAATAAAATGCTATATATAATATGATTATGATACTTATGTTGGATCATTTCAAGCGTGTAGGTGACACAGTATGCCGGATTCGGTTAGGCAAGGGATAATCTATATTTGCAAAGTGTTTGGACTTTAAACTTCTATTCGCGAGCGGTTCAGAAGTCAGGTTCTCAGTCTCTGCGTTTTTATTGCGAAATCAACCCCATCATGTCGATTAAAGCACCCGCCAAGTTTAATGCTACATTTAGCGGTAATAATTCTTCTGTTCACGACTCTTGGTTGACAAAAGAATGAAGAGCAATTAGTGGATTAAGAGCAGATCAGTTAAATGCTTGTTACAGCCGTTTAACTGTAAAACACAGAAACGTTTAAAAATAAAACACTTGATGGCATCTTTGATGAAGTAATAGTAGTACATAACTCATTGGCCTACGATGTTGAATACCCATTCAGTGTGACACCCGTTCAGTATCAATTGAGATCATGAAAATTGATTAGAAATGATAGTGATAACTATAGCAGCAGGAAGTGTTAGACTAATCATACCATGGAAGTTATCATTTGTCCGATCTTTGCGTATTTTTTTTCCCGCTCTAACCTGTTAAAAATGGCATTAAAAACATTGAGATCGTTAACGTGGACTAGCTTGAAACACTTTAAGTGGGGAATATAATTATATTATTCAATGTTCAAATCTTAATATCTTACCGATTACATAACCCCGATCGGCACTCTAGTTTTGCCTGTATGTGTCCAATAACTTCCTGGGTTGGTTCTCTTTCACTAATATGTGCCATACTAGTAGTACCTAGTACCCCACACATTTTTGAATGGGGACAGGAGACAAAGTTATACTTTTTTAACACTTTCTACTCTGCTCAAGGTGAACTTACGACTCGTGTTTGGCTCGTTTGATTAAACAAGATTCGATCAAAAATACAGGAAAGCTCCTTCATTAAATCACCACAAAGCATATAATTGCTGATGTTCTATATTGATGAGACACATCTGTCACTTATCTCCTTTGATGAAGTATATTTGGAAATGCTGAAACCAGCGAAGGACAAGTTGTATTCACGTGTGATCAATGTGGATCTTGTCTAACAATCATTCATCATGATTCCTATTCTGCATTATACATGTAATATCGAGGGCCTCATTAATATTTCGTATCTATTTTCTTTTCTTTTCTTTTTTCTTTTTTTTTTTTGGGAGGGGGGGACTCGTTAGTACTTCTTTTTGAAAAAAATGTCAGACATCGCAATAATTCATGCCACCATCTTTGTCTCCTTAGTTGAAAAAATTGAAAGCGATATAAATAATGACTGAACAACAATGTCAGTCTCCATGGAAGTTGGATGAAAACATATATTAACTCAACTGTGAGCTTCAAAAGAATAAGCAATTCATTCTTATCCATATCAAAGTCATTGGCACTTTTTCTGCTTCCCTTCAACTAAACGCCACACTTATTTTTCAACTATATTCGTTTTCTGTTCTTTCCTTTCAATCAATGAAATGTATTAAATTCTTTAATTACAAAGTATTTTGTTCATTTAGCATCCAGCTTGACATGATTACTTCTAAGTACTCTAAATCAAATATAACGAAACGTGCTTCTTCTTATACAAGATGGGAAATCTCCACTTTATGAGGAAATGGTCATAGCGTGTTCCAATTCCTCAGTTTCGCGCGAATTATTAAAAAAGAATGTACCCGACATAAAAGTCATGCTACATGTATAATGCGAGTCAAATTACAGGAAAGGTAAAACCAAGCCCAAATATGTTAAAGATTATCAAGATTGATAATCTGAGCGTTATTGGTTAAACAGGAATCTGCGATGATTGAGTGGTTGTCATGCAGGGCAACGGTTGGCACGTACAGGTATAGGAAGTTGGCAGACATTCGATAGCCACTTTTCATGAGCGTTGTCGGATCTTGCATACAACAGGAAGAAATCTCCGTGCTCTTATTCCATGAATACCACCCTTCCGAGTCCCATGCATCGTCATTTCACGATAGCACAGGTGATCAAAGATCTGCTACGAAACTGTCTAGGCTTTTTTTTTTAGGGAAAACCTGGTTCCAATAAAAATCCTTCCTACTTTGAGCCCAAAACGTTTTGATAGCACATTCATGTTTATTCATTCCACAACAATTCGGTTTATTTCGTATGGAAAGCAACAAAAGATCTGAGATTGGGGAGCCCGATGTTCATAAACTGTTGGAATATTCTCAGCAAATCGACAATAATAACGAGCAGAAAAAAAGCCAAAACGACGAAAATCAAAGTCATCGACACAACGATGTGACTCGTTTTTGAGTCGCTTTCAGTGAACACTTGAACGGGCAGCAGTTCCTGCTGGCGTAGAAGAACGCTGTTGGCATCTGAAAAGATAAGATTAAAATAAGGGTGTTTGCGAAAGTGTGATATAATTTGTAAATTATGGATGCGGTGCATTATGGGAATCATATCATCCTTATGTGGGAGTTCCCATGAATTAATAAATTTATGAACCATTAATTCTAACACAAACCTTTTGGTTTACCCCATGCCACCCGTTTGCTTATATTGATTCCGTCTTAAGTGGTTTTCTCGGTGTCGGCGCATTCACTATGGCTTTACGATTGAATATTTGCAATGCTACTTTTGACTTGTTACAGTGTGTGCAATGGACAACTCATATAGCGTTGGTAAACCTGCATGGCTTTACCAATCCATGATTTCAGATGAAAATAACACATCTGGGTTTGATACTTCGACTTACAGCACCACTGAACTGTGATCTACATAACAATTGGTGCAATGGTCCTATCACAGATGCATGTTGGAGATGATATCTCAAGTGAATCTCCAACTTCCCAATTAAAATACTTCAAAAGAGTGGATGGACTTCTGACTGGATTCATGAGCAAGATGCTTTGAGGGTATTATCATATTAAAAAGCACACAAGAAAGCTGTGTCATATTGAGGAATATTAAACTAATGAATTATACATGAATTAATTAATATTTTATTAATTAATATACACTGAATTAAATAATCATTTATTAATTGTATATTAATTAATTAATTAATTAATTATCAATCAATTGTTATGCTATCTTTTGATTGCCGATAACCCCCGATTATATTTCGAAGGCATTTGTTCGTTTGCGAAACAACCGCGAAAGGTGGAGCTGTATGCATTGTGTAATACATGTATACATTGTATAATCACGTTCTGTATAATTCCTCGGGTTTCCCCAATTCATGTTCTTCACCCATGGTTACTACGCGTAATTAGCAGTAAAAGCATAGACTGAGAAGATGATTGCGTGAACAACGCCTTCGGTATCTCCTGGCCTAAGACATGAAGCGCAGTTCGGTTTGTTCGATCGGTGGGCTCTGTTCCAACGCTTACGCGACTAAACAGAGAGTCGGGGATATTTGAATGAAGGAACCGTTTATTTCATCATACATGTAGTAGAATTGAAGTTCTTAATAATTAATCAACGAATGACTGTGTGAAGCGAATTTGGAGCATGTTACCAAGATTATGGGTTATGATTGATCTACGGCCCAACTGAAACGCGTTTTTTTTTTTTTTTTTTTTGTACTGTCGGATTAGAACATTGATGTTTGACCGGGAAGTGACATGACTAGGTCCTTCGTGAGAAGCATTGAGTGACGCAATTGGCAACACCGGGTTTGTTCAATTGCGAAATCTGAGTGGGACACATTAATTTATCTAGGCAGTGGCCAATATCCGACAACGGATAAACTACATTACGAGACAAAACAATTCCAAGAATGATTCTATGAAGAAGCGGCTTGAATAAATATTCTTATTCAATTCGGCAGAATCTCCCGATCACTGTAACCGTCGTTGATGTTTTTTGGGTGTTCTTTTTTGTTTGGCGATCAATCATGCGAGTTCTCTGTCTATGCGTGCAGAGTTGGGCAAATCTCAAAGAAAACAAAATGTTCTTGCGGTGTCGGAGTTCTTTTGAATGATGTTACCTCTCATGCTCAGAAAGAATCGCTTATCTGATTTGGCCTAAACTACATTTACTTAACCTGGCTGAAAACCATCTTGGGGACTGAGATCATGTCGATGCATACGACTAAATAAGTCTGAAAATTGCCTAAGTTTAGTACTCGTTGCGTGACCGTTTTCTAAGAATGATAGCAAGAGTTCGGATGGTTCACATACGTATTATAATAGGGTTGATTGTGAGAAAGATCTGGTTCCTTTTCTCTCTAAACTGAGTACGCCGTACATATATCTCGTCAGCACAAAACGCTGAGAAATAATTGACAAATCTCTAGGATCTCCCTTTGATGACTATAACCAGGAGATACACCCATAGTATATGTGCTTATCCCCAAAGGTAATCGACATACATGGACCTTATCGTATTATAAAGATATGGCCAATATTATTTTAGGTAAATTAGCAAAATACGATGGTGCCATCAAGTACCAAGGACATCCAAATGAACTTTCAGCATCAGAAAACCCCACAGACATCTAAGTTTGAATGAAATGCAAATTTTGCTTGTCCCTTTAGTCAACAAATCGAATTACTTATAATGAACATATTTTTTGAGAACATTGACTCATACAATTGTGACAAAACACACGCGACACTTTTTTTGCAGCTAGCTTAGATACGCACGATAGATCTTTTACTAGAAGCAAGACACGTACATTGATACAACAATGGCAATTATGATGATATTTAGATATATTGATCCAATTCTCTGCCAATATCCGTCCCGTTTCGACAGTTCGATCGTTAACGGGGTTAGTGACAATAGACATATCTGGTGATATTAAAAGCTGCATCGCCAGAAGCCAATATTAATCATTGCCCCGAAAATGAACTCAATCTGGTCAAATTACGACGACAAAGATGCATCCAGTACCGCTTCAATTCCACTGCTAGATCCGCGTGGGGCTTAAATATTTGCTTGTAATAGTGTCATATGAATGGAAGAAAGTTAATGAACCCCCTACCAACCCATTTCGTAGCATTTAAGACTGGCTGGTATTAATTAATTGTGGATTTTACGCCTTAAAAAACATTTTCATTGTGTACTATAATTTACATCTAATCATGCAATTGAGCGTGACATGCTCGGTGATTGATTATCGCATAATTGAGTTGGCACGTGGATGTCTTTGATTTATTTTAACGGTGAATTATGTGTTTATTCTTTGGTCATGAGAGGAATCGTGGTTTTCAATTCCACTGTTGAATGGCAGACATATACATTTGAACAATCAATAACAAATATTTGAACTAAAAGGTTGGCGTTTAGTGAAAGCCTTTTATGAATATATTTATTATTTATTACTTCAAACTTATGAATCGCGAAATTCAGAAAGAAATAAACTGTTCAAACGCGATGTACAATAAAATATAAATAAAATGATAAGAAGTTGATTGGTTAAGATATGTCATTAAAAGCTTTTCGGAAAAAAGTGTGTCTTAAGTTTTGATTTATATTCAAGTAGGTGTGATGAGAGGCGAATACTTTGGGGTAGTTCATTCCAAAGAGAAGGAGAATATAAAAAAAAGAAGAATATAAATGAACATAAGATTGTAGGACACACAATAAATCATCATATAGCTGAAAATTAAAATTGCAGCACTAATGATAGGTAGTATGACGTATATATTGTGAAAATAGTGTTCAATGAGGTAGAGGACGGGATTTTATCAAACAGATGGATCATGGCTAAGTGTAGCACAGAAAAATCGGAACCCCTGGGTTTCGCTGTAGTATGTCAGCTAGGCGATGCGATAACATAAATGTATGTGGCGAACATGTCATGGGTAGATAATACCAAGGTATCATTAATCGATTATGGAAATATCAAATATACATGAAACATGAAAAAAAAAACAAACAAACAAACAAACAAAAAACAACAAGGCTGGAGCTTGATGAGGATGAGGTCGATGTCGATGCCATGATGAGTTCTTAAATCAACTGAATATGAAATGTCAACGGTTCTGACGTCACTCTGAAATCTAATTACAAGGATCCTAACAAAGGAATCATGGAACACGCAAACAACACACATTAATCAGTGATGTACTGGAATGCTGTCAGTATTCAATTTCGCCCGAAATCCGCACTTCGTATGGCTCCGCATTTTAGTCACAATCCGTATTTTACCATGACGCCATCCGCGTTCAGTAAATAGCAAACGTTTTATGTGAAACGTTTTGATTAAATGGTTGATTAGGAATAAAATGGCAAATTCAAATGTTTTTAAGAGGTTCTTACGATCAATGTTCCCCAGATTTTGAACACAAATAATGGATGGTCTAAATAAAATAACGGTTAACACATCAGGTGGAAAACGATAACATTGTGAGTTTGGAATTTCAATGTGACCTCAATTGTGACCTCCAATGTCACTTCCAAGTCTAATTGGTGCATGAGGCTGTTGCCTCTCACCACATCTTGTATCTCTATTTCATCTCAAGTCTGATTGGGGTTGATGAGGCGGGTGCCTCTCACTGTATCTTTTATCTTCAATCTAAAATGATAGGCTGTTGATATTGTTCGCTTAAAGTATTAACATAGAGGAAGGATTAACGAGAGTGGACATGTCGCGTGAACGCCGGTCTTTCGCCATTCCCCCCCCTGAACCTGCCTGATAAAAAAAAAAAAAAAAAAAAAAAAAAAAATACTATAAATTATCTTTTTACCCCAAAGAGCGAGAGCTTAAAAATTTACAATGCATAGACACGCAACCAACATGAGTATGTTGTGACAATCAATCAAATCAAAATCACGTACAATTGCAGAGTTATTCGACTTTTGTCAAACATGATCAAAAACGTAAGTAGTACACAACAAATGTTTATCTGCAATATTGCAAATATTTAAATACTAAAAAGATGTGAATTAAATTCATTAAATTTCAATACATTTATTATTTATATAATTAATCAACAGCGCACTGTTTATTCTACTAATAAAAATGAATAAAAATCTGTAATGTATGCAATTAATTGCGTTAGTTACCATCAATACCTTGAAATTGGAGATAATTAGTTAAAACTTCGGATTTAGTAAGATGTATATGCTAGGAGTATATTGTGTAGATGTCAATGCAACAATTTGCATAACAGCTGAGATATATTGAGATAAATATAACATAATAAACAGAAAAAGAAACGTCACCAATAGAAGTAAGTTTTGGTTTGAAAAGGGTAAAATATATCCTCATTTCTGATGCTAATAGTCATAACGTGTGATGAAATGATTTGCAGATCCGCGTTTGGTATACCAAAATGGCTGACCTAATTATCTAGTAAAAAAGTACATTTGCTTTCGAAAATTAATTAATCAATTTATGGTATAAAGTGATATATTCAACAACTCACATTATCAGTTTGATGCGTTTAAAGTACTAAAGACTTCTCTGCAGATATACACGATCGCGCCTTGTATTGGGCGATAACAGGGAGCTCTGTTTCGCACTAATTTGCTCTATTTCGTTGTTTCGTCGGACCCGCTCGGGTGTATAACAGTGTGCTGGCGTATTGACATGAATTTGACGATTCTAATTGGAAGACACTTCAAGGAAGTTGGTCTAACTGTCCAATCACGGGTCGAATAAATGTGTCCGAAGTGATATTATAGATTGGCGTTCGCAGACGCCAACCAAAAATTGAAATTAACATGACCGGCGAATTTGTCTGCAAAACAATACGTCATATTCATCCCCAAAGACAGAGAAGCGATAAAGATTTTAAAGCTGATTCAAGATGTTCAGTTTCGCAACTGAGATTCTGGGTGCAAGTTTGAGCCCATAGTTCGAGACTTTTGCACTCAAACTGGAATAATCCTTGATACCAGCTCTAACTACAGCCATGCAGCGGACAGGCTACAAGTTTTATTCGCGAAATGTATCCCATATTCAATGCAAGCTATAGCTTTGAATCACACAATGAAAATGAAACAGCAATTTCAATCAACGCAGATCTGGAGGATACAAAAGTTATACCTTTGAAACCAGTTATAACATAATGCATATTGATTAATTGCGTGCCTGTGTACAAGGGAAACAAAAATCCGCTTATTGAATTGTTCAGTTTTCTATTTTCGCCGGTGCTAATGGAATGTAAATACCTGCTTCTGGACAAGCCTCCTCTTCGCAGAAGCTTCGATTCGTGTCATATCCAATGCAATCGATGTCATACGTCAGTGGTTTCATGCAGAATCTACTTCTAGTCTGAGATCCCAAGCCACACTCT
Source organism: Capitella teleta (assembly GCA_000328365.1). Lineage (NCBI taxonomy): Eukaryota > Metazoa > Annelida > Polychaeta > Capitellidae > Capitella > Capitella teleta. The sequence goes on from KB307721.1 coordinate 170,492, forward strand.
GAAGAACACGTGGACCACGCTCCCCAGGGCAGCCAATACGGCAGAAAGAATAGTTCGCACTCTTCTGTTTCCACTCCGTAATCTGAAGATAATAAAGTTTTACGATTGAAAAGGGTCAATTATCGTTTGTAAATAGTTTTGGATTTCGTGCTGAGGAATCATTCTGTAATAGTTTTCTTTGCTGTGGGCGAGGTAGATCAATACAGGATTTTGTCCTGTTTTGCAAATCCCTAGTCAACATTAGATGGCATTTGATGCACTCGTGCGTTTGATCTTATTCGATATGGAAAGGTGTACTCGTTTTTATGAACACACCGAAGAAATAAAAAATGGGGTCGGCGTGAGGGCTGAGAACACGAAAGTCGGTTTGCCCCTTCGATCAGCTGCTAATACGGCTTTATTCCGGTGCATAAGACCACGGAGTAAGAATTCGTCTTCTCCTATGATAAGACAAACCACGTGAAGAGCAAACGTAGTATGCTGCTATTTGAACTGCACAGAGAGACTCAAGAGTGAGCAATTTGCTCTGGACGTCAAACTCGGTGGATGACGTAAATACTGAAGTATTTATATGGTTATTATTATCCAGGAAGGCGATGCAGATTCTCACAATGATTGCGTTTTAACTGGGCGATCAACCCCGGGATTTTTCCATATGCATCACGCATGTAACAACCCCTTATATAATGCTACAAAGGGATGGATACAAATAATAGCCCCTGAGTGTAGTTTAATTGCTGGGAAATTGAGGCTTAAGCGTACTTTTATCAATAGTTTATGGAGTAAAGTTTCCATATACTCAAATATCAACGTAGCTAATTTCAATGGATATTTACAGCTTTCACTTCTTTTCATGTTTCATTTTGAGCTGCTCAACAGGTTCAGGTTCAGGTTGATCGGATTAAAGTGCCTTTGTTTCGGCACTGTTACAATCTGACGTTCGAGTTTCTCTTTATTTATATCTTCTATTTCTAAAAGATATAACCTCATAAATAATACAGTAATAACTGAAATAAAACTCAACTGGAATAACCAGCCAAATAGTAAGCCCTACTTCCCTCCCCCCTTCCCCACAACAGAACAAAATGATAAATGAATAAATAAATAAATAAATGAATAGATAGATAAATAAAGAATAAAGATAAAAATAAAAATAAAAAGAGAAACACATAAAATGAATAAATAAATGACCAGAAGATACTCGTTGCTCTACTCATTCATAGTGCGAGAGGACGCCGCCTGGTAGCCCTCCACGTAAAATGACCGATGTAGAAGCAAGTTGTAAAGTAACATAAGCATCAGCACTAGCTTGCTACTGACTAGATAACTCAAAAACAAACCAAAAAAATAACAAATTATAGTAATAAAACAAACACTTTCACTCTCTCACAAACGTCAGACCAGGGCCTTGCCCTCTATCTTTCTCTCTCTCTCCTCTTTCGCTCCTTCCAAATCTTTCCTACACTCCTCAACACCAGTCGTTCCAGGTCCGCGGATGTTACTGCAAACCCCAGTACTCCCTCCACCAAATCCTCCTCTCCCCTCTCCTCTCTCCATCTCCTCAACCACTCTTCTCTCAACCTCTCATACAAAACACATTCAAACAGCACATGCCTTTCAGTCTCTTCCTCTCCACATGTACATCTCCTCTCATCCTCTCCATACTTCCATCTTACACACTCATTCATTCTCACTGGCAAACAATCACCTCTCATCATCAACCTCACTCCTGCCCCGTCTTGTCCATCCGCATACTGCTCTAACTTCATCTCTCCTTTCTCTTGTGCATACCTCCTCGTTCTTTCATTCCTCTGTAACTGTTCTTCCCATCTCATTCTTCCTACCTCTTGTACCCTCCTCTCTAATTCAACTTTCCTCATTCTCTTTCGCTCATCCTCACAAATTCCCATCTCTGCCACACCAATCATACTGATTTGTATAATACATTGTACACGCGAGTGAAAAAGTGTGCCGTCACGAAAATTCCTTACCCCTCTTGTGTGGTATTTAACAACATAAAAACTGTCGTCATTTTCTATAGAGTGAAATTCTCAATCGGAGACAAATAACTTAAATAACATTTTTGTTTTTGTGTTTGTTTTTGATTTTTGATTTTTGATTTTTTTTTTTTTTTTTTTTTTTGCGTGGAATGACGTCATGACTTTTTTTACTCTCTTAAAGTGCAATATACTTGTACATTTTTCTGCCGCTTTCTATTAAGTTGAAGGTCAACGGTTTTACCGTTTTATTTCCATTTCGACGTATCAGTAGCGTCTCATGGGGAGGTTTGGCGCTTCTATCCGCAATCTACAATGCCATCGTACTGATGTATACCAGCAATTTGTCTCAATAATGATTAAGCGTATTGTCACACAGGGATAAGCAGATGGCATTTATGTGCAATTTTGCGCATTCTTGGTTTCATTGTAAATATTAACATTCAAGATACATTTTTTTTTGCTCTCCCTTCCCCACCCAATGGAAGGAAATGGATTATATGAATAGACAATGGACATTTCATTGTAAGCGGTATGCTGAATAAAGTAAAGCCTAAATCAGTCTTAAAAGGATGGGGAACTAAATTTTAAGTGATGTTCTATTGACTCATAGCACCAATTGATAGCATTCCGTGCCAAGAACACCCTGCCTGGATGCAAGCGTAAGGAAATAATGCATTCCGAATATCGGGGTTAGCATTGCGCCTATGGGAGAATGGCTTCCATTGCGAAGTATAGGAGGCAAACGTCAGCTGATGGCTTGGTTTGGCTGATGGCTGATTGGTCTCGTTCCCCTCGTGAAGCTATCGATTTCAGCCAATCAGAGCAGAGCATCTTCACCATAAAAGGACATCTTTGTTGTTTACGAAACGAAAGCGCATGCGTGGTGCACTCTGGCTGACCTTTTCACTGTTTCAGGATGAGAAACGTGGTAGGTGTCCTAGAAAATCGCTTGTTAAAATAAGAATAATAGCGAAAAATATTTTTTGTTTGCGCCTGACTGGTGGCAAAATGATTATTCTATCTATTTTCGAAAAGAAAATAAAAAAATATCAAGGGGTTTAGTCGCAGGACACGGTGATATGACGAGGCCCATTGTAAAAGATGGGGAACTCGGTGTTTCATCACAGCGACTGACGTCACGCCTAATTAGCATTATATCTCCCGCGAAATCGTTAGCGATGATATTCCTTGTGTGGGCCAGGCACAAGAATCATCTTTGGTGCATCAAATAACGACTCAAAGTCCATTTTCAACCAGTTCTCCCTCCCTTTAAAGATTGCATATGAAACGGTGACTTCAATTTGGTAAGTGAATTATTTTATACAAATTCAGTTATGACCGGAAATCAATCATAAAAGATATGAATAAGCTATCAGACATATATCAATATTGCTCATGGAAATACTGAATGGCATACGTAATAACTGTACACATTTTTATACTTACACAATGTAATATCCTCCGGAGAAGTCGTCATTTCAAGTGAGTATGTACAAAGGATTGATATTTCTTTAGATGAACAAATCATGAGTCTAAATCTGGTGGGCTCACTCTGTCCATGTTGCATGTGACATTCTGTCCAGGTTGTCCATGTGTCAATTTCGAATGCATCGTTCCACGAATCGTTATTCAATGGCGTCGAATAACTGGTCATAGAATTGTTAAAAGCATTCCAATAGCTTGACATGATTTCAGTGTTGAATGTGGGAATCAGCATATTAGTTGATTGTTTTCCAATTTTGTTGGTTATGTTTGGCAAGTATGAAGTTGAATGTACTGTGGTAGAAACACTGCTTGTTCTCTCTGTGTTTTCATTGGTAGTTTGTGATATTCCATTGGTTGAGGTTGATATAATTTGGTCAATGTGTGTACTTGTGATTGGTGTACTTGATTTACTTGGAATGGTGGATTCTTCGCTTTGTGTTGCAAGATTTTTATTTTTAAAGGTTGAACTTTCACTCTGAGTGATATGCATTTCACTCTGAGTTGTTGGCGCTTCATTTTGCATAGTAGAGCTTTCACTTTGAGTGGTAGGTATTTCCATTTGAGTTATTGGTATTTCAGTTTGAGTGGTAGGTGTTACACTTTGAATGACAGTGCTTTTACTTTGAGTTGTCGGTTTTTCACTCTGAGTTGTTGGTATTTCACCTCGAGTGGTAGAGCTTTCACTTTGAGTTGTAAGTTTTTCACTTTGAGTGGTAGAGCTTTCACTTTGAGTTGTAGGTTTTTCACTTCGAGTGGTAGAGCTTTCACTTTGAGTTGTAGGTTTTTCACTTTGAGTGGTAGAGCTTTCACCGCGACTGGTAAACATTTCCTTTTGAGTGGTCTCTAAGGTTGTTGTTTCTTTAAGATTGGTAGTCATCACAAGACCTGTGGTGAGGGTAGTGTCCAGCTCAGATACTTTTGTTGGAGCTTCGGTAGTCGAAACTGTACAAACAGCCTGGATGTACAACCCATACGCCACGCCAGTGAGCCCAACATCATTATGATCAACATTGTTCATTCTGCATTCCGATTTATCGGTTTGGTAATCGATAGATTTACACTGATACAGCCGTCTACATGCTTCCTTACACTCTGCGATATCCAAGTAGAATAACTCCAGAATATTGTTTCCCCAGACAGTTGCATGCATGCGTTCATAAGGAAATTCACAGTCTCGATTTGGACTATAACTGGCGTCTGCAATCATAGATACGCTCTAGAATGAATGTTCAAATGTATTCAAATACTATACATACCATCTGGGCAGACCAATTCGAAGAAAATCGTATCCAGTGAGGTATACAGTCTGGATGAGTATCTTCCTTTATCGTACATCAAACAATTTCCGGATTTTATAGCAATAGACAGGCATTCGGCTTGTGAAAGGCATTCCAATTTGCAATCTTCCAAAGATTTAGTACTTGAGCTCATAAGGTCTGTGTTAATGAGGGTGTGGTTGGTCCTTTCCTCCCAATAGCAATTGTGGGTCGCATTAAATATAGCCATAACGCTGACACCTGGAATTGAAAACAAAGAAATGAATGTTAGAAACTAAAATTGTGTGATTAACCTGTGTGAATGAGGCAAATGATGGCTGAAAGTCGGAACATGGTGACACAGCGGCGGAATGACCGTCAGAGCAGCAGCGTCTTTGCTTTTATATGCAGTGGTGAGCATGATTGATGTTTACCTGTTGGTCCTAACAACAGGTTTTGTAGCAGTGTTACACATGACTATTGATGTTGCGCATTGAGCCCACCGACTTACTCTACAAGGAGCACTACTGTTGTACTCTGCATATTTATCGATACAAGCACTCATTGATCTTTGATTGTCATCGTCACACACAGGTTTTAATCAAATGATATTGATCTAGAAACAATATTTGCTCGCTTATGCTTCCAAATAATGAGAGGGATTGTCATTGTTATAGCAAAGTAATATTCATCTTGATTCTTTTACTTGTAAGAACTATTGGAAAAATTGAGAAAAACAATTTCACATAAGCCTTTTTAGCTTTTAACTTACACACAATATCATGATATGTCCAAAGTCTAAAAATTAAAAATTAATCTATGATATGTTGACAAATTCAATATATATATATATATATATATATATATATATATATATATATATATATATATATATATATATATATATATATATATATATTTTTTTTTTAT
>KB307754.1:28374-42941 GCA_000328365.1 Capitella teleta
AAGCAGCCTCCCTAGTATCACTACAAGATCAGGACTCGTCCTTGGTTCATTATTGCGTGTAGCTTTTGATGAAAGGGACATGTACTATTTATTGTAATCATGCATCACTGTTTTGCCATTGCCTTCTATTCATCATTTGCTCATTGCATTCTATTTATAATTTCCTCTGTTAAGCAGTTTATTCGCATTCTGCATATAAGTCTACACTGCAATTAAATCGTTAGCATTTGAATTGAACCTCTTCTTCTTTCACAACTTGAACAATAAGGACACAGGGTTGATGGTAATCTCATTCCAAGACTCTATTTGACTTTATTGTCCAAGATGGATCTACAGCAGAGGAAGATTTGGATTAATTGTTGTTGTAAACAGTAACTGAATCATTAATTGAGGCGAAAGATAAAAAAAAAAAAAAAAAAAAAGAAAAAAAAAAAAAAACTAATTATCGCGAGCACAATTGCGTGCACGGGTGGGATTGGAGGTAAAATTGTCCATGAAGAAATTTTGATTGTTACAATAATGTGTAGGCGCCTTGTCGTTCATCTTATTGTGTAAGATTCCTTGTTATTGTTAACAAATAACAAATATTTAATTTAATTTAAACATTTAAAAATAAAAAAATAAAAAAATAAAATTAATGTCATATACTAGGAAGCACAAGACCTGGACCACCATGTCTACAATTATGGCCAAAAGAGTTCAGCTGGCATTTGCATTAGGACGTTTGATATAATTATTTGATATTGTTGTTAGGGGGAGGGGGCGGCGATTGAATTATGAAAACTAATAAAAAGTGTAATTGTGCGTTGAGTTGAAACACACTATTATTCCTGTTTTTTTTTTTTTTTAATATATTATTATTATTATTTGTTATAGGTACTTGTACAAATTGAATGCACAATCTGAATAATTTGACCGTCAAAATACGACTTGAAACATGGTTTCATTATGTTTTTCACTTTTCACATATTATCGTTTAGCGTAGGATGTTGTGGCAGCAGGTAAAAAAAGAGGAAAGAGAGAGATAAGAGGAGAGGACTGGAGCTAGAGGACGCCAAGAGAGTTGCTACAAATGTTATTTTGTATGTTCCCAAGTGGTTCGTTTTTATGGTTTGTTTGAAGTATTCGCATATGTTCTCTGTGAGTTGCAAGTTGAAGTGGAGGCTCTGTGGCTGCGCTCGCAAACTTATTCGCTGCCTCTTCTCCGCGACCAAAGTTCGGAAATTCGTCTGGAACTGAGAAACTCAAGAAAAAGTCTCGAATTCTGTAAATTAACTTGCTTGTAAAATAATCATTATTGCATTGTGTGGTTTTATGATTGTAATATTATTTTATGCTGGGCAAGCGAACGCCAAAGGTAAGTGCGTCCAGCTATTTTATTTCTTGTCATCAATTTTATTTGTATATCGTATGTACACGTATAATGTGTTCATGTCATAGAGCTTATACGCCTATGATTAATTATTATTAATAATAATATAATTGAGTAATTTCGCGATAAATATATTTATATATTTAAAAGACTATACCAGACACTGAAATAATTATCGTATAACACAAAGCAAAGTCTTATAGTTATATGAGTTAGCAAAATGTATAAAGAAAGAATAATATTTTTCAGCAACCATTCATACAAACCAGATTTATGAGTGAGCGAATGCTGTTTTGATTCATAATAAATACAGGATCTCTTGGTAGGTCAATTGTTCCTCAATACCCCCCCCCCTATACATGGAGCTGCATTGTTTTATGTATTTTACAACTACCGGTGTGTATGCATTTCGTGGTTTTAAAGTCATAGAATGAATACATCATTACGTGTATCGCTAAATATCGACAAGTGACACGTGAACTGTTTATTTCCATCCGTCAAATAGCAGGTCTGGTCAGGTGAAGTCTTTTGTGTCCTGTTAAATCAGGAGAGTGGACTATATATAACAGTTTTATCAACAAGCCTCGAAATGAGGGCTTAGAATAGAACCGACAATAACATTATGAACGTTATGATCAAGAATTACGCCGAGGTGAGTTCGCGTCCTCATTCAAAGCTTTGTCACGTGATCAATGTTTGGGTGTGGATTGCAAAGAATGTGATGAAAAACTAAATATTTAGAAGGTTTTACATCGATTTTATCCACTCTTTCTTCTGCTAAAGCGTTCTATATTCACATCTTGACCTAAAAACAATCGCTGATGAGAATAGCACATCGATGACCTCGCGATCGAAGGCGTAGAAAGTTCCCTATCCCCGTTTAACAGGTGTAGAATTGTAACTTTTTATGAGAATTTGAAAGACTAATCATTATCATTGTGATGATTATGAATGATTGAATCACATCCCTGTGTGATTTCGTGAACCGCTCCGTAGCGAAACTCAACCTCGATTTCAATTCCATATTCAAGTGAATTTATAATGTATAAACGACATTCTTATCGGAATAATAAAACACATAACATTATGATTGCAAGATTAGATATGAATTATTATGTATTTGATAGTTCATCATCTCATTTCACAAATCATAATAGACTCTCAAGTTGTGGTGAATATTTGCATGGTTATTGACTGTCGTTATTCACTTCTGATGTGTTTGATTGCAGATTCTATCGACAAATTGCAAAGAATTCAAGTGAATCCGCTTGAGATGTGCTACTCCCTGTATGTGAGACTTCTCAACCGCATTCAGGATGGCTGAGCTGGTAGGGTCCACACCCACGTCTTCTGGATCGAGGGATTTCGGTGTGGTTGGCTCACGAAGCCACAGGAACCCTCCTGATCCGAAGACCACGTACTCAGAGGCCAATCCACCGCCAGACGGCTATTACAAGCAGAAAATGCGTCACGGCTTCATCGACCTGCGCAATTCTTACAACGAGAAAATAAAACCCCGGAATGTGACGTACACGCGATCACTGGGCGCTCCAGTGCCAAGTGGTTATTCCAGCTTCAACCAACAAGCACAACAACAGCAGAAGGGCGCTTACTGCGTGTCGCACGGCAGCACACCCTCGTTCCAGCAGTACGGAACGACTTCGTCAGCTGAGGGTAAGAATCTGTACCGCAGCAACAGCAGCCTTGATCTCGAGCAGTCTGACAGCCACACCAATACTCCAGAACCCATGACGCGCCCTGTACATAGGGACTACGGAAGCACGTCTTCGTTAGATGTGAAGAACAATGTGTCTGTTGCGGTAGGACAGTCGTCTGGCGGGGATAGCTTCTTTGCCATGGTGCAGGATTATCATCCGGATAATCGGGACCAGAGAGCTCCTGCCCCGCCCCACATACAGGACGTTCTCCGAGGGAGAGCCGACGTCGAGGGAGGCACCCGGGGTCTGAAGGACGTCAACAGTCCCGGCACCGGACAGAAGACTTTTGATCTAATGATGCAGTTCGGCATGGAAGCGCAGATGAACTATAATAATTCTCAAGGGGTCGTGGAGGACGACCCTCCCTCAAGCACCGGTCAGCAGAGTCCGAAGCTGCGCAATAAAACTCAAAAGTACCGAAACAACAAAGAGAAAACGAAATCCCTCTCCACCGATTCCTCAAGTGGGGGCGGAGGCTTGCTGAGGAAACTCAGAGGCAAGACCGAGTCATCCGAGTCGTCCGGAAAGTCACTGGATCAAAGTCCGTCTGGGGACGTTGATGCCAGTAAGCCGGACGACCGCTATCGGCGCAAAGCGCTTGTGCATTTTGACTGTCAGAGCATGTCGGCCAACCTCAGTGAAATGGCGACGCGCAGGTCCGAGGGGGTGGGGCTTAAGGACATGAAGTTGAAGAACACGACGACCGGCGCTTCTGCTGCCTCAGGCAAAGACAGCGCTGCAGAGGATAGCGATTCAGGGGACGGCAAGTGCAACGACATGCTCTTGAATTGCCCGTTCTTCCGCAATGAAATCGGGGGAGAGGAGGAGCGCACCATTTGTTTGAATAGAAGCAGTGCACAGAAACGCGTTCAGCAGTTGCTAGGCAACGTGAGTGGGGCTCAGCAGATGAACGCCTCGTCCGTGCATAGCCCCCAGTGCAATGGCGTGGCTGTGCTAGACACGGCGTCCGGGCCAAACGGTCTGACCTGCTCTTCGATGCTCACGCACCAGGGCCTCGTGGTGGAGTACGTGGACTGTGGTGCTATGTACTATAGGAATTTCTTTCATGGTTATGGTAAGTTTTTGTCAACTCAGTTTGTTTTACCACAATGTTCACTACTCTCGGTTGTAGATCACCAGAATTTTGTCGGGATTGATGAAAAACTCGGCCCGGTCGCTATTAGTTTTCGCCGGGAGAAGGTTGACGACAAGGAGAGGGAAACCACGACTGGGAAGATGGAGGGGGGAGGGGCGTGCCACCAGTACCGCCTGATCGTCCGAACCGGAGAAGTCAGTCTTTTCATAATGCGCTGGATTTTTCAATCTTGTAAACGTCATTTCAGCTGGAATGCTTGCGAGGCTCAGTGATCGAGGAAGCCATCCCTTCATCGTCACGCCTGAGCAACACGCGCGGTCTTCCCCCCAAAGATGTTCTGGAGTTCCTCTTCCCAGATGAAATCAACCTCAGTTCCCTGAAGGTTGCCTCAGCGAGTAACGCTGCGTCCATCGGGGAACAACTCTTGAAACTGGACGAGCAGAGAGTAAGCCTCGTTTTGACTCAACTTCCTTCTTTACGCCGGTTGTCGTCTAGGTAACCAAGACTTACAAGGTAGGTGTGCTTCTCTGCCGAGCTGGACAACAGACTGAAGAGGAGATGTATAACAATGGTGGGTTGGAGTGTTTCAAGCTCTTACATTTCATTTTTATTATTATTTTATAGAGCATGGAAGTCCAGCTTTTGATGAATTCTTAGATTGTATCGGAGAACGTGTTCCGTTGAAAGGGTTTGAGAAATATCGAGGTGGACTCGACTGCAAGAGTACGTGAATTTTAATAACCTCCAACGTTGTACTTGATTCTTATCTCACAGCTGATTCGACCGGAACTCATTCGTTGTACAAACAAATCGACGACTATGAAATAATGTTCCATGTTTCCACGATGCTTCCCTTTACACCAAATAACAGGCAGCAGGTATGTTCAGCTGACCTTTAACCCAAGGTCACTTGAGTTCACTCTCACTTTCAGCTTCTGCGTAAACGTCACATTGGCAATGACATTGTGACAATTGTTTTTCAAGAACCAGGTTCTCTGCCATTCACTCCAAAATCTGTTCGTTCCCACTTCCAACACATCTTCATCATCGTAAAAGCGCATCATCCGAAAACGGAACACGTTAAATACAGGTAAGATTCATTGTTAAAGTAACCTAACATGATGCGTGATGTTATTTTTCAGCCTTGCGGTTACACGATCAAAAGATGTTCCTCCCTTTGGGCCTCTGTTCTCTGAGGGGGCCATGTTCAGTAAATCGCTGGAATTTGCTCGCTTCCTTGCTATCAAAGGTTAACAACCTCTCCCGATTACACCCGGGTTAAATTCCACATTTATTATTCAGTCATAAACGGCGAAAACGCCGTCCACTGTTCTGAGAAGTTCCTCGCGATGGCTCGCAGGACTCGACAGGAGTACATGAAAGAACTCGTCAACACAAACGCAGGCACAACTTCCCTCGATTCCGCGTCGAAGCTGAGTGAGTTTATTTTTGCAATGTCCCCTCATTTTGATGCAATTTCTATTTATTTTTTTGTTCTCAGGTAAGTTTTCTCTCGGCAGTGGGAGAAGGAAGGAACGACCTAAAGTCCGAACGGTGCCCGATGTCTTCGCCACTGGAGCTGTGTCTTGGAGCGTACAGGTAACTGCTCATTCCTCTCCGTGGGTCTCTCTTTGATTTCAAACCTCAGACTGAGGATTTCGGGACGTCGTCGCAACTAGATGCACACCTGGGAATCGGATCAACTTTGCTCGTCTTGATCGATGTCGCGACGAAGCGTGTCTTGTCTTCCATCGCGTGTAAGCTCATCATCGGTTGGACTGCGAACGGTCGAAGGTGAGTCTCTCGTTATCCGGATCTGGACGGCGTGTTGATTTTAGTCACAGCCTGCGGATTTATTACAACAACAATGAGTGCATCATGATCCGCATGCCCCCTTCTGAGGTCGATGAAATCCGGGAAGTCGTGACGAGACTCTCTCTCGTGACGCGTGGGGCTCAGACGGAAGAATTCACCCTGCGCCGCAACAGCCTGGGGCAGCTGGGTTTTCACGTTCATTTCGAGGGAATTATATCCGAGATCGAGCAGCACGGTTTCGCGTGGAATGTCGGCCTGCGAAACGGAGCTCGTTTGGTTGAGATTTGCAAAGTGGCCACTTGCACTCTGACCCACGACCAAATGATCGACCTCCTGCGAACCTCGGTGACGGTCAAGGTCGTGGTCATTCCTCCCTACGAAGACGGAGCTCCTCGGAGGTTCGTGGTAACTCCTCTTGTGCTGTACATAAGCAGCCTGTGTGCTAACACTTCAATTAAGCGGCTTTAATTAAGGTTTCTAATCAAGGGCTTTATCTTTTTTCCCTGGTGTTGAAAGGTGCTTGGACGAAAGGCTCAATTCGGTTGCTCCGAGCGGTGTCACTTTAGAAGCGCCCAGGGCCACCCTGCAGCAGATGCGACAGAGCAAATACGCCCTGTTCAACCTGAAGGAACTGCAGCCGATGACCTCTGACCTGCAGTACCCACTCCCCCCTATGTCCGCGCCCCCCGTTCACAACAGGTGAAGGGATATCACACGCTTCCTCTATCACATGCTTTTGCTAATCAGCTAACCGGTTTAAAAATAAACACTTTCTCCCTCGCATCTCTCTTTATCATTTCACACTTAATTGACCTCTCTTCTTGTTCAGGGTCGAAGGACAAAAGCTTTCGCCTCGGAATTTCCCAGAATTCCTCTCAGGGTCTAGTTTCGATCACATCAGTCATTCCTACAGCCAGAATTCCCTTGCCGCCAGCCGTTCGCAGAAGCACCCCTACGACAGTCTCGGTCGATCGTCTGACCCGTCCGAGGTCTCTTCGATGGAGCGCCTTCCTCGCGTTGCCTCTGCTCCCGGGCAGGAGAACGGGGGAAGGGGGTGGACAGGGAAGGTGACGGTTTATCCCGCTTACAACAGCAAGGAGCAGGACCCCCCTGAGGAGGAACACTGGATGACGCAGAGCCTCCCCGCCAGGGGCTACGATCAGTTCCAGCCTCCGCAATCCTACCAGGGCCCCAGTAATCTGCATCGTAGCACAGAAGCAGTCAATCGAGAGGATTCGCTGGAGAGAGCCAGGAGCAAAGTGCAACACCAGCACACCGACTCTAGGTCCAGCGGAGGGGGTTCTTCGAAGGACGACAAAGGTTCGCGGTTTTTTTTCTCTTGTGAGTTCTGTATTTTTGTGGTTGCTTCTACAGATTGTCGAGGCCCTGCACCACGTTTGCCCCCTAAGCTGAAGCACACTCACCTGATGAGCAGCCATTCTGCCGGGAGTCTCGGGGACACTTCAAACTCCAACCACGGCAGCGCGCACAGCAGCCCGGTCATACCGCGACGGTGAGCGATATTTTGACTCTGTGGCCGTCGTGATTACATCAGCGTGACCGACAGGCCGATGAAGCCGCAGGACGAACGAACCAACGCTACTCCTCTGCGTCACCATGGCAACAGGGTGCACAAAAGCAACGACACTTTCCAAGAGGAGCTGATCCGCTTAATAGACCCGGACGTCTCCTTCACGGCGATCGACGGCGAAGAGGGCGCTCCGATGCAGCGAGCACGATCGGACGACAGCATCTGCGCCGCTGGTCCCTCTCGTTCCTCTCGTCCCCGCGCTCACGGCAGCACCGAGGCAATCTTTGGACAGAAGCTGCCCGTTCCTCCTCCGAGGGACCACTCCTCCCTGAGGGAGCACAAGTAGGTGTGTTTCGTGCGTAAACGTCGCTTCAGGCCGTTATTCAACAGGTTGTCTCCGCGCGTCACCAAAGATCTTCCTGGCACGGTGCTTCGGGTCAGACGCCCTCACTCTGCGCACTCTCCCGTTGATTCTGCCGAGTGGAATTCCCTCGTGGAGACGGCGACCAAAGCGTTCCCAGGTGCGGGGAAATAACCGCTGCTCGGATGAATGGATTTTCATGAATTTCTTATGTTTTGTCTTAGACGGAGATAATTCGCTGGTGGATGACTCAAACGCTGATTCGTCTTTGAACGCTAGCGGGGCCTCCGATAACAGAGCTCGCTTAGACGGCTCTCCAGAGTCACAGAGGGAGCGGATCTTGCAGCTGGAGAAACAGGTGCAGCTGCTGCATAACCAGCTGCAAAAGGTTAATCATTTATGCTGCTGATTCAGCCGGTGACCTACTTTTTTTACCTACTTTCAGGAGCAGAGAGGGCGTGGTGCTTTGGAAGGGGAAGTTCTGAGACTTCAGGATGATAATGTGCGGCTGCAAGAGGAATCGCAGACAGCCGCGGCCCAGCTGCGGAAATTCACCGAATGGTTCTTTAACACAATCGACCGGCAATGAAAGCTGATTATTTTGCGGCCATGTTTGAAACTGTGATGTTATGAATGCAGCGGCCATTATGTAACAGAACGAGCGTGTATTTTTGTCGATAAAAAAAAAATATTTTTTTTTTTTTTTTTTTTTTTTTTTTTCCAGACATAACGGGACCATTTGTAATTTTCTGTTTTTAATTCTTCCTTTGAGATTATTCGTATGAATGTGGTCAACATTTTTTTTTTCAATGTGATATAAGTCAGATTATTTTTTATTTTTTTTTTTTTTTTTTTTTTTTTTTCTCTGGTGCTGATATAATGTCTTTTTGCTCATGTTGGGGGAGACAATCGTTAATAGCACTACACGTACTTATTTACATATATTTGTGCTATCCATCTTTTCGGCAAAAACATCGGCACTTGCAAGTGAAAACTTTGTCACAACTTTTATTGAGGAAATTGATTTTCTTTTTTTCTTTTAGTCATAATTTCTTTATGCAGGCAGCTCTTATATTTTTTTAGATTTAGTTTCTCACAAAATGAAATGAAATATTTTTGTATTCAACTAATTCTAACTCAATCCAAGTCCCAAACATAAAACCGATTAATCATTTTCCTCGTCAATTTTCTAGTCACTTCACACGAAAAAAACCCAGCATTAATGTCTCATTAATTTCAAAGGAAACCTGCTGCCATTTTTAATTAATTAATTAATTAATTAATTAACACTGTGATGTATGTGTGCAATTCTCATTCAATTTTCTTTTTTTCTCTCCCAAATAAAAACCCTAAATTTTATTGCAATCTATAATTTCAGGAATTTTTGCCAAATATTACCAAACGGTTTCCACAGGGTTATTGCTCCCACCAAAATATATATAATTTTTTTTATCACTCAAGGAAAAAAGCACCCTCATGTTGCCTATTACATAACTTTAAATACCAGGCTACAAGTAGAAATCTCAACTGCGCATCGTGTCAAGTTGAAATGACTCACAAAACAAATGTTATGTTTTTCCGTAGCTTTGTTGAATAGAAGTTATATTTTTTTGTACACTGGAGGTTTTGTTCGACTGTTGTATTCTGTATATACTCCTGCATGTCATCTTATTATTCCAGTAGTTTATATTATGAGAAGAGGGCAGAAGCTTGATTGCTGCTTTGGGAGATGTATGTTCTCTGGTCCAATATTATATATTTATCTTGATAATAAAAGTATATCTTTGATATACCGTAGTGTGTTCTTGATGGTCGCCATCGTACTTCGCTTTTTTTTTAAGGGCTCTGGCCGCGGGGGTTAGTGCCATACTAGATGACATGTTGTCACAGTGGCTAGGGGATCACGGGATACCCTCATTCGGAAGCTCCGTGACCATGGGTTTTGACCATGTAATGATCACGAATCAAGGTCATATTCTCTGACCTCATGTGTTCATCTACTCGCATAGATGTGATCATCTCATGTCGCATTTCCATTGTCTAGATAAGTACGGTTTTCATCATATTCAATGATTCAGACAACTCTCTCGTTCTTGAGTTACCAGCTGGTTACGACCGTTGTAACTCACTGAATGTTTTGAATTTGAATTCTAGCTGTTGACATCCTCACTGCTAACATTGGGCCTGAGAATTCCTCAGTTTCTAGGCGTGCTGAGAGAGGATCCGGAGCAATGCATATCAGCTGCTTCAAAGGACCTCATAATGCCTTCGCAGTTAGCTCCCTCATTCACCTCGCTTAGCAGACCTAATCTGTGCCATGTATAAGAACGAGGTCAATTAATTATCAACGGTCATCATTAACTGACCTCTCCATTACGAGATGTATATCCTTCCGATGACGTTCAATTGACATTCGATTGATGACATTCAATGTCGAATCCCTGACACCTATCTTGCAGTGTTTCCGATACCGCTTTCGGCCAGACAATCCCCAACGCGAATTTGGTTTGAAAATCATAGAGGACCTCGTTTTTAAATTCCTTTCTTCTTCCCCTGCACGACGCATCTTTAGACTACACTGCCCACGGGTCATCGCCTCATTCCTTTGGTGATCGTGAACCTCTCGGTTGTTAACTTATTATTATTATTATTGAGTAACAGAGATGCAGCTATATTTATCACCATTCGCTTTATTTCTCTTTCACGTCTCCGATCTATGGCTTCGTGTAATCAAGTGCGTGACCTTTTTGTTCTGAATATCTTTTTTTTTTTTTTTAACCTGACTTTCTGGTTATACTCTGACGTGCACAGATCTATTGTCAGCTACAGAATACAATCTCCGGTCTTGTTGTTAATTAGCTTATTAAATACGCAATAATTATAACCATTCGCCAAACACTCCTCATACCACAAAAGAACGTGATATGGTTTAAATAATAATTTATAAACTAGTAATGTGATACACCCAAAGTTCGAATCCAGAGATAATCACGTTTGGTAACATGTGTTGCGTAATCGAATGCTAGTATTTCATTCTAAGGTCAATAACGATGCATATAGTTATAACATTGATTCCTGTCCCTGTGCATGTATAATTGTATATATATTATGTTTTCTCGCTCTACATTGTGCTTGTTGTGGTCGCCCGAATCTCCCAAATTGCTCATCGCTCATTGCTTGCAGCAGATCACATTATCCCCAGGAATCCCTGGGAGAGATCCAAGATGCTAATTAGCATAAAGTGCAAAGAAGGGGGGTGGGAGGGTAGTGCTGACGTCATGGATATTGGGTTACTCTCTGATATATAAATTGCATTGGTAAATATTATATTTACCAATGCAATTTATATATCAGAGAGTATATTTGTATATTTAATATACAAATATACAAATATATAAAGTATATTGTATATTTAATATATACTCAACAAATTCCCGCAGTTAAAGGCGCATACGATTATTAATTAACTACATATAATCATAAGTTTAAATAGCGTATATACGGTTAAGGTGTAGAATTATTCAAAATGGAATTCCAGATTAGGAATTGTGTATCGTGACGTCACGAATGAGCGATAATAGCTTGATCAAAAGGTGACTTTCACCCTTTAAATCGAGATCAGCCCCGCGCAACATGTAGCTCTCTTCGATACGACTGCCGGATCATAACTTTTCGAGCCTCATCGCCTTCGTGGCCTCAGAATCAACTGGAGGAGCAGACTCGGAGGATGCGAACGAGCTAATTAATTTCCGCGCCCTGTGCAAGCACTTCTGTTGTCCGGGTAGCCCGCCTTCCTCAAAGGCGAGGTGCCGGGCAGCAAATTCCCCTCGATTCCAGAGCGAATTCAGGGAGGCCACTAAATCACCTTTTATGCAAATAGGGCGGCGATCATATGGGCGAGTGTCCGGGGCCCCATCTCTCAGCGAATTAAAATGGATTCGCCAATTCCTTCTTTGGCCTCTCATCGCGTGGGGCCTCTTGCACCTTTGTATACATAAGGAACGGGCCAGAATGCCTTTGCACGCTATCATCTAGATTTAACATGAGGAGGGATTCTTTCATTCTAAGCAGTGATTACGATCCACATTGCCTACGACCAGGTTTGGTCAGCTCGGGATTGCTTCCATCTTCTCAGTGAGTCTTGCTTCCGATTTCAAATTTCAGTCGGTCTCTTTTCTTCTACTTTGTGATACTATTGCTGTGTGTTTTGATTGTTTTGCTTGAACTTTTGAATACGTACGATATATTGCACCACCAATAAGTGTTCTTTCCCTGTGTGGAATACATGATATCATTAATGCACCACGTGTGGTTATCATTACAACTCCACGCGTGCCAGCCACGAGGAGAGCGAAACTAAAAGACCCTATTGTCTTGTATTCCCCATAACAATTTTATGGGTTGCCAAAATGACCGCGGGCCGGTCTTGTGTTGCTTGGACGCACGATGCCTAGAGCGCCAAATGGTCAAATCGTCATTGCTTCATTACACTCGGAGCAACGATACATACAAGTAACCGTTTACAGCAATTGCACTGTTATACTATGAGTACACTATCTTGAAATGAGTTAAAATAACGACGCTGTTTTGCACCGCTTTATTTGTGTGTCGCCATGGTAGATTTACCTAAAGCTTTCGATACCGTTGATGATGCAAAACTTTCCTAATCTTATTGTTCGACTGAAGAGGTTGCACTGTACGCAGAACTTTTATACCACTGCCGTCCGGATATGCCTGAGGGCAGTTAAAATAATGTTCACAATGTGTTAAATGGTCATAACTACATATATTTGAAAACATATTATCCGGTCTCTTATAGTACCAAACGAACTGAATAGACAGAGATTCAAATGGATCTTCTTATAAACATGGATACTCCATAATGACCTTCATACTGAGATGACCTTGAAAAGGTCATGGATATCGGAATACATTCTCTCTGGAATTCGCGTTGTGGGTCAGTGGTGATATTTTGTCTCTGGTTACTGTATGTATTGTGAAACAATACTTTGCATTCCCATATCGCTATAACCAGTCCTGTACAAAAATTAAACCTTAACATCGCGTGTTCAATATATTATACAATATAGGCTGACCTGGCTAAATCCTTGATCCTTCAATGGGGATTCCATTCGCTCGGTTAATTGTCAATTTACGGGTCTACTTAGTGCCTTCAACCTCTGAACTAATTGTACTTTATGCCTCACTTAGAGCCTTAATCGGAATATCTCCGCTTTGCGATTGTTAAAAGCCTTTAGGGGACACCGCTTCCATTGGTTTTCCTCGCCGATTTTCGTCTTAGTCGCTTTGCATTGAGGCTATGCAGTAGAGCCACTGAATACAAAATGAACCCCAAAATTCATTACACCATAAGTGATATTATCAGTCAAACATGTATGCAAGGTATAACCACAACATAAGGCTGTGCTTGTTAATCCTCATAGGCTAATAGGTAGGCCTAATAATGCCATTCTTTGACCCCTGTTTGACCTTTGTGGTTGCCCTGAAGCGTGAGGTCGCCAACACAAATCTGATCCGATGGAGCATGAGCTCCTTGCTTATAATTCCTGATTCACATTTCTATTTCTTACGCTTGGTTTTCCTTCATCTTTGAGCCCAGAATGCCTGTTTCCAGCGTTATTTGTGAGGACCCGTGGTTTTAATGCAGCTACAGTGTTAGTCATGTATAGAGCTTGCATACAGATTTAATGATGCCATTACTGAAATGTATGCTGCCACAAGCCCAAAGATCTGTCTGGCACGGGTCTCAACGGCGTCCTTTTACAAGCTCTTAATTAATACCACAAGTAGACTTCCTGATTGATTGGTGTCGGTACGTTTCACGATAATGCCGGACACTTGACCCACATCTTTCGATATGAAACGTTACATAAAGAAGCGATATAAATTGGTTCCCTTGTTTCCGGAACAGGGCCTCTCTCTATTCCAGTTCTTGATGTTTGACTCAAGTCGTGGTCGGATATTGGAATGGTGCGGCATTCGGGGAACACCTCATTCGAATTGGAATTGCAATAAATTCGAAACATTTCCATGCTTGGCAGCCACAAAGCCTACGTTTGTACTCTGACTTTCCCAAACATTTAACCGAAGATTTCCAGGACTGTACGTTCCAGTAATCGCCTGACCAGAAGAAACCAAATATAAAGCGCCTTATTTAATATATAGCGCCTTAATTAATAGTGAATATCATTACCTAGTAAACAAATGAGTCAGTATGCGTTATTAATTAACGTTAATTAATCGTCGGCTAGCTACCGATAATGGAGATTCGACAACCTGTCGATATTAGTTTTAAACTCGCGCATCAAGCGTTAATTGTAATTATTGTAATTAAACCGCATAATAACTAAATCGTAGGTGTGAATATAAAGACCGCTCGGCTCTGCGTTATGATTTGGCAGGCAAGATCGAATTTCACATCCTGAGAGTGTTGCAAACAAAATGCCCCAATGACGTCATCATTTACGGTTTGGATCATTGGTGATGCCTTCATCCTGCTCATCTGGAGAAGAGGCTTCCAGGAAGTGGAACACGAGAGATTCCAAATCACCATTGAACGCGCCCAAATCATTATATCCAAGACAAAGGAAGAGATTGGTGGCAGCGATCTCCGAAAACTGATGGTGATGCAAAAAAAAAAAAAAAAAAAAAAA
>KB307754.1:43007-82530 GCA_000328365.1 Capitella teleta
AGAGATGGACTTCCTTAGATGGAGTGCATTCTACTCTGGCGAAGTATGAACAGCGGGGGTCAACGAGAGCAGCCATTAAGGGCTATTCCATACTCAGGAGGGTATTCGCGTGTAGGGCTGATATTCAAGTTCTCGGTCAAGACTAGATTAACCCCATCAACAATCGACTGGAATCTTCAGAGAGGCACATGCTGTACAGTACATATACGTGCCTACTAATTATAATCGGCATTATACATTTAGTATATAATTAACCATTGGACGGTCAAATAAATTGATTGACAATGAAGTTACAAAGTTTTTTATGTCTGGAATGAAAGCACGTGGAATGCATTCGATATTGAGCTGCCCTTGACCTTAGTCAACGGCGATGGCTTTTCGCGAATTAATGCAAATCCCGAAAAGGAGTTCCTCGTCCAGCATATAGGTCAATTAGCTTCAATTCACCGTCGTGATTTAGAGGTAAGTGGACGAATAGATCAAACAATCTGATATCTTTTATACTATAGATATTGAGACCAAACAGCTCCTATATTGGTTTCAATAGTATATCTATGGAATGTATGCTGTATGCAGTACAACATTATGCAATACATACGTACGATTAACAATGGCGTGAAATGATAAATGATCACGTGGCCTCTTGATCTCGTGACCTCTCCTGACCTCTCGTGGCCTCTCGTCGGGTCAAAACAAAGAACCAGCTTCAACGTCTGATTGTGATTCCATTCCAATTTCTCATTTCTTGAACTCGGTAGCACCAAATCATAGCTTTGACTAGAAACCCAGCGAATATTATGTCCACAGTTGGACCGTTATGATAGACAGCTAACAGGTCTGACTCCTAAATATTGGTGCGTTATGATTAGTGCGTTATGAAACCAACTAGAAATGCGTTATGATTTTGATTTCATCTCTTAAGATGACTGTTATAACGCAGCGATGATCCATTTTCAGCGCAGTGATAGAAAAATCGATATAAATTAATTCCCAATATCTCGAATTGCACAAAATTCTCATAAAATTCATAAAATCCTCCTCTCCTCGATGGTCCTCCTCCTCCTCCTCCTCCTCCTCCTCTTTCTCCTCCTTCACTGGTGTCCGGTGCTACTGAAAAGAAGCACCGGCACACACCAATGAAAACTCACTCCTATTTTGGTACATCCATTTCACTCGGTTTCACATGACGTCACTCGGAATTCCCAGGATGGCTCACAAAGGCGAGGCGAAGTGAAAAAAATGAATTCACAGTATTTGCTGAATACGACCAGTTGACTAAATGTTGCTATAAATAGCAGCCAATGAGATACCACCTGTCATCGGTGGGTGCCTGTGTCATTATGTATATGACAAAGGAACCAGTGAACTCCTCCTCCGATCTCCTCCAGTCCTCCTCCACCTCCTCTCGACTTCCTCTTTTTCAAGTCGACCACCCATTAGTCGACAGAAACAGCGTTAATTCAAGAGGATCGCGCAACCGGGTCAAGCATCATGAATGATGTTTAAAACATGAGAACCAGCAGATGCATGTGATATTCGGCCCTCGTGGCTCTCTGAGCGGACGCAGGACACTCTCAGCAGAGGACATAATCAGATAACAGAGGCCTTCTATCAACACCAAAAAACGACAATCGATGCAAAATCAAGTGTTCAGCCATCCGGAACGCCCCGATCCAACATCCCCCCACACTTTCACTTCATGCTTACTGATACAGGCAACAGTCAATAACTGTGCATACGATCTCACACTGATTATACGTATGTATAAAATGTATTCAATTTCAAGAGTATCATATTAGACCTCCCATACAAATCCAGGGTTGAGAGAAGTCGCCTGCCGGATCCAGGGTTCAAGAGTTGAGCCTGCATTGGTCACCACAGCTGTGTGTTCAGACAGCCAGGGAGTTGCCTTGGTCTGTCATTCGCCAAGATTTCACTAAACCCTCTACCAACATGCAAAACCCTTCAATGTGGTATCATTTTCACTTCTGCGATTTTCAAGAGCAAATTCTAAACATTATGACATCTTGAGTGGTTCAATGTGTTTTTCCAGAGAGCTGACTAAGAATGGTGATCCTCTGTTTCGATGTTAGCCTCTGCTCGAGTATTTGGGATCATATAATCGATGGTAAATATAGTGAGATTGTGTGTTGTCGGTTTCTAGTGGATCTGCGTTTTTTATTGGCGTGTTGCTCAGAGAATGTTTGCTGTTGAATTCATTACTATTTTTAAAAGTGTCGGCTGTAAGTGATAGGGCTTTCCTGTGATGTGGGCGTCTCGTCATCAACTCTCATTCGCCTCTGAAGACTGTTTGCCAGTGGCACAGAGTGGGGTTTTTGTTTCGTATGCATTTGACTTTAGCCTGTCGGGGATCATTCGTTTATGAGACGAAATTTATCATTTTCGTCCATAAAACTTTTTTTTCGATTATATTTTTTTAGAAATGAATTGTAAAATGTGCAAGTAAAATGTGCCAAGATTCCATTTCAAGTCAACTACATGTATAATTATTTCTTGCTAAACTCAATCACTGTTGTTCAGTATCTCGATAAACTAGCCGCTCCCCGCTTTAGTGAATTTGCATTAAATTCCCGCCGGAATTTAATGCAAAGAGGTCATTTCCTGGAAGGCGAGAGAAAAAAAGGAAAGGTCATTCCAAGGTCGCAGCCGGGGCCAGCGGTCACCTGCTGTTTTTCACTTTGTTCCTTTTACAATGTAACACGAAGAAGCGTTGCGTTTATTGGGTTTGGCATGATTCGATTTACGGCAGTCCAAGATGGCCACCAACTTCAGAGCAAGCAACCCGAATGCAAATGAACCGCCACGCCCTATCTAGTGTCCACCCACTTCACACTGATCGGAGTGTTGCAATCGCATCCATGCGTGTAATGTCCGTGATTTATAAACCAA
This sequence comes from Capitella teleta, assembly GCA_000328365.1. Lineage (NCBI taxonomy): Eukaryota > Metazoa > Annelida > Polychaeta > Capitellidae > Capitella > Capitella teleta. The sequence goes on from KB307754.1 coordinate 45,918, forward strand.
TGTGAGCAGTGGACAAGGCGGTGTGAGCAATCAATACTGCGTGTACTTCACAATGTTTAATCAGATGTGGTTTGACCAATGGCAAAGCTCTTTCTGAAATGAAGGCTAATTATGCAAGCATGCCAAAATTTAAATCACATTAAAAAAAAAATTTTTTTTAATGATACATTATTTTTCTTATTGAACCCAAACGTTGGAACCCGTGAATGAAGAGTCGATCGAAATGCTTCATTCAATCGATGTTATTCCGCATTAAATTCAAGTATAACTATTCAAATATAAGTGTCAATCTCGACGTCTGGTACTTCCGTGTGTCTACCATTTTTCTATTGTTTGTTTTAGTCAACTTCCATTATTATAAAATCCGCCAAATCCAATATACATACACACAATTCATCGCAAATATTCGCATGCAACTCAATGATGTCTGTCCTCTTATCCGGCAAATCGTATGCGCAAAGATCAAGTCCCGGGGACTATATACAGCTCCGCTATTTCCTCACTCCAAACTCAAGGGCTGAATTCATTACCCAACAGGCCGTAAATGCCAACAAACTAATGATTCTCCCAACAAATCATTGATTCCCAAAATAGCATAAATTATGATAACTTATATACATGTATACAGTGGACCCTGTGGTATATTCACATCCCTAGCTGCATGGGATGCCTGAGTTGGCTTTCTTGGCCATTTTTCTCCGCTGAATTTCCGCGTTGAAAGCCGTGGACGTCACTGAATGCGGATCACGTCTGTCTTTTCATGGGAAGCAGACGGAAAGTGCATTGGGCAGGAAATGGGGTCAAACGTACGGAGCCCCGCGCGAAGCGCAAACGCGGCGGTAATGGGGAGATATACTGTGGTAATGAGGTGTGCTTCGTACTTGCTTATTTGGCCCATCAACAACAGTGTATTAATAACTATATACAGAGTTCTCCATATTACCAAGGGGAGGGGGAGGGGAAATCATGTCGGTTGATCAAATAAAATTGATGAGAATATATCATATGATTCACTGTCTATGGTGGAGCAAAGATTTTGTAATATTAATATATATATACTGACCAATAACAAGTAAGTACTCGACTACCAGATAAACGAGACACCAGCAGGGTAATAATGTGTCAAAACACGTCTGTCGCGCAGTATTGCTTGCGTGTGTTGTCGCAATGATTACGTAAGAATGGCGCAACTGCATGGTGTGTGGTGGGCTCCTCTTACAAGTTACAAATGCGTTTATGACGTCACGACTGGCCACGTGTGGACAAGAGGGCGTGTCGGGGTGAGCCTTGAGAGGCAATCTGGGAGGGTGTGTTTGGAATGAAGCTCCCGGTAAAGAAGACAAAAAAAGGGGAGGAATATTCTCCAACGTCAGATCCTCTCTTCATTCAACTGGAATAATTATCCCACTTCATCGGCGCCGAATAAGTCCGCATCCAAGCGCTCCGTTTAGCGTTCTATTATCGTCTGCTTATTGAATTAAGAGATGCGCAAACGCTTTGCTGTTAATCGCGTTTTCTCACCTTTCTTGACGATTGCATAATTCAATTTGCAGTTGCATTCATTGCTCGAATTAATTGAGCGTCACTCTGGCGACAAGTTACACGCGCAGATGGAAAACTTGATTCAATCATCCTGGTCGATCATCCCTGGAAAACCGAATCATCAGTTGTGTACGCCTTCTGTTAAGATGGCCGCCAATGGCGCTCTTTTTGTGTTGAAATTTTGACAAGAATAAAGCACACAAAAGAACGGAATTCCTCGCTGTTTCTCTCTTCAACAAACAACAAGAGTTTTCTCGGGTGCCAATGAGATGCTGTCAGATGCACTTGCGAAAGAATCATCGCCTGTTCAGTGTGACAGCTTCTTGTTTCCCGCAGGAAGCGGAGAGCACCAGCGGGAAAAGAGGTCAAAGGTGTTGTTCCAGGAATTGGGGTCAACGACCTCTTGCAAGAAGCGATCCCAGAACTGAGAAGAATGCGCCCCAAGATGGTCGGCGAAGACCGTGCCAGCAGTGTCGGCACATGCTGGCCTATCTAGTTTACTGTGTTCTTCTATTGTGCCTGTCGCTGTGTCTCGTTTATATCGAAGAAAGAAACAAAAGAGATGACGATTAAATGTATATTATATAGTATATATATATATACACGTACAAAGAACTGGAGTGTGAGCCAGAGCCAGCGCTGACGATGAAGCCAGAGCCAGAATTAGAGGCTGGAAATTCATGACAAAGAACAATTTTCTTGTCTTGCGTTCTCATATTCAACGATCTAAAATGATGGATAGGAAAGGATTAGCCGGGGTTTATTCACTGTATTATCCCTAATGGGCGCCATCTTGGGACGACAGAGTTGTGCCGAGAACTGGGGGCACTCTGGCCCCGGGTGCTTGATATCATTGGGTGTTGAAGAGGCCACACTCTGCCGAGTTATTCGTATCAACACGGACATCATTCCTGGAGTTGATGAATATAATCTGGGGAGATTTGCGCGGCAGAGGAAGTTGCTAATTTCGAGATTGGTTGTAATCACGGGGAGGGGTCATTAAGAGTAAAGGAAAATTGAATAATTTGGATAATTGTCAGTTTGTTACTGAAATATGAATCCTCGTTGTCAAGAGCTGAGATGAGAAGCTTAGCACAGAGTGTGACAATGAATGCTCCCTTCTTGATTACAAGCCGTGTTGCCAGTCAAGAAATGATCCCTCCCCTTATCCCAGCAGAATGATTGCCAACAGCCATCTTGAAAAATGGCCGCTGCCTAGAAATTACATCTTATATTCAGGGGATTATGACTTGGTCCGAAAAGTGATCATTTGTATCGAGAAATATTATAATTTATCATTCCCATCTGAAGTTCTCATCTCTTGTCCAATTCGGCCTTTTATTTTCAGTGATTGGCAGAAGCTATTCTAAAGAACCCCGCCAGGAAATGACTAATCAATTGGTAGAATTGAGCCTGGATGAGTGTTTATCAAATGACATATTATCACCCCCAAATTTAAGCCTAATCATTTTTTCCCTGGGAAGGCTACCACGTGCCTCGCAATTCTCGGCAGTAGTTTAAAAGCGTCACCTTGGCAACCTTCCGAAATTGATGGCAACGACGGGGGGATCCCTTTTGGGAATTCCCGTAGCAACCAATGACTCGATCGAGGGACCATTCATTATTAGAATTAAATGCGCATCCATCATTTTCTCCACTAATGGGGCGCTCCCTGAGTGATAAGGTCTCATTGGATGAATGCTGAGCAGAATTCTTGTCATATTTCTGCATGTATGATATAAATCGACAAATTTGTTTCGACGTCTGTGTATAAAGTTCCCAATGCAATATATACAGGTAATATTCTCTACATGTATTCCATTATGTAAGGTTTCAATGCACTTTTCTTTCCGTTCGTAATGGACAAAGGCGAGCAATGGCTTCATTGGAGCTTCATTGTCGCCTACCTCAAAGGTCTTTGTCCTAATTGTAGCCATTAGACCTTTAAACCAATGTTGCTCTTCGGTGAAAGTCAGAAGACAAGTACGACTTCTTTCTTTTTCATTTAGGATCGAGTAAGAAAGAATTCGCAATTTCTTCGTATATATGCGTCATGTAACAACGTATACGGCTATCTGGTTAAAGCCTTCATTCTCGATTTCATGTCTGTGTTGTCATGCACATGCAATATGCTTGGACGTCTGTTCGTTACAAGTTCAAAGTTCATTTGCATATATTATAAGAGGTTATTACGGGGGTTATTTGAGTTGGAATACATGTGAAGCGATTTTTCGGGTTATGTCGAACGAATGTTATGTAACGAGTGCATTCCGAAGATGCACGGCTAACCCACGCAAGCTACACTGGCTGTATCATGCGCTTATCATGCGCTTATCATGCGCTTATCAATTGTTTAACTATACCGCGACGGGTAAAGTTTCTAAAAGATAAACAAATGTATTTTAGCTTTCACATTATTCTTCACATTTTCTTCACATTTTCCCATTTTAGTTTGAGCCGCTCAACATTCTGTTTCTCATATTTATAATAAATTTAAGAAATATAACTTGTATTTTTGTTGCATAATGGTTGAGACTACACCCTTCTAAATATTACTGAAAGTCAACGCTTCGAATTCAAACTGTACGTATACTGTGTCCATTGTGTTGATATGGGCTGATATCAGCACAGTTGGTTGTATATCACACATGCCTGCCGTTCCGTTCAATGGATCAAAAGTGAACAGCTTCGTGCGTAATTCGCTAACGATGCCCTCACCGCCTGTACAGCAAACGCAATCGATTGTTCCATTTTATGCGCTTCTCCCATTTCTCCCCTCGCCCTGTGCTCCCCGTGCATAGCAACCCCTTCTTTTGTACCCCGTGTACTGTGTTGTATTATTCACTCGTATAGATAACAGCTGAAAACAGATGATAATATCGACAAAAAGAAGCTTCACTGAATTTCAATGCGGTGTGAACATATCTCCATATAATATATGGAGATATGTTATCATTGTGAATTTCACGATCAAATGCTTGCAAAGAATTCTCCTGGATTTTTTTTTTTTTTTTTTTTTTTTTTTTTTTTATGGAGCATACACAGCGTAAGAAAATGTGCCAAAAATACGAAAATGCTATTTCTATTAATTAAATAATATTAACAACTGATTCTGGTCCGAAGCTAAAAACAAGATGAATCCTCCGCTGCGCAGGAGCTGAGCGCATGCGCTGATTGCATCTTGGCTTTGATCCACCGCCTCCCACCTCCCTGTCCAGAAGGGTCAAGGAAGACTTAACCCCAGGTCTCGTCCCCTCAACAGCTAACCTGGAGACAAATCGCGAGAAGGTGAGAAGGGTGCAGAGGACTGAAAGGGAGTGGGGGAGGGGGAAATTGGATACGTGTAGATTCAAAATTTGATTTTTAATCAATTGTGTGTAAGAATTCCTCACAATGAAAGTCTGAAGGGATTCGTGCACGGTGATAAAGTAATTTAAATTGGCGCTTGTGTAAGACCACAAGTATATATACATATTATACAATGTTGCCTTTTTGGGGACTAGCAGAGGCTTGTGGACAGAGGTATATTATGTAATCTTGTATGTAGATAATAATGTGAACATGTACGCGTAGTGTGAGATCTGTAGCTTCCTGAATTTGGGATTATAGTCGAGTGGCTCCTCCCTAAAATCCGACGAATCTGAAGAGCAGTCGTTGAAGCGCACTTCATCAAAATTCCGAGCGGATCTCCGCGAATGAGCCTTAATTTCCTGTTTTTGTTGTACGGCCGAATTTGGGCTGCAGCAAGGCGGTTGCTGATTGGCCCAGATTACCGGAAGTCAGGTCAAGCTTAACGCAATGCATGATGGGAAGAGCACCGGAAGTAAGTTGAGAGTCACGTGATGTGCATGCTGGGGATTCATTAATAGTTGCAATTAATTAGGTGCTAATTAAATTTACGTTTCTTGCCGTGGGCGGTGCTGCCCTTCGGCTCTCGTTAATTGACTTTAGAATTGGTTTTCAATTTATTTTTCCCCGCGTTGTCTGATTAAATCAAATACTGATGATTAGCCAGGTAGTTAACGCTGATGATCTTTTGACAACTGCGAACATCACAACACTTTACTCTAATGGTTTCCGACTCGATTTGAATTCCAATCTGTTTTATTGTGGGGCTGCTGGCCTGCTGATAAAAGCGCGTGTTTGCACATCGTTTCATATAAATGCAAGCTCACAGGTACCTAAAAGTCAATCACTTTTTCTCAGCGCGCTAGTTTAAAGCACCTTTTCGAGTGCAAGCACGTTGCACACCGCCTCGACGGCCCTCTAAGCCGCCGACCAAGCACCCGGAGCCTGGCCGCAGATACCACAGCCAAAGCAGCCGAGTGTACCGCGAGGGGAGACGACACCTGCAAGGGGAGGAGGGCCGCTACGTGATGCTCTGTGAATGGTCTGAGCTAAGCCATGCCCCTCGGATCCCTGCGCAGTGCGCTTGATCATGCCCCTCCTCCGTGCCTCGCGCTTCGCTCGCCTGGCACTGCATATTGAACAGGCACCGGTCGACACCCCCGACTCAGTCAGAGCCTGACGACCGTCGCCGACGCTCCTGTCACGTCCTGTTTTGGCTTTTTAGTGTTTGTGGATACACGATGCTGCATGCACACCACCAAGGCCATCCCATGCATGGGATACCACCCATGTGTCACCTGGAGTTCCCTAAGATGCAAGCGGCTCTGCCTTCGCAGTTGTACGCATCGAACGCCTTCGAGGGGTCAGTGATGATGTCATTTGCTGACTTAGCTATAAAGTGCTCGTTTGTTGTCCTGAGTTATGCTAGCATAATGTGTTCCACTCTTCAGATTTCATGTCCAGTAGGATCAAGAGGATCATTACGCTCCTCTTATGGTCATCGTCCAGTCCTTTGAAGTCTTGTTCCTCCGATGGCCACCCGCACGTGCTAAGTGCGATCATGCATTCCCCGACCACATTGCCATTTATCTCTCCTTCTGGTCCTTCCTCTTCCCTTTTTTTTAGCTATGGAGGGTCAAGTTATTGGAATGCCGTCTAATTTGGCAGCAAAAATTGCTGGCGTGTTTCTCAGTAACCTTTTTTTGTGGGGGTTAAAGGCAAAGTCCTCCTCATCTCTCCCATTTGGGAAACTTCTGTTTATTCGCTGTTTCGTCTTTGCTGAATTTGCACGTATTCTTTGCAATGTTCATTATATTGTTACACAAAGATTCTGACCAATTTTGCTTCGTTTCAGCATTTTGGAGATACGCAAGGAAAAATCTCGCGATGCGGCAAGGTCGCGCAGAGGGAAGGAAAACTATGAATTCTACGAATTGGCCAAGATGTTGCCGCTTCCCGGAGCGATTACATCACAACTGGACAAAGCGTCAATCATTCGGCTGACCATCAGCTTCCTCAAACTCAAGGATTTCAGTTGCCATGGTGATCCGCCGTGGCACCGGGATCTTATCTCTGGGCAAAACAAAGGTTGGTTCCAGGAATTTTGTGCGCGCATCTCTTGCGTATTATTGGGAAACGGTTTTATTTGACTGAAATCGAGATGCAATCTTACTTAAATGATCCTAAACGTGATGCAGTGTTTCGTAGTTGATATTTAATTTGGAGCTCTTCTCCTAGTTGAGGTATCTCCATAGCGGGACATACAAACGCTGTTGATTATATCTTGTAGGTAACATTTTGTGTGCCATTTCTTATGTCAAATCGAGATAATGTTGTGATGCCTGGTGTAGCATAATTAATAGGATTTTTAGGCTTTAGATTTACAAGTTAAAGTTAATATTTTTTAGGAATTGTTCAGACTTTTAAACATCGGTATTTTGTATGAAAATTGTAGAATAAAATTAGATTGATATAAGCCAAGTATACACGTCTAGAAAGGAGTTGCATTTATACGTTTTCCACGCCTTTTTTTTATTCTTAGCTTTGGTTGACTTTATAATTATTTTATTAGCAATACCGCATTCAAAGTATAATCCACTGTTACGTCACACATCGCATGAGTGGTGCGCGAAAGTGTCGCAAAGTAGCGCCGGAGAAATCACTGTTCAAACGGGCGAAGGTGTTGGAGCAAATTCCCATCACTCATACCTGAATCAGAGAATAAAGCCAGCCGTGAATGTTCATTAACCCGCTATTATCGCTCACACCAAATCGGAGCTGCATGATACCAACAGATATAAATGAGCAAAGCGTGTGAATTTAATGGGCGTTTCCATGTGTGTGATCGGCCGAAAGCGGGACATACTGATCGCCTTTCTGGGTTTCATTACTGCCCGCACGTGGCCCGCACACCCCAACACGTGCGTGCGTCTCCCGCGTGAATTTCATATTCAGCGTCGTGTGAAATTCGAACTCCCGCAGCCAAACCCACTCTATTCTACCCCGATCAGTGATACATACCCCCCGCGGCGCTAACCCTAGCCCTCGTAAATTGGGTTCGTTGTCGAGTCAGCGATCCGAAATTTCATTGATTGAATTAAATTCTGTGAAATCCGCGATTCGCTTCACACCCGCTTCTCGATTGCATTTGATGGCGGCGAGGGGCGGGCAGACAATGCGAGTAAAATCCTTGCGAATAGCGCCAACTCTCTCTCCCGGCGTCGCTTCATCATCATCCGGGGACCCTGATATGAGCCCCTCGGGAGCAAGGATCGCAAGAGCATCCAAAGGGTCCGATGGAATCTCGGCGCGACCATCAAACCGAGGATTATCCGAAGCGGCTCCCGCCATTCCTGGGCGAATAGCGAATTCAAGCCGCGGGCTATTAGCACGACACCCGGCTAATCGCACGGCTCTTCGGATTTGAGCCGACGGTTCTCTTCATTGACTGGTCATATTGGTCAAAGCAATCAAGCAATCAGTGACCGCTGGTCAGCCTCGGGCGACTTGTGGGAATTCTCCCTTTTTGGCATCTTCTTTGGTGGTTAACGAACCGAATGATCCCCTTGTAAGAAAATGAACGCTCCCTCTCAAGACTTAACCTCGTCAATACTGAATCTGGTTGTATTCGTGAATTTGTAAGTCAAATCTCAGTATGGTTGAGTTACTGAGTGTTTTATGGTGCAAGTTTATAGAGTGCATTCAAAATTGGCTTTCATTATTGATCAACAACTAACTTAAAAGTGCATGTATATCTTTATTGAACTCTTGTGATACAATTAAACAAGTTACTTGAAATATTTGTGGGTTAATGTACTGTGTACAACACTAAATGTGTGCGACCACCATTGATGTCTGATCATAAACTCCACGAATAATTATACTGTATACTCCTCTAAGTTTAATAGTTTAAGAGCGATTGTTGTGTATCCCACGACTAGGGTGAGAAAATGATTGTCTTGAGATGGATTTGGACATAATCTGTGATGACGTATCCATATAACACGATTCGCGGCTCATATTATTGGAAGAGGTTATATTTGTGGCGTGTGGTTGGTGAAATACTGTCATTTGGTATTAAAACAAAAGGGAAATTTAAGTTATGATGTAACGTCTAAAGCGTTGCACGATATTCTTTAAATGACCAAGTTGTACTATAATTACGTATGAGTCAATTAATAGCGAATTGCCAGGATGCGAACCTGCTCTTCAAAATACACAACGACGACTAGCGAATAGAATTCAGAGGAAGCAAAGCAACACTCTTGCAATGAGGTTTTATTTTAGGACGGTACACCGAACGCGAACTGCGCTATCAGATGAGCAATCTCAGTTGAAGACCACTGGCATGGGGATGACGTCACAAGCGGTGTTTTTGCGCATGCGCCTTTGTTGGAAGAGACAGTCAGACACCTCCTCCGCTCCGTGCAACTTGACTGTGGGGCTTCTTAGTGCAGCAATAAGGCTTCAACTGAGTGAAAAAGAATCCTACACGCACGGTCTCTCTTCCCTTCACCTGATTTGGTCGAAAAGGTGTTCAATTTGAGTAAGAGCTTCGCGACCAATGCGACTGCGACGCCATTTTGGCCTTTTGTTCTTTGTCGTCTTTGCGGCTGCAGAGAAATTTCCTTTCTTTTTTCTCTTTTTTTTTTTTTTTTGCTGAGTCATTCTCTTTAATTTTAAGCTCGAAGATGGGGTTTGTAAATCTATTATATAATATTATAGGTTCAAGGTTGACTTGATGATATGAATAATTTATAATGTTTGATTAGAGCTTCAATTTATATACTAGTATTTCACAAAAATGTTTAATTCCTAGTCATTCTCAAGCCAGATTTAATCATTATCTATTATAAAAATTAAACAAAAAAACCCAGTAAAAAACTCACGGGATATATCATGCCTCCACAAGCATTAATCAAAGTAGAAATATTAATAGCATTGGGTTTTTTATATATATTTTTTTTTTTTTTTTTTTTTGAAATCGTCTTCCTTTTTGAATACCATTCATATAAGAATATAATTCATTATAAAGAGGGATTATATTGCCAAAGGTGTTTATCAACTTCGCCGCACACCTGTCGTTGCGGCGCTTGACTGACAGTCGCTTTGTCGCAGGTGACTGGTGCCTCAGTTGCCCGTGTCAGTCGGGGTGCGAGGGTTGTGGCCCCTCTCCCTGCCCCGTACCCGCCGAGAGGGCACACGGGCCGACCCCGCGCCCTCTCCGCGCCGGAGCTCAAGCCGTTAATGACACCGTGTATGAGTGATCGCCGCGAGGAGTAAACGTGTTAAGAATTTTGTGGACGAACCAACAGGTGTCGCTGTGTGTTGAGTATTCATAATTGGACGCGGCATAACTCCGCATTGTGACAATTACACACGGACCCCCCGCCCGCGAAGACATTGCAAGCAACCTGCTGGTTGCAACACCACCCGACGGGTATTAAAGGAAAATGCTTTGTATGACAGGTACTCTGAAGTAATGCCCAATTGCACTTCAAAGGAAGCCGCAAAACTACCCGCCAACTGCGGTTCTGAAGTCATTTTTAACCGCTTGTTAAAATTCCGAATACAATCAAAGCAAGACAACAGAGGGCACTTGGATTTTTCCTCGTTTTACTGATCATGTTTGGCAGAGATGGAAGTTCGCCACTTTAGATGCCTTTCTCTCTTAGCCGAGATAGGCCGAGATTCCGATATCAGTAGCATCAGTCTTGGGGAAATTGAATTTCAGGGTAAAGGGCAAAAGAAACATGGTCGCTTTCGGACCAGACAGAGTGCTAATGCGAGCACAAGGACGCCTTTCTATACACTTGTATCGCTCTTTGTGGGAAAACTCTGTCGCGGATTTGGTATGCAAGGTGTAACACGAAGACAAGGGAGCCTCATCATTCTGTTCATTTGCATATGAACACAAGGGAAGGGGGGTTCGGTGGGTCTTTTATCTTGTACACACCGAGATTAACAGTGTGCACACACAACCCTATAAGATTGCATATGCTGTGTGTGCATCCTACAAACGTTTAAAATAGCATCAGCTTTGGAATTATACGCAGTTACAATTGCTTAAATTACCGGTGCGACTTGCAGGACATCTCAATTCTTCTTCGTCTTCTTCGACCCAAATGAAAGAGTTGTGGGGGCGTAATTGCTAATTTATTGCCTGAGCGCCGATCAGAGAGAGTGTTGACGTCTTAATTCAATTGCGCCGATGCCTTCATCTTTATTTGTGTGGACAAGGTTGTGACTTGCATGCTTCGTGAGATCGACTCGCTCTCTGCTCACACCTCCGTTAATGTCGTCACTGCGCAGTGAATGCCACGACCGATTCCTCTTTTATAGAGCTATATTTCTTACATCCATCGGAATTTTACGGAACAATATCCTCAACGAAGCGGCATGGTGTGTACATTAATGTACATGACATTTTAAAAATAAAATATGCATGTACAAACACGCAGTAGCTATATATATAAATCTTCGCACTGAATTATTAAATCCATATCCTATTTCCATAATGTATCGAGCATTGTAATTAGCTTAATGAATGCATGACTCACAGGACGAGTTGGGGAGTTTTTCCATCATCAAAGTGTTGGCGCAATTTGAGGGAGAGCATGAGGGACATCTATAGTCCATTTGCAGGAAGCTCCCAGTGACGCAATACCCATTACCGACCTTCCTAGTCCTGCATCTCATTATAAGAAAGCACCAATTGAACTCACATCCACTCACAGACGGAAATCTGGAGTTGATTTTCGTTTGATCGATGTGCTTCATTTAATAGTGGTGCCGAGACCAATTGAGATTTAATTTAGCCAAACGAAAACCTACAAATTATAGCCCGTTTTGTTATAAACCGAGTGTGGCAGCCGCGTGTTTGCAGTTTGTGACTGCCTTTAATTGAACCATAGATTAAAGACTACCGCGTTTCTCCTTCTGCTATTCAAGTTTCCACCAGAAGAAAGAAAATTACCAATTTGCAGGTATCGGGTTTGAGGCTGACCTGTGTCTGCATTCAAGTAAAAATGCCCCCCTCGAAGAAAGTAAATCACCCAACCGCTCTGTATGAACCGGTCTGTCCGAAATGTCACTTGCCGATTATTACCAGTGTCTTACATTTCTTTGCGTTGACCAGAGGGCCAGTAGTGGTCATTTATCACCCTTTCGGTCAGTTCTGTCATAAAGCCCACCCCAAGGGGCTTGACCATTCGGACAGCGCTGAGAAATATTCCTCCCATTCTGCTTCTTTGCGCTCAAATTACATTCATAAGAATCTTAGCTATTTTATGCTTTCGGTTGCCGTGCTCAAATCATGCGACATATTTGCCCTTTTTGCCACCTGTATACGTGAAAGGATCGTTATTATTCCTGACAAAGAAAACATTGCTTTTTATTTAAAATTTTAAGTTTTACCATGCTTGCGTTTTTTATTTATTTTATTATGTAATTTCAGCTCCAGCCCAGCCTCGCAGACGCAACCCTTCAACAGAGTTATACGAAGCTCACATCGGGACTCACATTTTACAGGTAAGTCAGGTATACATTACATGTATACATTACACATGTATACATTGCATCATACTCTTAATAATTATATCTTATAACATACACACCTGCTTGAGGAACTCACCAATAAAAAAATAATGATTAATTCAACGCACTCAACTCTACAGCGTAATAAACTTACACAATATATAGCACATTATACGAAAATATCATAACATCAGTCAACGGAGACAGAGAAAAAACTCTTAAATTATCTTTATGAATAATTAAATATACATGCAATGAAATTCAAACGTTGACAAACGGGTTCCACACGTTATACAAATACAAAAGTAAAACTTCCAAATACGAATAAATTAATGAGTAAACACTAAAGTTATCACATTTAAATTAAATATACATACATTGTACATGAAAAGTGAATCTCGAGATTATTTTTACGCACCACCTGTACATGTATACATACCTTACATAATAACATATTACGCCAAACCTTTCATGCTATATAACCGAACGGGGTTAATGACCCTTAGGCTCCATCTGAACGTCACACCCTCCCCGTCGAGACCCGCACCTCGAATTTCAGCCTGAATTACCACAGACATCTGTTTTGGTGGCTACAGGGCCTGATGTATGTTGACATATTTTGATGTCCATCTGTTCAAATCGCCTTTCAATTGAGACGCAGACTTCATTGAATTCTATTTTGTGTGGTGCATAGATGCGGTATTATTTTGACGTTTGCTGTTGTGATACTTGGTCATACATGTATACAATCTTTGCAATAATCGTTGTTTTCATTTATACATTTTTGACATGTCATATTCCTTAGTTCTGGTGGTAGCGTATCTTCCACTCTTCCCTTCAATCCTGGATCCTAGAAGTTCCAGGAAATGCGTCTCTAACGTGTGCTGCCTATGGTCGGACGTATAGCACCCCCGGTATATAATTTGTCCCCTTGAAACATGACAAATATTCCACGCCTGGCGACAGGTCATAACTCTCCATAATTGCTCCAAATTCGCGTCCCTCTTCGCCTGCTAGAGGTCATCACTCAGTGCTGATCCAGTCCTTCGGAAGCAGTTCTTGATTAGTGATTATTCGACCTGAGCCCCAGCGCAAACAACTTCGCTTTGTGTTTGACGCACGAATAAGGAGCCGTGAAGACGTAGAGTCAACACGTCGAATGACACTGCTGTTTGCCAGGCGCAGATCACACACAACAGCTATTAATTACCCGCCCATTTGCCACTTGCTTCAATGGCACTCTGTATTTTAACAGCAATATGAAAGAAAGCCCGCGCTTCAAGATAATCAAGTCTACTGAGAGAAGGCCCATGCTCTACCATTAGTGTCTTTGGACGTTGGTTCTATAATGATAGGGACAGTATGAAGGAGCCTCGTGGGCACATTGTCCGTTGCATTTCTATCAAGCTGCCTGAGTTATGGGTCGTGTCAGAGCAGAATGCTTATGATGGCTATTACTTACACTTGATTTCCCTCTGTGATTGTACTCGGGTCGGCGTAGCCCAGCATATTGGCGCCTGACCCCAGGGTGAGCCAGCGTCCACGGGGTTAACTAGCCCTCTGCCCGCAAGACGCCTCAGAGAGATGGATGGAGTGCCACAGGAGTGGAACAAATGACGGACGTATTTCACTGGTTTAAAGTCCTGGATCTCGCCTCCTGGGATCCCGTTTCGTGGTCAGGATCCGTGGATGATCGATCTCGAGCCGTGGCTCCTCTTTTGTCCCGGCCAAGCACCGGTAAATCCGCGTAATGAATATTGCATCGCGTTTTAAACAAGAGCGACGAACAAGTGTTTCAGTCGAGAAAACAATTGCGCTCAGTCGATGGGTCTCCTGGGGTGAGCATTCCGGATTAGTGCTTCGTCCGAGGCCGCATATGTCTTGGTGTGGGATCCATCTGCTCCTACTGGATCCTCGCAGCCTCATTTGCATTTCTGGCATCGCTTTAATTAACCTTGGGATGAATTCAGCTGAGCCCTAATCAGGAGTCAGCCCAAACGATTGCTCTTGGTTTCAATTGCTGGCCTTTCTCACCGATTGGTTCCAGTGTAAATTTCAATCCACGCATCTTAGCATAGTTCACTATGGTAGCTCAACAATGCCCTGTGTTTGTATAACTCTGCATTCGCTGTGTGCTGTAGCTACTGCAGCTGACGTTTAATCAGCACTTGCCCAAAAGAACCAAACACAGCTTGCAATTCTGATCGCAGAATTACAAATAAGGAGCTAATTACTCTGAGGATTTGGCTAAAATCAAACAACCCCTTGTCTCCAGGGGACTCCTAGGCGGACAGCTCAGAGGAGGGGTCGAGGGGTGATTTTTGGCGGTGGATGAAACGCAAAGTATAAGTCCTTTGTCGAAGAGTTTCATAACTAACGTCGGAGTGCATGATGGATGGCATGCGCAATTATTTAAGCAATTGGCATTTAATGATGCTTCGCTCTCGGAATAAAGACAGGGTTGCTTAATGAGGAGGAGCTGGAGAGAGAGGAAACTTCATTTTGTGAGGAAAGTCCTGGCTTCGGCGAGAATTTCATTTTGGCAGATTGAGGGATGAAGAGAGCTGAGAGGATGCATAAATCTCCTCACCGTGCCGAGTATATTTTTTGCAAGATGAATGGCCGGGCAGGAAGTCGCTGGACTGGGTGTGGAGATTGCTGAGGCTTTGGTCGGCGCCTGGTGCGGCCGTCAGAGCATTAGACCGGACTTAGGAGCTCCACAATTAAGGATGTCACCACGCAGAGTCGTCCAACTCAATCAATCGCGCGTCGAGGGGGGACAGGCAAGGGTTGTCGATGTCAGCGGCGTCGTCCTCTTTTGTGTACTTGTTCGTCGGTCGAGGTGAGACCGCGACCGTCGGCGCTTGATGAAGGCCGGGACCTCGCAATCTGTCTGTAGACCGAAAGACAGAGCCGGCAATCAGGCCGCTCTGTGCGGAATACCAAACGCCCATTAGAGTCGCTGCGGGCAGAAAAAAAAGCCCAGAGCCTCGCTTCCTTTGGGGCCGGGGGCGTGTGAGGCCTCGCAATAAGCCAGTGGGGTGATTAGCCAGACGCAAGATCATAACTAAATCCACGTGCTGTAATATCACATGTTCCGTATCAATTCTTGATCCAGCATCACGCTGTTTTGCTTATTCTCCATCTAAAGCCCAGCGACGTGATTTTGCATAAATATCCGCCAATGAGTGTCACAACGGGTGACGTCATTGATGGTCAATATGTGTTTTAAAGCGTTGTTTTTCTTCATTGTTATTTATCCCGGAGCGAAGGAATTGCCGTTTTAAGGCATGGTTGCCTACAAGTCAAATGAGCGCTCGCTCCACAGGGGGCTCGGGTTGTGCAACGGGAGCGGGGAGGACTAATTCTCAATTATCACCCTCCCCCCCTCCGGGTTAGTTTGCTATCCCTCTGGTCATTTATTGCGCGCAATGCAATGTTCGCTGCGTCGCCTGGTGATGACAATAATTGAATTGAAATAGGCTATTGCCGAGCAATTTATTTAATCGCAACTGTATACGAAGCAATAGCACACTCCCACCCCTCCGACAATCCACCTTGTCTTTCCCCCTTGAGGAATATAACGCAAGACGAAGGTAGCAATTGCCAGCAAATGAATTACGTCCAAGCAGTTGGCTTCTTTTTAATTGCGATTCCACGTAATTGCAAACTGCGCCGTTCCCATGGTGACGACGTTTGTCTGCAGAGGGTTTTGGAGAAATTGATTTGTTTCAGTGTCGGCAAGAGATTCCATTAGAGGCTCATTGCCTTGAAAATGGGGCTCAGCGTCACAATCAATGTGGGGTAATGGTAGAAGATTGTCGGCTGCTTTTAGTCTTTCACAATGCATTCAAATGACTGGACAAGAAAGGGGCGAGTCACGGGCAACAAGAAGAAGGCTTTGTGCCCTTTGTCGCGTATCGCCGGATCATCTCAGAGGGGAATATGGCCACTCCTCCGGGGAGCAGAGATGCTACTGGTCGGCGTCTGTGCGGAATTGAATAGATAAGTTCCAACTCAATTTATGTATACAACGGGAGCACATTTTAAGGGCATGATATTCCCCTATATTGTAAGATGTTGTGACATGCACATTTAAGACTAATTCTATGACTGGAAGCCGCCTTGCAAAAGCCCATTAAGGCGTCTAAATGTGCGCACTTCATTGCCGCCGCACCGGGTCAAATTGGGGGTGGGGTAGCCGTGCTTCTAAGAGCGTGAAAAGCCTCGCGTAGTACTGGCAGGGTCTGTACGCAGACAGGGCGCATAACACAGCAGGGTAATCAAAGCGTAATGAATTGACAGCTGAGCCTCAAAGATTAAGCCCTCCGGCGCATTCAACTTCGGGGAGCTTTTAAAAGCCCCGTGAATATTCTACGAGAAGCAAGTGAAAGAGGAGCGCCGCCAAAATGTGCTTAAATGCCCCAATTCCGAAGCAGAATGGGCTGAGTCAGAAGCAGGGAGCGCATGCGTAAGGTTGAAATGTTAGTAAAAAAAATGTCCATGGAAAACCATGGGATTTAACCGATTTTAGACACTCTAGTAACCGAGAGGCAATTGTAATTGTTCCAATGCATCGGAAATGATAATTCATAGCGATCCATCTGAATTTATCACGCAATCTTTAACCCGGGGATCAACGTTACCCAATCCTTCATCCCTAAATTATCCCTCGGAAGCCATTGTTCCTTTGCTAACCTAAAAAAAAAACATGTGCCCCTTTTAGCATTTTTTCTCTCCTGCCAACTGTAGATTGTCATCACGCGGGTGGCCCGTCGACCTGACACCGCGACCTGCACACTCGCCTCTCGCCTTTCGCCCATAATCGCCTCGTGAGTGGATTTGGGGCCCAATCTAACTCTGTCCACCAGCGTCTTGTGCATTGGCCTGTACGGCGCAATGCAATAAAAAGCGAGAATTATTTACTGCACTTTCTGCTTAGCAATACAAGCAAAGCTCTCGCGATTGAGTTGAAAGCATTCGCGAGCGGCAGGCGATGCCAAGGGGCGACTGATTGAACAGCAGGTCAACTGACGATTATTGCATTAACTTTCCGCTGATTCACGCACGATATCCGTTGCAAGTGCTCACGCAATGCACTGATGACGATTTCGTAGAAATTCCTTTTTGTTGGGGGTGTGTGTTCATTGCTCTCAGAAGTGCTATTGTTCTGTTTGCCTTTCTGCAATATACTCGGTTTATACACCGACCATTATTTCCAGTCGAAGCAATTGGATTCGCAGGCCTTTCTCAGCCATGAACCATGGCCATTCATTTGGCCCATACGCTAAAAAATGAAACAGTTAGCGAAAAGCCGGACCGAGGTCTCCCCTGGGCCTCATTGCCGTTCGTTAGATGGCCAGTGGAGAGTTGCTTCATCAGCGTTCACCTAAAGGCGAAATAAAGGGATAAAGTCCAAGTGATTTATGCCCATGTTGGCTGTCTTCAAACGGTGTTTGCCGGGTGGTGGAATGGTCCTACGTAATTGGAACGAATGCTCATCAGCTGCCTCGTTAGCTTTAACCCACGTCAGAGTACACACCCCTACCCCCTCCCAATTGAAACACGGAGGAGGTACTCCTCATATATGCACCACCTTCATTGACCTGGCGGCCCGCGTGTTCTATACGTACGTAAACGACGGTGCGCGAGGCTGGGAAGCCGCGTACACAAGCGTACAACAAGACGACGACGACGTGACTTGTTTACTGAATGTAGTTCATCAGCTATATAGATGAGATGACACTGGATTTCCATCTCGTGCAATGTCATAGCATACACCCGACAACTTCATTCCTCTTATCAGCATGGGAGAGAGATATGGCCCTCGCTGAAAGTCACTCGAGTAGGGCGAGCTTTCTGACATGAATGCCAAATGATCTCCGATGCTAGTGTTCGTTGATTCAGCAATTTTAGTGAATAATAGAAGCTGCAAGAGGAGCATCGGATGACTCTATTGCGCACTCGCAATGGGCACCGGAACAGCGTCCCATGAAAGATGAAGAATGGGCGAGTCGTCGAGGAAGACGACCGCTCAAGAGGGCTCACCGGAAATGACATCTGTGTTACACGACCCCCAGTCGCAAACACGCGCATGCGCAGTTGCAGGCACAATGACGTCTTGATTGAGGCACTCGCAGTTGATGATGAATATTCAATGATGTGATTACTTGCTATTATGTTGCACCAACTTCTTGGAACTGCGATGGAAATGTCAATATGGGAGAATGTTACGCGAATCGCTCTCCTCGTTTCTCGGTGATCTGATTACGGAGTTTTATGAACAAACTTGTGAATGGTATGAAAGCCGACGTGATGTACAAATAACTATTGAATCGTGAATGACGTCATAATTATCGAGGGAAACATCTTCCTGTGAATCAGCCAATTTCTGGCCAAACTCAAAGTACAAAATACTCACGCTTAATATATACGCACCGAGAATTTCTGTCAAATTTTAGTATTGTCCATTTCAATATTGCAAAATTGTCAATTTCGATCTTTATTTGCAGTCCCTGGACGGCTTCGTGTTCGCCCTCTCCAATGATGGTCGCTTTTTGTACATATCGGAAACCGTGTCAATCTATCTTGGTCTCTCACAGGTAAGGTCCAACTTCTAAAAAAAATATATGCATAACATATAGTGTACCGGGTATCTATATTCATTCGCAACATACATTGGTATAATTATTATTTAAAAAAAAAAAACCAACATATTTTACAAAAGAAAAATATATAACTTAAGAAGAAAGAACAAATGCAACAGTTATGATCAGTAGTGTTAATTTTATATGTATGGATTATGTGGGATATGTACTAATCTTGATTGCGTAAATACAGTTTCGTATATTCGAGTGCGTCATCTTTCTTCGCACAACTGTAGAAGCTGCTCCGCCCATGCGCAATGACATTTCCAAATGATTTCCATCCATTCCTTATTGCTGAGGGCCTCGGACGTTGATCTAGTAATTGAAAAATCCACTCGAACGACGCAATGGGGGCCGATTAACTCTTCCCCTTGCAGAATTTTTTGGAGGAAGAAGCCAAGATGTGTATCGGTCGGAGGGCGGACCGTGAGGCGACCAGGGAACAATTGTCGTTGTCCACGTCATTTTCGTAGGGTGTTTATCCAACGCCATGATTCTCCGAACCTTGAGGGTATATTATCAGCGACCGGCCGCCCATTCGCTGGTCACTTCGCGGTCATTCCGCGTGCTATCTCTGTCGGCAACCGCTCTTTAACTGATCTCTTAATGCCCCTTTATTTTCGAATTGTATTTGGCAAAGCGAGTCTGCGGACAGAGACAAAAATTAGCGTGGCCAATCGGGACTAAGGAACGCTGAAACAGCGGGTGCCGAAAGCCCGTAAAAGGACCGCGGTGCCTGTTTATAATTGCGCCATGGGTGCCTTAAACCTGTTTGACCAGAACGAATCTCCTGCAATTTCCGCGTTTTTGGCAGGATCGAGATATGGGGCTATTCTAGGAGGATACCATATACGTCAACTGATTGTGTCTATTTGGCCGTGTTCTATTTTTAGTATGCTAAACAATGCGGATTTGTTTTATACAGATGTTCAGCGTACAGGCAGCAAGAATAAAAATGAGTTCGTGTTTTTTTTTTTTTTTTTCTGTGATTGTGAAATTCACGTCATTTCCTTCGTCCATTCCATCATGTGCACTTGTCACTTTCTCACCGGAAATCGAATCAACTCCAACAGGCAGCGCGGCGCTAGATTTGCAGCCGCACTTTTTATGCGAATGCAAATTCAATTGTATCGTCTGCTGAGCTGTCTATAAGACAATCACGGGTCGTGCTCCTCCGCTTGGGGTCAGCACCGATACAAGGCCCTCTGCGAGTGATCATCAGTTGCTCTCCATTGTCTGTCGCCGGCGGCTGCGAAGTGACGAAGGCTCTTTAGCGCCGTGTCTTTGTTTCGAGCCTGATTGATGACGAATCGAAACTCAACATAGATTACGGCGCTGATTAAATTCCGCCACAGCGCTTGAGATTCGTCTGGTATGGCCGACCCGAAGGCCTTTCTTTCATCGTACCCAGCGTCGATCGGGAATTTCTCCCCTTCATAGCTCCATCCGTCCATCTCGAACTCTTCCTCCTCCCGGGGCCTATTACTCCACTTGGACGGCTGCGGTGTCGGCTCCCCGAGCGCAGCGCTCCTCGCGTTTCAGTCCTTGCATCATTGTCGGCCGGCGTTGCCTCTCAGGGACGGCCGAGTGCCGGGATCAAAGTCTCGGCACGTCCCGCTGCCTCGCTGGGTCTCGTAATGGTCCGCTCGGATTATGCAAATGACCTCGCTCGCATGGACCAGTTATGATTTGATGAAAACTCCTATAATTCATTTTGGACGCTTGGCTGATCACAGCGCCAATATGAAGACATAAATCAGACAGGTGCACTCTGGGATACTTCTGCGGGTCACGTGGCCAGCATGCCGAAATCTCATTGGGCGCAAATTAACGCCGCCTGCTGATCATTGGCATGCCGTCTCTCTTTGATTAAAAATTGGTTTGTGTGTATAATTCCTTCGCCAGATGTCTAGTGCAAAAAAAGGTAACGACGACACCATGTTAATCGCCCATCTAAATGACACCGTTGATTATGTGTAGTGCGTCATCGGCAAATACAAGCTTCCTTCTACAGAAGAACCTTATAACATATTACAGTATATTGCATAACTTACCTGTTGATTACTTTTATTACAGGTGGAGATGACGGGCAGCAGTATCTTCGATTACATTCATTACGATGATCATCGCGAACTGGCCGAGCAGCTCGGACTCAGTTCGTCGACGTCATCCCCCTCAGGACCGACTCGCTTCTCTTCGTCCTCGTCGACCAACGACGAGAAAGACGACGGTAGCGACTCCTCATCGCGACAGTCGCCCCCTCCCAGATCGACCACACCTTCGATTTCGGAGAGAGGTACGAGTTCCATTCTGTATCATAACTGAAAATCAAAGAGTCAGAAGTCGGGAACGTTTAATCAAAATTTCTCTATAATCGATTTCACGCTAAAAAAAAAATCCATTTCACTCGTTCTATGGGCATCGGTATAGGGTGATAATATATTCCACACCCCATGCACACACAGAGAGGAAAGAGATAAAGACATTGGCTTATTCACTAATTCTGAGATCAACTGCAGAAATCTCCCCTTGAACGATCACAAGGTCGCCTCGAGTTGAAGACAGAACGGAATCCAATCCGGTGGCGACCCCTGATGTCGCGAGATAGCCTCGAAAATGTCCCTAATCAACTTAACGCCCCCCATAATTCATTTTCTATTGTTGCATAATTCGCCATAATTCTGGATAATCTGTCAGGCTAAATTTCTCCATAAATCCTGTTTTGCGCCAAATATTTGAGCGCCTCTTGACCCGGGGGCCATGTTGGGTGAGAGGGGATGCCTCTGCCTTGGCCCG
This sequence comes from Capitella teleta, assembly GCA_000328365.1. Lineage (NCBI taxonomy): Eukaryota > Metazoa > Annelida > Polychaeta > Capitellidae > Capitella > Capitella teleta. Next base: position 67,787 of record KB307754.1, read on the forward strand.
GGGATGTTAAACGAGATGACATGCAAGCATTTGTCACGCGTTATGACATGACCGCAGATGGAACCGACGATGAGAGCCCTTTCGTTCTTCATTAGTTCCACTTTTTGACCGCGCTCATTGCTTCGTTGACCCCGAGGTCATAACCCTTGACCTCACAGAGGAAGAGTGACTGATAGGGGAACTTGTACTGAGTGCATTTGTATGGAAATCGAAGCCAATGGGCAGGAAACCGAGATGCTCCGTTAGATTAGCCCAAGACGAGTCGGGTTTCTGCTTTCTGGCGACACGGAATAATAAATCTGTGTTGTTTTCTCTTCCTCAGCGTCCATCATGAACCCGAGTCCATCGAAGGGCTACGAAAGATGTTTCTGCATTCGGATGAAATCGACACTGACCAAACGCGGAGTGCACGTCAAGTGCTCTGGATACCGGGTAAGCAGTATTAGAACACGCTCTGACGAGACCATCATCACAGAGATTTGCATTCAATGGTGATATATGGCGGCTGGGTTTCATTGTGATGAACTGGAGTGAATAATTTAATGGCGGCAATGTCCATATTCTCCGTCTTTCCAATATCTCCGCCATCTTGTGTCCGCCCATTTCGGACCACGTGACGAGGAAGTCAAGCATCCGTCCGCGCCGTCCGTTTCGTTGCGAGATGCTTTGCGTATCCGCGTCAGTCTGAAGACGGGCGCAATTTTCCCCTCTAAATGGACGGAATGGCGAAGTCGAGGCCCAAATCCTAATTTATGAGCGAAAGCCTCTCGTTTCGCTGTCATTATAAGCGTATTAGGCGGAGTAATTTGAAGTGAGGCGGCTCGGCGGTGCGAGGCCCGATTTCAGGGCATGTATGCAGTGATAGGGCACCGACTCGTGATGTATAACAGGCTGCGTCATCAGAGGAATTAGTCCTGACAGGTCGCTATTTAGGCTGAATATGAGTCAGTCTCCATTTATCATGCTTCTTCTTTTCTCCTTGGCTGACCAGGTCGTTCAGGTGCTGGCCAGGATGCGACCACAATTCTCGTTCTCACTGACCAGGAAGCACTCGCCACCGCTGCTTGGATTGGTTGCCATGGCGATCGCTCTTCCGCCTCCCACCATCACGGAACTTGTTATCGACAGTGACATGTTCGTGACCAGGCTGAGTCCGGAACTCAAAGTTATATACTGCGAACCCAGGTAGATAAACATCGAAGAAGAAGAAAAAAAAAAACATGGAATTTTTTAATTTTAATTTTCGTCATCTTCGCTATAGGATCAGTGATATGATGGACATGAGTGCAGACGATTTAACGAATCGAAACCTGTACGAATACTGCCATGCTGAAGACCTGCAGAAACTTCGAAAAGCTCACGTTGATTGTGAGTATAGCGCCCTGAATAAAAGAAAAGAGAACTTGAAGGGGGTCTAACCTAATCAGCACTACAGTCTCAGCCGGCACCACGCCTCTCATAACATGCATTATGCAGTCGGGCTGTCAAATTTCGCCCTTAGGGCGCGTCGGGTCAATTGCCTAGGGGGCCCTCATAACCCCGAATAATGACTCCCCCCTTTTTTTTCTTCTCCTTGCTGAAATGCGATTTTCGTGAAATTGATTTTGTGTTTATGACAGTGATGACGAAAGGTCAAGTGCTCACTGATTATTACCGCCTGATGAACAAACACGGAGGTTACGTGTGGCTACAAACATGCGCCACCATCATCTGCCATTCGAAGAACGCGGAGGAACAGAACATCATCGCCATCAACTATGTGCTCAGGTTGGTCGATCTACTTTTGTGTGTTCGGAGGTTATAACCCTTCTTGTTCTCGTGCAGCGGCGTTGAGCACAGCGGGTGCGTCATGAACATGGAGCAGTACAAAGTGGTGTCACCCAGTTCTGAACCTGACCAATCGGACCACTCAGAAAGCGAGCCACCATTGCGAGATAAAGGTATATAATAATTCCGAGCAAAGACTCTTTAAGTCTTAATGGAGAGGCTTTGATTCTGAGGTCATATCTGAAGTTATCTAATCATTTTTATTTCACAGGAGCTCGAGATATGAAAAGTCATCACAGTGCATCGCATGACGACACCTTACCACCCAGCAACAAACGATGGAAAGGAAGTTCGCATCACGGAGATAACCTCCCAATGCAAGCGACCGATGACCAGTGCACTTCACCCGTTGACGGCGGTGTGTATCGCTCCGCCATGGATGGATTCATGATGTTCGGCTCAGACGAAGCTAGGCTCAAACAACTCGACAACAAGAATTCGCGACGCAAAATGGAGAAGCCGAGAAAGAGGAAGAAAGATCTGGAAGCCGAAGCTTCTGACTGTTTGGATAACAGCGGCAACCAACTGTCGCTACTCCACGAGCCAGACCCAGCGTCCCCCCCTCCCGCGAAAGAGACCGCAGCACCCGTCAGCGTTATCGCTTCCGCCGTGTCCAACGCTCCCGCCAGCCCCCCTGACATGGCATCCAAGGTTTGCTCGCCACTACCCGAAGACCTCTCCGTACGAGTGGGTAGTCCAGTGACCGCTCAGTCTCCGCCCAGGCACACCTCACTCACGCCAACCATCAGCTCTGAACCGTCGACGTGGGTCGGTCAGCCGACCAGCGACAATCCCGCCGCCATTGAAGGCTCATCGTCGGCGCCGAGCAGCTCTGTGCGAGATTTAGAGGAAGCGATGAACAAACACCTGCCCTCATTGCAGCCTCCGCCAATTGAGCAAGACCCGTACAGAGCCATGCACGGCGACTACTCTATGATGGAGTACCAGAAACACAAATCCAGCATCCAGTGGATCGGCAACACCAGCAGCGGGGGTGCGTGCAGCGGGGCCGGCGTTCCCGACACTCTGCCGGCCACGAATCTGCTGCGTTCCCTCTACGCCAGCCGCGAAACGGTCATCCGACCCAATATCTATAACCCCCGACCTCAGTACTACAGTGACAGCATGCAAAACAGTCTATTGACGCCTCCAGGTGGCGCCACCGACCCGTACAAGGATTCGTTCAGCGTTCCGCAGTCGAAAACCCCGCCCTCGTCATACAGCCTCATGGGCGGCTATACCTCCAGTCCCATCAGTGTGGCGTGCATGTCGAATGCAATGACTGACACGTACAGCATGACTCCACCGTCGTCAGTTTCTCCGCAAGAGAAATACGGAACTGCGGGTTACGGAAATGTCGACGCTTCGACGCATGGCGAGTTGCGTTATGATAACGGACTGGCCAGCATGCCGCTTAAACCGCACGCGTACCCGCTGCCGGCACACGCCAATACTCACATGGTGGCATATGAACGCTCAGTAGCGTCGGCTGCAGCTGCGCAGTACCCCAACACCGGGTACTACGGCGCAACGCCTGGCTTCTCGGCCTATAACCACACTGCCAGCCCCACGCCGGCGCACTACAGAGACGGCAAATCCAGCAATGTGTGGTGATCATAACGCACTTCTTATGTGCATCATAACGTACTTGTGCCATCTTCCGTTGAGAATCTCGTGTTGTTTGGAAACAGTAATGACTGATAATTATTATACTGAGTAAGTAATTTATTTATTAAACTTATACATGACAAAAAATAATATAAATATACTACATAGAGGAAAATAAGCTGAATTCATAGGGTAATTAACGATATTTTAAATGCAGTTCTCGAATTGTACATAATTGTAAGTGTAAGCTTTATACTGAAATTATTTCTATGTACACGCGTGAAAACAGCCTTCTATATGATATTTTATTATTCGTGTGTTTGAAATTATTAAATTGAATCCTTAGACTAAGTGTACAAGTTCTGTTGTGTACATGGCCCTTGTTTCGTGTCTGTGAATTCCGGGTGTTTCGAAATGTTTCCATTCTCCTGCATCTCTTCATATTCAAACCCTATCAGCAGCTTTAATTAAAATATTTTATTAGATAAAACATTATATTTTATTATTTATTGTTGTTTATTAAACCGTCATTGTATCGTTTTATTTATGTCCATTTCATTTTTTATTTTTTTTAACAGAACTATGACTCATTAATAATAATGACTCATTCTAATTAGTTACGAATATATTGTTAATTATTATTTATAAGTAAGCGCCAAGTTTCAAAATTGTCAAAAGAAGTATGAGTGCGTTATGATTTTCATTCCTCGTGGTGAAGTGCGTTATGATTTTCATTGCTGATCGATATGATGCTATTCAAATGGACGATTGTATTAACACTTTATTTATTATTGCACGGATAGTTATGTCTCGTTAACAGAGGGTACATATCCTCTTAGACTTATTTTCTTCATATTTAGTTTCTGTGACTGGGTGAAGACTGAATTAAAAAGAACAATAAAGGAAAAATATTATGCAACCAAGTGTTGGCTCCATTATTGAAAGGAATGACCAGACGATAATGTAAACATGAACTGTATTAAGCGTGAAACGAGAATGGAAAGCCATGAGTGATATACTAAAGTAGGAGATGTCGAAACACCATGCATACTAGTGACGGCGACAGGTCCCTGGGCCAAATATTCACCATAATGGGCGAAAACGGAGGAATTTTACCTACCAGATATATATGTTGTAATCTGTTGATATCATAACGTTCTTACGATGAATGTTTTCTCTATCCTAATATGGAATCATAACGGTTCCCACGACATGAAAGAGTGAGGCGAAAGCGAAGATGGGATATGTTAGGAAGATCTACGTAGGAGGAAGCATGGTGGCGGAGGTGGATACAAGAGTTTTACTCGAGGTGGGACTGAAGTCGGATTGGTGGAGGGCTGTCAATCGTCTCGCCATAGAATATAATCTCGAGGGAGTCTATTATATGCTAAAATATAGAAGACTGAAGAGGGAAAAAGATTGACCAGAATTCCGGATGGATGGGTAGAGAAAATGGCGAAAGAAAAGGTAGAAAGAGAGGTTAAGCAAAGAGGGTTGGAGAAGAAAGAGAGAGGAAAATTGTACAGAGGACAAGAAGATATGCAGAAGAAAGGAAAGCTCTGAGAATGGAGAGGTACGCTGATGGTAGAGGTGGGGCCAGAGTGCGCATGCTGGTCAGAGGAGATAGTCTGCTGGTGAGGGCAAATGCAAATGTGGCGTGGAGATACGATGAAGATGATAGGAAGTGTGTGTGCGGCGAAGAGGAGATGGAGAAGCATGTTCTATTTGAATGCCCACTGTACGAAAGGCACAGGATCGAATGGAACAGAGTGTGGAGGATGGAGAAGGGGCAGGAAGATCCAATGAACGGAGTCCTGGGATTTGAAGTGCCTTCAGAGACTTATACTAGCGTTTACAGAATAACTGATAACCTCTACAGATTACAGATAACCTCTACAGTAACATGTTCCTGATTGCTTTTAAGATCAAATCTTATGTATAACCATGGTTATACATATGTATTACACGATCGTAACCGTATAACCGTATAGTATAACCGTATAACCGTATAACATAACTTGTTATCATAACCGGTTATGATAATACATACGGTTATGATAACTCGATTCACCGTTACCGCCTCGCACAATCCATAGGTTGCAGAGATCAGGACTGGATCATCCGATGAGAATTACGCAAAAGTCGAGCATGGCGGACTTTAACCAATTCTCAGAGTCGGGCAGTACTTCTCAGTGGACGCCACTGGAGAAATCCCAACTCATTTGGAAAGAACTTCTACAGATCCCCGGTAACTTCAGTGCAACTGACGTCATGACGAAAGTGGACAATGGCTACGTCCTCATCTGGGCATGCGTCAAGATGGGGAGCGAGGAAGTCGGTCTCATGTCGCATGAATGGCAACAAAAGGTACGGGTACCTACATATGTGGAGAGGGCAACCCTGGAAATGACTTGGTCGAAGAGGATTCATGGTGTGGTTGTTGTCGGCAAGATCAAAGGCGCGGACGAGGGTCGGCATCCATTGGCCTTACCAATACAATGCACAGAACAAACTGTATGAGGCTCCTGGTCATCGCGGCTGCTCTGTTATGTTTGCGTTGCATGTAGAACATGCATGGTGCATGTGGTGCATGTCAACATGTTGTGCCAGATCATTTATAATTGCATGTTCATATAACTTTTCACTTGATCACTGTTCTTCACGTATCCTACTAGTTTCAATTAACACCGCTTTTGCTTGTATATTTGACTTTACATTTCACGGGATGGCCGGCCAGGAGCGAGCTCCTCAAACGCATCATTGTAATGTAAATATATTTTTAAATTGTTGTTACATTAATCAACACACAAATATTTACAAAAACATCATCTTTGATCACTGTTATTCATTCAGCCTACTAGTTTCAATTCACACCGTTTTTGCTTGTATTTTATACAGATTTACATTTCACGGGAAGGCCGGCCAGGAGCGAGCTCCCTGAGCTCAATTGCCGGTCTCCCAAACGAATCTTTAAGTAAATATATTTTTAATTTGTTGTTACAAATAAATGAAATTCTCTCTCTCTCTCTAAGTATATTGCGTTACGATTTTCGAGAGATCAATATCAATCTCAATCTCGATCTTGATCTCGAATATTAACCATACAGATTTGGCGATCAGAGATGCCGCGGAGAAGAGAGTCAGAGCGAGGCACGAAGCAACGGCAGCAACGATATAGTCAAATACGTGGAAATCATCAAAATGCGTTGAAGAATTCGCTAACCAAAGAGGCTGTTTATCGGTAGTTATCTTATGGCGAAAAAGAAAAGTCGTGTGTGATAGAATTATATAGTATATAGTAAAATATAATATAATCGTTTATATAAATCAACGTAGACATAATACAGTAGCTATATATATATATATATATATATATATATATATATCTACTGTATTATGTCTCCTGGTCATCGCGGCTACTGTATTATGTTTACGTTGCTTGTGTGCATGTAGAACAACGATGGTGCATGTCAACATGTTGTGCCAGATCATTTATAATTGCAAGTGCATATAATTTTTATCCGAGTGAAAAAGTTAAAAAAAAAAGTTTGTTTGAAAATTAATTTCACTTTTACTGTTACTCTTCAGACGAAGACCATTGATCACTGTTCTTCATTTAGCCTACTAGTTTCAATTAACACCGTTTTTGCTTGTATATTTGACTTATATACATATTGTATATATTGACTTTACATTTCACGGGATGGCCGGCCAGGAGCGAGCTCCCTGAGCTCAAATGCCAGTCTCCCAAACGCATCATTGTAATGTTTTTAAATTGTTGTTACAAATAAATTTAATTCTCTCTATATTAGTATATATATATATATTATTGCCCACCATTGCGTTACGATCGATTTTCTAGAGATCAATATCAATCTCAATCTCGATCTTGATCTCGAAACTTAACTTAACCATACAGATTTGAACCTGATGTCAGCAATAACGAAGGAGAGAGAACTCAGAGAAGTGACAGTGTTGGCAATCAGAGCTGCGGTGAGAAGATAGTCAGGGCGAGGCACGCAGCATCGGCAGCAACGATATAGTCAAATACGTGGAAATCGTCGAAATGCGTTGAAGAATTCGCTAACCAATTATTTACCGGTAGTTTTCTTATGGCGAAAAAGAAAAGTCGTGTGTGATCGAATTATATAGAATACAATGTCCACGTGAACCTCACGGAATGGTGCTTCAGGGATGGGGACGTGTTTGACCTCTGGTTTGACGTGAGCCTGTACCTTGGACATCTGGCATGCCATGCAGTCCCGGCACCACTGCATAATGTCTGAAGACATCCAATGCCACACAAACCTCTCGGCCAGCAGCTTGCGGGCAACACGAATTCCAGGATGGGAGAGTTCGTGAACGGCATCAAAGATGAGTCGACGATGAGACTGAGGAACCACAGGCCGGGGGTGTCCATTTGACATATCACACAGAAGAGTGGGTCCATCACCAAAGCGTACATCTCTCAGACTCATTCCAGTGACTGCCGTTCGGGTCGCTTGAATCTCCGGTGCCTCAGCTTGAGCCTTGGCCAACTCCTCCATGGACACCCACTTCACCAGCGAGTTGATAGGGGCCCTCTATAGTGCATCGGCCACTTGATTGAACTTGCCTTCGCGGTGACGGACATCGATGCAAAACTCTGCAATGGTACCTAAGTGTTGTTGCTGACGCGCTGAGCAGGGGTCCCGAGTCTTCTTCCAAGCCTGAGTGAGAGGGAAATGGTCAGTGTATAACACACACTCACGACCTTCAATGAGGTGACGATAATGTCTGATAGCCAGATGAGCTGCCAGAAGCTCACGATCGAAGGTACTGTATTTCTTCTCAGGTGGACGCAAGTGCCGGCTGAAGAAAGACAGGGGCATCCAGCCGCCATCTTGCCATTGTTGTAAGCAGGCGCCGATGCCCACGTCAGAGGCGTCTGTGAAAAGGGCAAGGGGGGCGTCCTCAACAGGATGCGATAGCGTTGCAGCCAATGCTAACGCGACTTTGGAGTTAGAGAAAGCTTTCAAGTTGTCCTCCAACCACTCCAAAGGGCCGTGTGCAGGTTTGCGATTGGCCAGCTCATGTAACGGTTGGAGCAAAGACGCAGCTCCTGGTACAAATCTGTGATAGAAATGAAATATGCCCAGATAAGTACGCAACTCGCTGGGAGTTTTCGGTTGGGGGAACTCTTTGACTGCCTTGACCTTTTCCGGGAGAGGTCGGATGCCAGAAGCTTCGACGTGATGACCAAGGAACTTGATCGATGAAACACCAAACTTGCACTTGTCACGCCGCAGAAGCAAACCATGTTCACTCAAACGCTGGTAAACCATTTCCAAGTCCTTGATATGTTGTTCTGTCGTTGATGATGCCACCAAGATGCCATCTATGTACACGAATACACCTTGTATCCCATGAAGCACTGCATCCATCATACGTTGGAAAGTCTGACCAGCGTTTCGAAGACCGAATGGCATCCGTACGAATTCTCATAGACCAAAGGGGGTCGTTATGGCTGTTTTTGGTATGTCCTGTTCACTCACGGGTATCTGATGGTATCCGCGAACTAAATCCAAGGAACTGAAGATTGTCGCGCCATGCAGGCTACCCACAATATCCTGCACATGCGGTACTGGATAGCGATCCGGTGTAGATACCGTGTTAAAACGACGACAGTCGCCACATGGGCGCCACTCCCCATTCGGTTTCCGCCCCATGTGTAGTGCTGACGACCAACAACTTCGAGAGGATCTGACGATGCCAAGCGCCAAAAGATGATCACCCTCCGCTTTTGCTGCACGAAGCTTGGTTGCGTCGAGGCGGCGAGGGCGTGCCCAGACCGGGGGGCCAGTTGTTGGTATGTGGTGCTCTATTCCGTGCTGGGGTTTTGAGAGTGCAAAATTAGGTTGAGTGAGTTGCGGGAAACGCCGCAAAAGTTGACCGTAGATATCATCAGGATGCGTCACCACAGAGATTCCCTGCTGCGACTCGTGCGGTGATACATCGACGGAACAGGCCGTAGTCGTCAAATCCTCAGGGTTTATCAGTCGTCGCTGATGAATATCCACCAACAGTTCATGTTTCAAAAGGAAGTCTGCGCCGAGTAAATGTCTTTTCACGTCCGTGAGCACAAAATCTCCGCGATATCTGCGACCACCAAAACATACAACACGTGACATGGTGCCGTAAGATTTGATGCTTGACCCATTTGCAGCCTGCAACTGGGGGCTTTTGTTCATTTTTCTCCAAGACATGCATGCCCGATCAGAATCCGTTGCCGGCACCACAGACACCTGTGCACTGGTATCGCCGAGGAAATTATCCTGCGAGAGCGAGTCCTTCAAACACAAAAGCGGCGACGAGGATGAAAGGGGGACCACACTCAGCACTAAGGGCGGGGCCCCCCTCGGCCGTTTCCCGACCCCTTTCCAAGTGGATAAGGCTCCCAATCACATGGAGGCACACAGCGACTGGCCCGCACACCGAATTTCGCGTGGTACTTGCATAGCTGACGGGCACCCATAGCGTTGACTGATGCTTCCCAGTCACTGGAGACTTCTTCCATGCTGCACAGAGACGCTCCGGAAGACATCGTGGATGCGAGTGCACGGTCGGCCTGTCGTGCTAGGTCGCGCATATCTCCGGTGGTCGATGTTGCCAATGCATTCCTCAATGCCGGCGGCAACGCCCGCATGAAAATGCAACGAAGGATGAAATGTTCACCTGCACTTCCGTTCAGTTGTAAAATGCTGTCCATTAGATCAGATGGACGTCGGTCACCTAACGCACGGATCTCCAACAAAGATCCCCGCGCTCCTCTGGTGACAACTCAAAGCGCTGAGAGAGGAATTCCTTGAGGTGTCTGTACTTCTCCGAGGCTGGGGGGCGTTCCAGTACCGCCGCACACCGTGTGGCAGTATCTTGATCCAGTGCTGCAACAACGTAGTAGTACTTTGTTTGGTCTTCTGTAACGCCCCGGATGGCGAACTGAGCGTCCGCCTGCATGAACCAAGCACGTGGGTTTGTCGTCCAGAAGGTCGGCAACTTCACTGCCACGGCGAGTACTTCGCCCTTCATGGTGTAGAACGTAAGGGTCACCACTTGTGGCGAGCAGAAATAACTCTGAGACGAATTGCCACTAATGAAGCTTTATTCTAAAAGCTCCCGTCTTTTATGCGGAGAGATGAGTAGTGATAGAGCTAATAATATATAATGAGCATATCACGTCTCCGCCATAATATTACATGGTCTGCAAGCGCAAGTAGCTCCCCAAGCCGTAGTCTATAATACACTACCAGATAGAATGAGTGCGTTATGATGGGGCCAATGAGTGCGTTATGATGGGGCCAAATGAGTGCGTTATGATGGGGCCAAATGAGTGCGTTATGACGGATCCAAATGAGTGCGTTATGATGGGCCAAAGGAGTGCGTGATGATGGGGCCAAATGAGTGCGTTATGATGGGCCAAACATCACACCGCCCCCATGCTACCCATCGTGAACTCAGTGCTTGGGTTTGGGATGCTGTCGCTGCAAATGCAGACACCGTTGGAGGGAAGCGAATCGTTGGTCATTTTCCCGGTGAGGAGATCGCCGCTGCCAAGGATACACTGTGGAGGAAACCCACGGCTACGTCGATGCACTCGGCAGGAAAAGCACTCTGCAAAACCCATGAACCGCAAAACCCATGAACCGCCCGGTATGACAATTGAGGCCATACCTTCATTGCCTGTGTTCAGTCGACGGCGACGTCAAAATGCGCGTCTCACATCTAGAGGAGACATGCAGATCCCTGCAACATACTTGTCACCACTCTCCGCCAATCTGCAGCAGTGCATGCAACTGCCCTCGCAACAGCCACCCCAACCAGCAACTCCGCCGTCGTTTGCTGCAACCCTGATGATGTCCCCGAAGCCAGCAGCAGATCCCCGCGGCGTCACCACAAACCTCTTCCAACACCGCACACGATGACAACCGTGCGCATGTTGCCTCGGCATCAGTACCCCAGCAAGCGCCAATCATGGTTTCTAGTGCTGCGCCGGCAGATGGCGCTGAATTAACAGCACTGTAGGAGCTCAATGAAACACACGAGTCAATTGGGCTCTACTGAATTCACTGTCTTTATTGACGAGCATGCCTGGTATATATACCGGTTAGTGCAGACGGGAGATCCCCTGGGGGATCCCTGAGCGTATCTGCTCAATCACTGTTCGACATGAATTTGTTCACGGTGCTTGAACGAGGCACTACATGGGTTCCCCCACACCGAGACGGAGTGGCGGACGACTCTCCCTCCCACTGCGAGTTGTTGTAGCGGCTGCCTTCAGGCGGTCGATCGAGACTGTCTCTTGCCGACCCTTGACGTCGAGTACGAAGGTCTTTGCGCTGCGACGGAGAACTTTGTAGGGACCCGAGTACGGTGTGTCCAGCGGTCTTCTATGGGCCCCCACTCGGATGAACACCTCTGTTGCTCTGGACAGTGAGGCAGGCACCGCACTGTTTGGTGTGCCGTGGTGGCTTGGGTGCTTTGGCACTTTAGGCGGTGTACGAGCCGTCCCTAGGGGAAGCAGGTCTCCAGGTAACCTTGGTCTGTGTCTGAAGACTAGGTCTGCCGGGGCGGCATCCAAGTCCTCCTTATGCGCCACGCGCAAACCAAGCAGCACCCACGGTAGCTGACCCATCCAATCTGGTCCGGTGAGACGGGCTCGTAGGGCTGCCTTCAAGGTGCGGTGCATCCGTTCTACCATGCCGTTGGCCTGTGGGTGGTAGGCAGTGGTCCGGTGCAACTTGGACCCGAGAGACGTAGCTACCTCGTTCCAAAGGTTGGAGGTGAATTGCCGACCTCGATCGCTGGTGATGTCTGTGGGCACACCGTATCGTGACACCCAGCCATGCAGGAAGGTCTGTGCACATTCCTCGGCTGCGATACTTTTCATCGGCAGTGCCTCCGGCCAGCGGGAGTGTCGGTCGATCACAGTGAACAGATAGGAGTACCCTCGCGACGGCGGTAAGGGCCCAACGATGTCCACATGTACTTGGTCAAAAGGGGTCGATGTGACTGGGATGCGGGTTACTGGGGCCTTGGTATGCACGTGGATTTTTGCGAGCTGACAGGCTGTGCAAGCTCGACACCACTCTGCAACATCCTTCCGCATGCGATGCCACACAAAGCGCTGAGCAATGAGATTTTGTGACCCTCGAACCCCAGGGTGACTTAGTCCGTGTAGTGTGTCGAACACTCTGCGTCGCAGGGTTGGGGGTACCACGGGTCTGGGGTGTCCTAGGGAGACGTCGCACAGGATGCTAGTGGCATCCTCTTTAAACTGTACATCGCGGAGCTGTAGGCCGGTGATGGCGGTCCTTAGATCATGCACCTCTTGGCATTCACGTTGGGCTTTTGCGATCTCATCATGGCTGAGAGCGAGAGTAACTACGTCCAGAGGCGCTCTGGACAGTGCATCAGCCACTATGTTGCTGCTGCCCCGTCGGTGTTGAACGTTAGTCATCATCTCCGAAATCACCGCCAAATGTCGCTGTTGCCTTGACGACCACGGATCTCCAACTTTCTTCCAGGCGAGCGTCAATGGTTGATGATCGGTGACGAGAACACACTCTCTCCCTTCAATGGAGTGCTGGAAGTGCCTGATTGCTAAGTAGGCTGCCAGTAGCTCCCTATCAAAGGTGCTGTACCGGCGCTCGGGGGGTCTGAGGTGCCTGCTGAAGAAACCAAGTGGAACCCAGCGATCTCCTTGCCATTGCTCCAGGGAGGCTCCCACGCCGATGTCAGAGGCATCTGTACATAGCACTAGAGGGGCGTCCTTGATGGGGTGAGCCAGGGTGGCAGCGTTAGCTAGCAGTGACTTGGCTGATGTGAAGATGTTCCGGGTGACCTCTGTCCAAGGGATAGCAGCAGTGCTTGGCTTAGCACAGGCTAGGTCATGTAGAGGCTGGAGTTCAGAGGCGGCGTTGGGCATGAACCTATGAAAATAGTGCATCATACCCAAAAAGGTGCGGAGACGGCGCGGCGTCTCTGGTAATGGGAAATCCTGGACTGCTCTGACGGTGGTCGGTCGTGGCTGAAGTCCGGCAGCATATACCGGGTGTCCTAAAAAGTCCAAGCTTGACTTCGCAAATTCGCACTTGTCGGGACGAAGCAGGAGACCATTGTCTAGTAGGCGCTGAAACACTGCCCGTAGTTGCACTAAGTGTTGCTCCATGTTTGCCGAGCCCACCAGGACGTCATCCATGTAGACGTAGGCTCCTTCTAGGCCACGGAGAACCGAATCCATGAGCCTCTGGAAGGACTGGCCAGCGTTACGGAGGCCAAAAGGCATCCTGAGGAACTCCCATAACCCAAAAGGCGTTGTTACTGCGGTCTTGCCGATGTCCTCTGGAGCTACGGGGATTTGATGATATCCTCGGACAAGATCCAGTTTGCTGAACACTGTGGCGCCATGCAGTTGCGCTGCAAAGTCGTGGATGTGTGGGACGGGGTACCGGTCTGGCTCTGTTGATGCGTTGAGTCTCCGGTAGTCCCCGCACGGGCGCCATTCTCCATTAGCTTTCTTCACCAGGTGTAGAGGCGAAGACCAGGCGCTGTCTGAGGGACGAATAATACCCATGCGGTGGAGATTCTCGAACTCTTGCTTGGCAGCTAAGAGTTTCTCCGGGTTCAGCCGGCGTGGTCTGGCCCAGACAGGAGGGCCTTTCGTGACCACGTGATGGTGCACTCCGTGACGGGGCTCGTGCCGAGCAAAGTCTGGTTGCGTGACTCCAGGAAACTCCTGCAGGAGGAGTGCGCACGGGTCTAGGTGAACGGGTGTCACCCAACATCTGCCTGCCCTGGCTGTGCTGGTTGCTGAGGATCCAACAACGGTGGACAGAGTGGCCGCATCCACTAGGCGACGTCCCGTGACGTCTACGAGTAGGTGGTGCCGATGTAGAAAATCCGCTCCAAGCAGGGCACGCTGTACTCCAGCACGCACCAGACGAGCTGTGAACTTTCTGTTCCCAAGACACAACCTCACGTCGCTTGACCCATACGTGGGGATGGAGGTGCCGTTGGCGGCTTGAAGCTGCACTGCATCTTGCCGCTGTCCAAGGGCTCGATCAGTGGAGGTTGCCGGGATGACGGATACTTGTGCACCTGTGTCCACTAAAAAAACAAGGCCTGTGTTGGAGTCTCTAACCGTGAACAAAGTGTCTCGTGAGGGGCACGGACCCACGCTGGTCACTAGCGCGGGCCCGCCTCGGCGTTTCCCTTGGCGCCGTGGTGGTTCTGTTGTCCAGTCGCATGGCGAGCAGCACCGCTTAGCACTG